>CM057388.1:15601085-16201085 GCA_030015415.1 Cynopterus sphinx
CTGTGTTCAAATATCTCCTTGAGACATAGACATGCATAGAAGGACAGCAGTCCCAGCCAAACAGGGCCAATCTTAATGACTTCATCTTAACTATGTCTACAAAGATCTTATTTCCAAAGAAGGTCACATTCCAAGGTACTGGGAGTTAGGACTTGTTTGAGTGACACAATTCAACAAATAACAGGAAGTTCTTCAGGCCGATGACAACGGCTGGAAACCATGAACTACAGGGCTACAGGAAGGTGTGAAGAACACCAGATAAGGAAAACAGGTGGATAAAGATAAAAGACTAATATTTTCTACTGTTTATCTGAAAGACATCTGATTCTTTAAAGAAAAAATGGCAAATGACATTACTGATATAAACTACAGAACAAGAACACAAAGAAAAGGTACCACAAAGAGAATTATAGTGTAGAGAAGGAGGTTACAATTACAGGAAGTGATACTATCTAATTCCATGGAGAGTATGAAAAATTAAGAACTCAAATATACATCCTCTGAGCAGCTACTAAACATAACAAAAATGAATACATAATATTCTACTTGTTATCACTGAATAATAAATAACCACAATATTTATTTTTTCTCTTACCCTCCATATTTACTTGCTGTTTTTCCACTAGGCTTTCCCTCAATAATTTAACTCCAGCATATCACCTGACTTGGTACAACCTTGAAATTGAAGAAATATTAATGAGAGGAATGAAATAAATACATTAAAGAAATTAAGCAAATAATGGCAGGAAAAAAAATCTACTGCTTATAAAGGTCATTTAGGTTCAAAAAACAATTGTAGATGTCTATTTCCCATAATATTGAATAGACATACTTTCCTTATTTCTCATACTAATTACAACTAAAATTTCTGGAAAGTATATATAAAAACAAACATAAAAATACTCTAAAGTGTGGAAAGACTAAGGAAGACTAAGAACCTCAAAATCCAAAGAGTGAAATGATGCTACTTTCCATGTTTTATTTTGAATGTTTTATTTCCTTTTTGTCTCATACATCTTAGACCTGAATCAGAAAAATAAATGTGAAAGTGTGCAGCCAAAAAAAAAATGTGACATCAGAAGTGTGGTGTAATGAGAGGTCCCCTTGAACTCTTTCTTTCAACCTACAAGTCAAACAGCTATAATCTAACAAAGGATTCCCAGCCTAACACACAACACTTCTGAGAAAACTGCCCATGGAAACATCTGAAGGTGGACAAATTCTGGGCAACCATGGAAGGAGGAAAGAAGAGTGAGACAGGTGTCCTGGGTGCACCCCAGAGCTCACTGCAGGGCTCGGTGAGAGGGAAGGAATCAGGAAATCAGGTTGCTGAATGCACTCTCTGTAGCCCAGACCATGCCTGTCTGAATGATCAGCATATACTAAGGCTGAACCCAGTGATTTATGGGACAGAGACCAGAATACAGAAGTGCGATAGCCTTGCTCTAGCAGCTGCCACTGCCAAGCAGACCACAAAGCCATGGAGCCTGGTCACCTCCCCCAATCCTCCGATAGCTAGCAATGGACCCCAGAAAGTAATGTAGCAGCGAGTGTGAAGCTACAAAGCACAGTATCTACAGCCTGAGTATTGGAGAGACTGCTTTTGAATGGCAGACACACACTGGCACTAATCTCAATGATAAGGGTAGAGATACAGAGGAAATGTAGCTGAGGCCTGGCAGTCGACATTACTGGGAGAACAAAGCCACAAACACAACAACTACCTCTCAGGACTCCCTTCTCTGGCCCACACCCACCCCCACCCCCACCCCTCACATTCCCCATTATCCCCCCCACCCCCCACCCCCGCCAGCAGGAACCCCTGGGACATCTCAGCAAGCACAACACTGTGTCTGGCAGCTGCGGCAGTGCCAGGACATCAGGGACTCATAACCACATCACCCATCACATTCTCCCACAGGGTTGGAGCCCTGAGACTGAGGCAGCACCCTCCTCCCCAGGGAATAAAGAGCATTTTTCTTTGAGCAGAGTTGAGCAGGCCTGGGCAGTGCAGGAGGCTTGTACTCCTTCAAACACCACCTACTGGAAAACAGAAGAAAAACCTCTTATCCACCTGCTGAAGAAACATCGCTCTTTATAATAACAAAACTTTGAAAAAGAGTTCATTCCCATAAATGCCTCATAACAGAAATAGTTTATCAAACACCATGAAAAATCAAAGTAACAAGGCACTCTGACGAAAATATAATAACTACAGAAAATAAACTTAGAGACATAGAAATATATGAATTAAATGACAGAATTCAAGATTGCAGTTCTGAGAAAACTCAAAAAGATGTAAAAAAATTCAGGTAGTTTAATGAACTAAGAAGTAAAATCAGTGAACAAAAAAAATACTTTACCAAAGAGACTGAAAATCTAAAAAAGAACCAAATAGAAATTCTGGAGCTGAAGAACTCAATAAAAGAGATGAAGAATGAAATAGCGAGCTTAGGAAACAGAGCTGATCAACTGGAGGAAAAACTTAGTGATATCAAAGACATAAACCTGTAAATGACTTAGTTGGATGAAGAGAGAGATTTAAGAGAGATAAAAAAAAAATGAAAGAACATTACAAGAACTAACTCCATAAGAAAGAGCCTACGGCCATGCCACCCTGAACGAAACTGATCCCATATGATCTCGGAAGCTGAGCAGAGTCAGGTCTGGTTAGTACTCTGATGGGAGACCACATAAGATCAGGTGCTGTAGGTGTAAAAAAGTAAAAAGTAAAGGGCTATAAGCTGATAAGGTCCTTGCAATCTGTGAGGTCAACCAAGGGTTGGCTCAACTTAAAAAAAAAAAAAAAAGAGCAGTATAAGAATAATGGGTATGCCAGAAGAAACAGAGAGGCTATTCAAACAAATAGTCCATGAGAATTTCCTAAACCTATGGAAACAACTGGATCCTCGAATCTGAGAAGCTAACACAACACCTAATTATCTCAATCCAAAAAGTCTTCTCCCAGGCACTTTATATTAAAACTGTCAGATACTAATGACAAAGAAAGAATTCTCAAGGCAGCCAGGAAAAAGAAGACAGTAACCAATAAAGGAAATCCAATTAGATTATCATCAGATTTCTAAACAGAAGCTTTAAAAGCTAGGAGGCAGGGGAATCAAATATTCAAACTATTAAAAGAGAAAAATTACCACCCAAGAAGAATTTATCTTGCAGAGTTTTCCTTTGGATATGAAGAGAAATAAGAGACATTTTCAGATATACAGAAGCTGAAGGCATTTTCTTGCACAAGGCATGCATTACAGTGAATGCTGAAGAGGGTTATTTTACCTGAAACAGACAAAAAAATACAAAACTATGAGTAAGACGACTAACAGACAAACAGAAGTAGGAAATTGAAACCCTTATTCAGAAAAGGGTATTATAAACTTAAATATTACATAATGGTTAAAGCTGTAAAAACATTTTAAAAAGAGAAGAACTACTCCAACTCCAAAATGAACTCAGAGCATAAATACAAATAATTTCTGACAATCAAAAGAGAAAAAAGGAGGGGATAAATGTCCGATTAGCAAAGAGAAATAGAGATAAGACAAACAAAAGAAAAGGGGCTACTGTACATATGAAATGATTTTTTACATAAACTTAATGGTGATGACACACACACAAAGAAATCCAGAACTGAGACCTTAACATAAAAAAAGAGGGAAGAGAGGAAAAAAAAAAAAAAACTCATAGCATACCACCAAACTAACATAACAAATAGAAACACAAGGGCAAAGAAACAATGGGGAGACCTAGCTACCAGAAAACAAAAAATAAAATGTAAATGTAAATAGATGGAATGCACACAAAAAAATGGCACAAGTAGCAGATTGGATTAAAAAACAAAATCCAACCATATGCTGCCTTCTTGAGATACATCTCACTCAAGGACAGATACAGACTCAAAGTAAAAGGGCAGAAAACGATACTCCAAGTAAATGGCATCCAGAGAAAAGTGGGTGTAGCCATAGTCATATCTGACAAAACAGACTTCAAGGAAAATAGGTAACAGCACACAAAGATGGATATTTCATTGATAAAGGGGACATTACATCAAGAAGATATAACATCTATCAATATACATATATGCTCCCAATCAAGGAGCCCAAAAATATGTAAATCACCTACTAGTAGAATAAAAGGAAAAAACTGACAAAAACACACTATAGTATGAGACCTAAATTCCCCACTGACAGCTATGGATAGATCATTGAAACAGAAAAGCAATAAAAAAATATCAGCCTACAAATATGCATTAGTCCTATTGGACATAATTAACATTGACAGAGCTTTTCATCCCAAAGCACCAGATTATTCATTCTCTAGTGCACATGGAACAACATTCTCAAGAATAGACCACATGTTGGGTCACAAAACTAGTCTCAACAATTTAACAAGATGAAATGCTACCAAGCACATTCTCCAATCACAAACTGGAGATCAACTGCAAAATGAAAGTATAAAAAATAATAAATATGTGGTGATTAAAAAACATGTTACTATAGAATGAATGGGTCAAAGAAGAAATAAAAGGAGAGATCAAATGAAACAACCAAATGAGAATGAAAACACAACATATCAAAAGTTTTGGGATACCGTTAAAGTAATAAAAGTTTATATCATTACAGAGCTATCTAAAGAAACAAGAAAAATCCCAAATAAACAATGTAACATTACATCTCAAAGAACTACAAAAAGAACTAATGGAGCCCAAGCACAGCAGAAGGAAAGAAACAATAAAAATTACAGAAGAATTGAATGAAATCGAGAACAAAGAGACAAAATAATTAACTGAATAGAGCATGTTATTGACAAAGTCCCATAAAATTGACAAACCCCTAGCTAGAGTCACTAACAAAAAAAAGAGGAAAGACACAAGTAAACAAAATCAAAAATGAAAGAGAACTTATAACAGAAACCACAGAAATATAAAGGATCATTACAACAATACTATGAAAAATTATGCCACCAACTTCAATAACCTAGAAGAAATGGACAAGTTCTTAGAAATACACAATCTTCCTAGACTGAATCACAAAGAACTGGAAAATCTAAATAGACAGATCAACAGTAAGGAAAATGAAACAATCACTTAAAACCTCTCAAAAAGTAAAAGTCCAGGACCAAATGGCTTCACCACTGAATTCTACCTACCAAACATTCAAAGATGATTTCATACCTGTCTTTCTCAAATTCTTCCAAATACTGAAGAAGAGCAATACTTCCTAACGCATTTTTTGAAGCCAACGTTATCCTGATACCAAAACCTGGTACATGTAACACAATCAGAAAATTACAGATCAATATCTCTGATGAATATGGATGCAAAAATTCTATACAAAGTACTGGCAAATTGAATACAACAACACATTAAAAATATTACACATCACAATTAAGTTGGGGTTCATTCCAGGGGCACAAGAATGGTTCAACATAAGCAAATCAGTGTTTGATGAGAAACAGCATCCATTTTTTAATAAAATACTTAATAAAATGGTTATAGAAGGAAAGTACCTCAAAAGAAATGACGAACATTCAGCTAATATCATTCTTAATGGTGAAAAACTGAAAACTTTTCCTCTAAGATCAGGAACAAGACAAGGATGCCTACTCTCACCACTCTTATTCAATACAGTATTGGAAGTACTAGCTAGAGCTATCAGGCAAGAGGAATAAAAAGCATTCGAATTCGGAATGAAGAATTCAAATGATCTGTTTGCAGATGACATGATTCTCTACATAGAATACCTAAACACTTTACAAAAAACTTATTGGAAACAAATAAATAAAGTTGCAGGATACAAAATCAATGTACAAAAATCCATTGCGTTCCTATATACTAACAATGAAATTTCAAAAAAAAAAAACAAATCAAGAAACAATCTCTTTTACTATTACATTCAAAAAGACTGAAACAGCTAGGAATAAACTTGACAAAGGATGTAAAGGAGCTATACACTGATAACTATCAAATATTATTAAAAGAAATTGAAGGAGAGACAAATGGAATAATATTCTATGTTAATGGATTAAACAAATCAACAAAGCTAAAATGACCATATAACCCAAGGCAATAAACAGATTTAATGCGATCTCTATCAAGATGCCAACGGCATTTTTTAAAGAAAGAACAAAAAATTCTCAGATTCCTATGGAATCGCAAAAGAACCCAAATAGCCAAAGTCATCCTGAGAAAAAAGAACAAGGTTGGAGATACTGCCTGACTTCAAATTATACTACTAAGCAAGAATAATGAAAACACCAAGGTATTAGCAAAAAATCAGGCATACAAACCAATGGAACAGAACTGACAGTCAAGAAATACAACCACGTATAGATCAGGTTTATATATAAAAAATTTTCAACAAAGGAGCCAAAAACATACAATGGAGAAAAGATAGCATCCTTAATAAACGGTGCCAGGAAAATTGGAAAGCCACATGCAAAAGACGAAACTAAACTACTGTCATCATTTACCAAAATTAACTCAAAATAGACTAAAACCTAAATAGAAGACATGAAACAATAAATTTCTTGAAAAAAATATAGGCACTACATTCATGGACCTTGGTTTTAGAGAGAACTTTATGAATTTGACCTCAAAGGCAAGGGAAGTAAAAGCAAAAATAAATGAATGGAACTATGTCAAACTCAAAAGCTTCTGCACAGCAAAAGAAACCATCAACAAAACAAAGAGGCAAATAACTGAATAGGAGAAGATATTTGCAAGCAATGCCTCTGATAGGGGCCTAATATCCAAAATATATAGAAAACACAAAACAACAAAAAATGGAGCGATTCAGTTAAAAAAATGGCCAGAGAACCTGAACAGACACTTCTCCAAGAAAACAAATGGCCAACAGACAGATGAAGAGATGCTTAACTTCACTAGTATTAGGGAAATGCAAATCAAAACTATAATGAGATACCACCTCACACCTGTATTATCAACAAGTCAAGAAATAACAGGTGTTGGAGAGGTTGTAAAGGGAACCCTCATGCACTGCTAGTGGGAATGTAAACTGGTACAGTCACTATAGAAAACGGTATGCAGGATCTTCAGAAAATTAAGAAAAGAATTACCATATAACCCAGCAATCCCTCATCTGGGAATCTACCCCCAACATTTGAAAACATTTATCTATTAAGGCATATGCACCCCAATGTTCACTACAGCATTACTCACAGTGGCCAGGACATGGAAACAACCAAAGTGTCCTTTGATGATGATCAGATAAAGAAGATGTGGTACATACACACAATGGAATATTACTCAGCCATAAGAAAAGATGAAATACTGCCATTTGCAACAACATGGATGGATCTTGAGATTACCATGCTAAGCAAAATAAGTCAGACAGGAAAAGTTGAGAATCGTATAATTTCACTCAGATGTGGGATATAAAAATTAAAGCAACAAATGAATAAGACTAATGAAAATTTATAGACACAGGCAACAGTTTAATGTCTACCAGAGGAAAAGCAGGGAAGGGAGGTGATAGATAAGGAGAAAGGGGATCAAATATATTGTGATGGAAGGAGATTTGACTTTGTGGTGAACACACAGCGTGATATGCAGATGATCTATTATTGAACTGTACACTTGAAATCTATATACATTTATCAACCAATGTCAGCCCAACAATTTTAAAAAACGAATAGGCTACTGTTATATGAAAGGTCTATGACAGATCTCAAACTTTATATTGAACAAAAGAAGCAAGAGAGAATATAACATTTATAGAACATTTAATTGGGGAAATATTAATCTGTATTGTTTAAGGATATATTTATTTATATATGGTAAACCCATAACAGAAAGCGATACAATCAAGATTGCAAGTGTTAAAATCAAAAAGAAGGCTCAATGAAAAGTCTGTTCTCTCTGGGCAAAAGAGCAGGAAAGATGCAGGCAAATAAGAGGGGAAATTCGCACATAAAACAGTTCTATGCTAAACACCATCCTCATCCACACTAGCAGAGAGAGGCCCAGTAAAGAATCTAGACATTCACCATTACCAGGCTGTAAAGACTCAACCCAAACTGCCCCTCTCCCTGTGGATCTATTTTTTTCCACTTACTGGTCATGCCAGAGAAAGAAAAGAGTATAACTTGCTTACATCCATGCGATTTATACAGACACCACACATCTTTTAGAAGGTCTACAATAAAAGAGGATGACCACAAGAAGTACTAGCAAGGATGTAGTGTAATTGAGACTCATACACTGCTGCTAGAGTGGAGGACTGTTACTACCACATTGCAAAACTCTTTCACATAGTCTAAAATAACTTAAAGGTACACCTCTAATGTGATCTGGCCATACCATTCCTTCATGTTCATCCAAAAAAATAAAAATATACATCCACACAAAGACATGTACAACAATATACACACCATAGGAAAGGAGGTAGGTTTAGGTGGAAAAAGGAGGAGGAAACTCAACTCAATGAAAGGATGGATATGTACAATATTTTGCTTCTGGTCATGGTATTAAAATACACACACACACACACACACACACACATATACACACACACACACACACACACATATATATATATATATATATGTATGTATATATGTATATATGTATATATGTATATATATATCAAAACTTATATTGACAATTTAAACTTGTAATGTTTGTTTAAACTCAATTATATTTCAATGAAGCCATTACAAAGTGTGAGCTACAACAATATGTATGGCTAAAGAAATATTTGCAGCAGCTATAAATGCAAAATCCTGAAATTTGCGATTGTAAAATCCACCACCTAATATTCAGGAGAAATCAATATCAAACTAGCAATAAAACAACAAAATTAAGGTCTATGAGTGGTATTACAAAAAATAGAGAAGATGGAAAAACCAAAAACATTTTTTTTGGTGGAGTTGTGGGGAGAGTTATGTAAACCTCTGGTTACACTGATAAAGGAAAAACAAAGATGAAGAAATGTACATTCGATATGAACAGTGTGAAAAGGAAATTCTTGTGCCATATCCTGGTGACACAAAAATGATTATATAACCAACTTTATGCTAAAACATTTGATATACGAGAAGCAAAAATTGCAAGGAAGACACAGCTTGATGAATAACAAAACTTACAGAATCTCAATTGTCCTATAACCTGTAAATAAGCTGTGTCTATCATGAAATATCTTCCTGCAAATGAATCCCATGTGCTGGTACCTTAAGTTGTGAACCTTTCCACATAATGAAAAAGATAATAACATCTATCCAGCATAAGACTTTCTAAATTATAGAAATAGTAAAAATGTTTCCCAAAATGCTTTGTGTGATCCCTATAAACTTTACATCAAAATGATAAGAAAAGGATAAAAAACAATGGTGTATATTCCTCATCAATCTCTGACTCCCAAAAAAACACAATTTATGTTTGACAAGAAAAACCAAAGGTACTTCACCTATAATACTCCCAGAAACATACTGGGTTTAAACCAAGAAGGAATTCTAGTGAGATAAAAATTTCAGTATCAAATAACCATCTTAAACCCAGTAATGATTAAAAAAAATACATATATGAACCCTTAGCCAAATATATACGACATCTCACTTCACATAAGCAGCCTCTACTTTCTCCATGCCAACAACCTCTAATCAGGGCACACGTGAAGCCTTCCTTCCTTTTTCACACTAAAAAACTTTTGAACTTCCACTGTCTGCCTTTGATTCTCTGCCTTCCTTGCTATAGCAAGCTCCAAATAAATAGCATTTTCTTAATCTTATTTGAATAACATTCATTTATTTTACTATTCTATTCATTAAATAGCCTATTATCTTATAAATATTTGAAATGTCAAAAATTTTTATATATTAACTGCATATATACATATACCCTTGTTACTTTTGCATATATATAATGTGTGCCTCTCATGAATTTATTCCAATATGTATTTATATAAATTATTTCATATGTAGACTATGTCTGCCAAATTGAATGGTATATATACTTATTATAGAATAAAATATTTTGCTTTAAGTAGTATGCAACATTACATTATTGTTGATCAAGAGTTTTATTAGTTCTCATACAATTTCTCATGCATATCAATATGAGAATCAAACTAATAATTAAAATACTCTTGATATTTGCATGGGAACTTGACAACTCATTTTAATTTGTATATAATATGTGCAGATATTTGTATATATTTTAATGAGAGATTAGAATTAGATATTTTGGCTTTTGCAAAATTTTTTTTCACATGAGACTTCTTTTGCTTTTGTTTTGTTGCTATTGTCAATCCTATATATTGTCTTTATTTACATAAATGAAAAAATTTAGATTGATAAAACAGCTATTAAATTTTAAAGTATTTTGTCAGTAAAATGTATCTTGGACATCTATGTGAAATATACATATAACAGTGAAGTGCACAAATGTATAAGAGCAAAAATTTCTGAAAAATAGAGAACATTACTTACCAAGAATGAGGATTTAAATGATGGCTGTATTCTCAAAAGAATCCTTGGAGAAATGGCAAAAATGGAGCAGCGTCATTCCACGCTGAAAGAAAAAATAAAGCTATTAACCCAGAATTCTTTATTCACCAAAACTATCCTGTCAAACTGAGAGTGAAATAAAGTACAGACACATAAACAAACTTGAAACGATTTTCCCTGTCCAAGAACTATTACATAATCCTACAGGAAGTTCCTTCAGGCTGAAGGGAAAAAATACCTGATCGAAAACTACAGAAAAGAGAAAAGAACACTGGATACAGAAAATATGCAGATAAATATAAAAGACTACTTTTTTCTATATCTCTTTTTAAAAAACTGATTCTTTGAAAAATTATCAACCATACTTTAATTTTCAAAATTAATCTAACTGTATATTTACACTGTGCATTTAACTAAATATACAATATATTTAAGAAAATTAATGGGCAGAAATAATTTAAGTTTTAAATAAAAACATTTACATAATATATTTGACAAATGAGTCAAGAAATGGATTCATCTTGTTTTGAGGTTACATATACATAAATTGTTATACCTTAAATAGATCAAGATAATTTAAAGATTCATATGTCAATGCTTTGAATAACCAGTAAATATAATACAAACAAATACAGGTAAATTTTGGTTGCTACTGCAGCATAAAAAATTACCACAAAACTTGTCTTCAGTAATATATTCCATATTTACTTGTCTGTTTTCCACCAGGATATACTTCAATAATATACCTCTATGTGCATATCTGGCAAATTTAGGAAACTAAAGAAACACTTTGGCAAAAGACTAGATAAGTGACTAAAGGAGAAAAATAATGAAAACTAAAACACACTTCAAAAATTAGTATGTGCAGAGCTGTCTTCTTCGGTAATGGTAGATTAGCCTCTTCTGCCCACCCATCCTGCTGAGAAAACCAGGAAAGCTGTAAGATATTAACCATTTTGTTCAAAGATACCACAAACACAAAGAAGCATCTGAAGAAACAGGATCTCAGAGGAGTAGCCCAGGCAATAAGACACAAATTCAGTAGCACTTTTCTCCATAAGCCTTTTGCTGACTCAGAGGTGATTGAGAACACAGGAAACTAAGAAAAAAGTTGCTGCTTGAGAAGCTAAGCAATTAACCAGGGTTTCTGATAGTGGTCTCACCAACTTGGGGCACACAGATTGGTTTCAAGCCCCCCTGGCAGAGAGGATCTGGAAAACAAGCTAGTGATGAATTTAATATCCTTAAGGGTCTAAGCTCTAAATGTTGAAATGAATCTGAAACAGAAAAGTACTCAAAAAATCTGAGACCCAGCTTTAAAAGACTCAATCACTGATGGTAATGAGATGAACTGTGTTACCTCACAAACTGCCTCCCAGAAGCAGAAGAAAATGATCCCTGGAGGAAGATAAAATCACTCAGAATCTCCAATTACCTCTATAGTATTTTATGTATAAATTCATGCATGTAATAAAAAAAAGTAATTATACATACAAAACATGAATGAGAACAAAAGGATCAGCATCAGGCCTGCATCCTGTTTTTCCATTCCTGGGACAGAAAGAACAATGACTTAGTTACACCAATGCAATTTAGACTTATACTGAGATATCACTGCACACCTAAAAGTGTTACCATTAAAAATATTGACCATAACACTGACAAGTATATAGAGCAACTAAATCATATAATTAGATTACAAAGTACTTTGGTATTTTCTCAAATATCTTAAAGATACACATATCATGTGACCCAGCCATTCCATTCCTTGATATTTATATAAGAAAAAATGAAGAGAGTATGCTCACAAAGAATTCTATGAAAATATTCACAGCATGAAAAAGAAGGAAGGACCTGGGCTGGAACACAAGAGAAAAAAACCCGAAGATGCACATGGAAACCTGGAAGGAGAATGAATATGTTCACCAACTTAATTGTGGCAATGATTTCAAAAATATAGATATTTTTTAAGTTACACTATTTTAATATTTACAGTTTATTTTAATTAACTATACCTATGAAAAACTGTTAATATGTGTGGGATCCACCAAAATATATATCTAAAGAGATTTTAACATTAAAAGCAAAAAAAGAAATCCTGAAAAGATCTGATAATCCACCTCAAAAAACAAGAACAAAAGAATTAATTAAACCAAATAATAATAATAGAAGAAAATTAGAATCATTTAAAGAAACTCAGAAAAAAATACCAAGTTAAGATAAAAAAAATCCTAAAATTGTTATTTTATTTTTGGAAAAAGTTAAAAAATCATAAATCCTGGCAAGACTGATCACACACAAAAAAGACAGCACATCGTCAATACCAGAAATATAGAGTAAATCACCACAGATGCTAGAGACCTTTACATAATGTCTGAAGTCATATTACATGACAAAATTCCAGAAAGATACAGCTTAACAATTTTTATGTTTTAATTAAATACTATGTTTTAATTAAATTGTATCTGCAACAAAAATCCTTCCTACAAATGATTTCTATGTGCTGATGCCTAATTGTGTGAACTTTTCCAAGAATATAAAAAATAACACCAACCTTGCACAAACTCTTCCACAGAATAGAACAGTAAAAGCACTCACCAAAATATTTCACGAGATCCCTATAAATTTTACACTAAACTGATAAGGACCTTAAAAGAAAGGAAAATCAATGGTTGACATGCATCATGACAACATATGAAAAAAAATCCTTATTTTTGAAAAACAAAATTCAAACACACTTCAATTACAATATCCCATTAACTAATTGGATTTAATTCAAGAATGGATTTTTACTGGCTCTATTTTAAAAGCAAATCTCTTTCACAAAACAAAAGACAAAGTCATGTCATTATCACAACAGACACCAAAAAACCATTTGTCATATCTACTATCAAGTTATGAGTTAAAAAAAAAATCAAAAACTATAGCGAATATAATTAGTGATACAATATTGAAAAAACACAACCTGAGATCAGGGCGGAGGAAAGGTTACCTACTATGACCAGTTCTATTCAAAATTTTATGGAGATCATAGTCAGGCCAATAAAACAGGGAAAAGTTAAAAAATAAATGATTGAAAAGAAAGAAAAGAGCACATCTTTATTTATACGGTGTATGTTTATGTTTCCAGACTATCTAAAAACAATCTATATTAATAAATTAACTGCATTTAGTGTTATTGCTTGATTCCATGGTTTACACACATTTGTCTGAAAATAGTTCTCACTAAACATTTTGTGCACATCATGAGAAATGGCATGAAAACCCTACACAAGATTAAGTCTTTTTCCATATATTGATCGGATAAAAAGTGAGGATTTTAACCCTGATTACTGTTGCCACATTTTCTGATATCATGGCAAGAGGCCCCTCAATAGTAAGCTCTACATTAAACATGACATTTAACCCTAGAAGAGTAAATAAAACATTCTTTGTGACAATTTTACTTTCAGCCCCTAGTTTCATGATTTCACTGACTAAATAGAGGTCAGCTTCTTATAAATGGTTCACAACTAAAATTATTTCTCCATTTAGATTTTCTCTACTTTTTTCTTATAATTTCTTTCCTATCTAGATCTGGTCTAATTCCAGCTTTAAGCATAACTTATCATTGAACTATATACTACTTTTAAAAATGAAAAAATGTTTATGATTCAAAAGACTCAATTGTGATATGCTGTCATGTGGCAATTTATTTTAATTGATTACAAATAAGATGTTCACTCGGCATACAATTTCCAAACTATGCAGCTACATATCCTTTCATGGATGTAATTATTACTAGCAGTAAACAGTGTACTTTAACAAATATACATGAGTACCCATTTATATAAATGCATTTATATACTTGTAAACACGTGAAATAAATTATAATTTGGTTGCTTTTTATTAAAAACATGTCCTAGAAATACCTTCCACAATTATTTAAGATCTATCTGATTGGGGGTAAAACCTTTGGTGCACTTAGAGTATGACAGTATAGTCCATTAAAAATAGTTGTTTTGCCTTCTTGCATATTTTTATGTGCATGTTTGACAGATTCTGTCAGATACAGTGATAGAAAGGCAATTACTGTGGAAAAGGGTAGGCAAATTTAAAATATTGGTAAAAAATAGTAAATTAATTTCCAAAACTCAATACCATTTTATACTCCCTCCAAATTCTGGTATCGCTTTATAAAAAAGGTTATATCTTCCTATTTATTTATTTAATTTCCACTAAGTATTAAGTACATTGTATATTAATTGCCAATTAGTACTTATTTTTGCGTATATCACATGCTTTTTATGAATATAATTTTTAGAGTAATTATTTGAATATTACCTAAGTATGTTTACATGTATATATGCATAAATATATTACTTCCACTCCCATTCTATATATCCCATTATTGAACTGGTTCTGATATGTACTCTGTATAAATAATTTCACTAAGAATGTTTTCCAAAGAATTTTATTGTATATAATATATAGTAAATATAAATATTTTGCTGTAGGTAATACGTGTCACTTCATTGTTTTTATCAAGAGTCCTATATTAGTTTTTCATGTAATTAAACAATTCTAACATATTAGAACAATTATAGCAAGCCATTTTGATATTGTCCTTATGAATATGCTTAGTTTTAATTTATTATCTATGTATATTTTTACGTATCTTAATAAGAAAAAAATGGATGCTTTGGCTTTTGCTATTATTCACGTGGGCATTTTTTTTGCTTTTGCTTTGTTGATATTTTAAAGCCAACAAATTATCTTTTTATACAAATGAGAAATTCTGGATTGACGAAATAGCTATTTAAATTTTTAAATATTTTAGTAGTAAACTATACATTAGATATGTACATGAAATATAAAGATTAGTGAAATGTACAAAATTGAAACCTTCGAGAAGTCAAGACACGTAACCTCCCTCAGAACGACGACAGAAACGATATCCGCCTTGTCAATAGAATCCATAAAGAATCGGAGATAATCGAGCAGAATCTTTCTGATGCTGAAAGAAAAAATAAAACTGGCAATAGAACTATCTTTCCGAATTGAAAGTAAATTAAGATGGGCCCAATTAAACAAACCCGTGATGATCCCATCAGTTACTGACGTTGCTAACGTAAGTTCAAAGGTTGAAGGAAAATGGCTCTAGATGGAAACTAAGAGGAACGGAAATGTCCTAACAGCACTGGGAGGAATACCAAGATGGCGCCCTCTCCTGGTCGGAGTAGGTAATGTCAGTTGGCTGGCATTTCAGCCCAGGAATCTATGCCGCATCACAATTGTTACATTGTCTCGGTCACAAAGATTCATTAAACTTGACCCAAAAATCTGGGTGGAGCCATAAAACCCATCCTTTTAAGAAAAGGGTGTTAAAGAATGTGTGAACATGTTTTTAGACTGCCACAAATATTCACTAAAATCATTTAAATTGAGGAGTAAAAAGTCTTCAATAAACCCAAAAGTAGACACAAAAGGAAGAACAAAAATACAAAAATGGGGAAATTTTTTAAAGAAACAATGACAAGGTGGTAAAATTTAAAGCAAACTATATTAATAATAATATTAAATTAAAAAAAGTAATCATTCCAATTAAAATAAAGAGTTTATCAGGCTAGATAAAAAAGCAAAACCCAATTATATACTGTTTATATGTGAAGTAATTTGAATTGCAGACACTGTTAGCTTGAAAGTAATAGTATAAAAATAATATACCATGTAAAATTAAGCAGAACAAAACTTGAATGGGTAGATTAATGCCAAAATAGACTTTAAGGAACAGAATATAACTGGTGATATACAAGGACATCACATTATGATTAACAGATACATTTATCAGGAAGACAATACACCTAAATGTTTAAGTGCCTAACTGCAGAATTTCAAAGTACATAGAACAAGATCTGATTTTTTTTGTTATTTTTATTTATCTTCTATAATTCTTAATTTATCTTCTATTCATTTGAAAATATCAGGCATTTTTAATTTTATCTTATAGGTCTTTTACCTGGTTAACTTGTAGTCCTATTTCCACTATCTTCTGTTTCAATCAAATTTTGGTCACATGTTTCTTTCCTACTTACCCTTGTGATTTTTAATTGTATGCCAGAAACTAGATATGAAAATTGTAGAGATACTTCAAATGTAATTTTACTATGGCTGAGCAACTAACAGCCCTATCATTTCCAGACCTTTTTAATCCAAACAGAGACTCAAATTGTTCAAAGTTGAGCCTGCTAAGAGTTGGTTAATTTCAGGTTTACTGTTGCTCTCAACCATAGCCTTCAGTGTCCCACTCAAATCCAGCAGAATTTACAGCCTTTTATCCTGCTTTCCACCACACACAGACACTGGTTAGTGAATCCTGAAATCTGATTTTCCTATGGCCTGGTGAGTTTATTGAAAGTTCTGCCTCTAAGTAAACTACCTGAACCTATAGATCCATCAAGGGGAAAGACAGTTGCAAATGCTCAACTGAAGTCCAAAATGAAGATTTTGTAATTTTTCCAGCAAACCTTTGCCTTTGTTAATTCCCTTTCTTCTTTCTCCTCCTTCTCTCTCTCTCTCTCTCTCTCTCTCTCTCTCTCTCTCTATCAATTATATAATTATATCAATTATATCGAGAGAGAGAGAGAGAGAGAGAGAGAGGAGAAAACCAAGTAGTGAGACCAAATTTGGTATCACATTTTTCCCTTTCAGTCCTTTACTAACTCAAGAGATAATTGAAGACCCAAAATGCTAAGCAGAAAGTTGTAGCTGAAAAGCTATGCAGCTGACCAGGCCTTCTCACCAGCCCAGGGGACACAAATTGGATCTGACTACATACCAGGAAGGAGAGGCTCTGGAAAACAATCCAACAGATCATTTGACATCTCTGAGAGAACATGCCCTAAATGTAAACATGAACCAGAAATATAAAACTTAGAAAACCTGAGACATAGCTTCAAAAGGACTCAGTCCTTCATTGTTATAAGATGAATCGCTCCTGTACTAACTGACCCTCAGAAGCAAAATAAAATGTTCTCTGGCCTTCAATTATCTCCATAATATTTCATACAGAAAACCTAGTTGTAATCAACAATAACTATACATGCAAAAATAAATGGAAAGAAAAGATTAACATTAGGCCTATATTATATTTTCTTTATTTACTGTGGATTCCTGGAACAGAAAGATCAATTACTTGCTTATACCGATACAAATTAGAGTGACAGTGAGATATTACTGTACACCAGTTAGAGGGAATACAATTAAAAGTGCTGATCATTCCAAGTGCTGGCAAGGATGTAGAACTACAGGAATTTCCATATGCTGATAGAATATAAAATTTTTCAATTACTTTGAACTTATTGACTTTATCTGATATATGATGTGATCTATCTCTTCTACTTTTTGGTGTTTATCCCCAAGAGTTAAGGCGTATGTTCATATACATATTTTAATAAGAATGTTCGTTGCCTGGGCATGAAGCCATGGAGAGTCAGGAACGGTGATTCTGCAAGTCCACATGGAAATTTCAGCAGATAAAAGATATGTTCACTATTTTATTTCATAAATATAAACATATGTGCAGTCAATTATATATCAATTATACCTCAATAAATCTTTTTAAATGTGTAGGTTGCACCAAAACATGCATCTAAAGAAAATTCAGGATATGATTATTCCTCACAAGACTTTAGAAAAAAAAATAGTAAAGTGAAGGAAATAAAATAATAAAAATAAAATAAAAATTTAATGAAGTTTTGAAAGTACAAAGAGAATATCAACAAAACCAATTGAGTTCTTTTTTTGAAAAGGTTTATAAAATTGATAAACACCTAGTGAGACATACAGAAAGAAAGTACACATAATCCACATTAGAAATGTAGGGGTCATTCTAGAGATATAGAAATAAAATTACAGGAGTTTGTATCTAATAAATTTGATGAAATGAAATGAGAACATTCCAAGAAAAACACACTTAAAAAAAAACTTAGGAAATCTGATCTTTTACAACCTCTTCCAGAAAAAAAAAAATAGTAAAAATCTTCCAAAACGACTTAATTAGACCCATTTGAAATTTACACCAAATTGACAAGGATTTTATAGGAAAGGAAAATCAAAGGTTTAATCTTTTTTATGACCAAATTAAAAAAGAAGGATGCTTAACAAACTTAATCCAAGATACATCAACTGTAATACACATGAGCAATAATGTTTAATGCAAGAATAAATTCGTTTTGTATCAGTTGGAAATCAAGCGGCATTAACAGAACAAATGAATAAAATCATATGGTTATCCAAAACTATGCAAAAATGCCACTAGACAAAATTTACCATACTAAAATTAAAAAAAAAAAAACTTAGAAATTTGAAGTAAATATAATGATTAGTGGTAAAATACTGAAAACTTACCCTCTTGAGATCAGAAACAGACAAATATGCTTACTGTGACCACTTTGACTCAATATTTTAGGGATGCCCTTAACCAGGGTCACAATGCAAGAAAAATATGAAAACAAAAGCATTAGGATTGGAAAGGAAGGAATGAAACTGCCATTTTTCACGGATTGTATCATTATCTATTTATACTATCTAGAAATAATCTATGGTTAGTGTGTTAGTCAGTTTAGCAAGATTACTGAGAGCAAACCTAAGAAAAAAGAATCAAGCGTAATTCTAGGGACCACAAACAAGTAATTTAAAAATCATATTACTATAAAATGCCACTTATGATGTCTTCAAAGAATGTCAAACTCCAAGTATAAGTATAATGAAAGATGTGCCAGGTCTGTACACAGTAATCTGTAGAAAATGAAAAATTTTCTACAGATTACTGTGTAATCTATTAATGGAAACATGAACAATTGGAATGGTATAATGCTTTTATGGATTGGAAGATACAATATTTTTAATCTTTCCACACTGAGTCATGGATTCAATATAACCCTAATTAAAATCTCATCATTTTTAATGATGTTAAATTTCTTCCTCAGTATGCTAGTCACATGGGTGCCTTTATTTTGTGAAAATTAATCAATCTGTAACTTATGAATTGCACACTTTCTTGTATGCTTGCTGTACTTTAACGAAAACTTGAATTTATTAAAGCAAATTGTTGCAGTTGTTATTTTTCTTTTTAATAAAATACTATTTTTTTCTCTTAACCAAATTAAAACTAGTTTAAGAAATTCAATAAATAATTCAGGCTTAGCAGATTTAATAAAAGAAACAGATACACAGCTTAAGTTTCAGGTAAGATTAACTAGATTCAAATAAAAAAGAATATTATGATGTATAGTAGAAGAGGAAGAAAGAGAAAAAGAGGAAGACAGTGATGGTTACAAAGACAGGAAATTGGAAGAGGAAGAATGAAGAAAACAAGATGTAATGCTACTGAGTCAAAGAATATGAAAAAAAATGTTCAAAGAAACTGATGAACATTAAAAAATAATATGCAGAGGGGAAAAAAAACAAGCTTCCAAATGATTGATTTAACATATGGGAGAGACTGAGGGAAGGAAAGGGCAAGACATCTATCTCATCCAGATCCACATTACTCATCTATAAAGCTAGAGATATGGAATTAATTAACACAGAAATCCCTTCTGGCATTCCAAAGTTATGTGACAGAAAGAGTATTGGGCCTATGGGCCAGAAATCTGGTTTTCATTTTTTTGTATTTTCATGCTTGTTCTGTAACCTTAGGCAAGTTACCTAAACTTTCAGAACCTCAGTCACTTCATGTTTAAAACTTTGCTAATATTTACTTACTCACCAGTCAGCACTGCTATGAGATTCAATTTTGACAACTGGAAGCAAAGTAATCTATAAATAAGTCTTAAACCTGACAACTCATTACAAAAATGTAGTTATGTTATATTACAGACCATGTAGAGGTTCTCATTATAACTGCTAATGTGCTTTAAATTTGCATTTTCTGTAAAATGATACTTACTATACAAATATCAGTGAAAGACTTCAATTCAGAAATTAGGCACAGTTATCAGACATTTGAATTTCAATTGCAGATTGTATGACCATGGAATATTAAATTATTACTAAGGCTTAAATTTATTCAGGATATAATTTTTATAATTAGATAGAAAACGTCATCAACACGTGAGTTTAACATTATTTAGATAAGATTGTTTTTAAAGAAATGATGTTTAACAATTAAAAACTATAACAGTATATCATAAAAAAAACCCCTAGTATCATGTATACTGCACAGTCTCAGGAAATATCAAATAATAGTAAATTCAATGATTCAAAAAAAAATCTCATTTATAAAGTTATTTAGTTTATTAATATGGTCTGGTGAAAAGACTATTATTAATAAGTAAAAAAATTTTGTTCTATACTTCTTAAGATCAGCATTTTCTTCTTCTGAAAAAGAAAATGATCTCAATCCTATCTACTTCACAGAAATTTATAGAATCTAGTAATAGCATAAAAAATGTGAGCTATTATTAATTGTGAATAGAAAAATATTTCGATATCAGGGAGAAATGACATATTTCCTTCTTTTCATCATTTTTTAAATTAAAAATACATTAAATAGGAATAAAGCTTATGAGTTGCTTTTAGATATCTTATCACTGCTTCCTGTAAGTTAGTGAAAGGTTTTATGGCCCAAGATGGATTTAACATAAGCTTAACTAAATGACGAGGGAATGCTCAATATGAGATTACTTTGGGCAACCTGAGTGGTTTGGCAGAAATCAGGGCTTGATGATTGGAGCTGGAATACATAGAGAAAAAAAAAACTGGAAATAAATAAGGAACTAACAATTTAGGGGAAAAAAACAAACAAACAAAAAAAAAACAAACAGCAACGAATGGGTGATATGTGGTATTTTAAGGTAATCACAGAAAAGCAAATGACAATGTTCCATTAAAAAGAACTATTAAATCCAGTAATCAGTCACTACAGCATCTAATCAAGGAGATGAAAATGAGTGCCTTCAGCAGTTGATTGAGAAAAATGAAAATTAGGAAACAGATTTTGTCAAGACTTGATAAGAAATGCATTTGCTTTCTTGCTTCTTGGTTTTCTTCAAAACACAGTTAGGAACTTTGGCTGACTTCCAAATGCCTGTTGACTTCAAATTATGAACATTCTATGTAAGTTAACGGTTGATACTTTTTGCTAACTTTTTAAAGATACATACTTGTTGAATAGACATTTTGGAAGACGGGCAAATGAGTCTATGCCGCTCGCTATTCCTTGGATCATATAGAAATCAGTCAGCCACTAAAGTGATTCAGACAGTAAATCTAAATACATTTTAAAAATAAACATATGGTTTGCCTTATTCCTTTTGTAGAAATGCTATTAATTAGACTATTGTGATTGAGCCTTTACATATGTTGACCTGTGATACAGGTTATTCTTTCAAGCCTCATCACCTTAAAATGATGATGGTAAAATGACCTAAGAAATATGCTCCCCTTTATCATTTTCTGTTTAAGATCCACAAAATCACCAAATCTTAATTTAAAAGTCTACTAAAATGATTTTTTTCTTTTAGAATTTCCAATCCTGAAAAGTATCTGTTAAGATCCACAAAATCACCAAATCTTCATTTAAAAGTCTACTAAAATGATTTTTTTCTTTTAGAATTTCCAATCCTGAAAAGTATCTGTTAAGATCCACAAAATCACCAAATCTTCATTTAAAAGTCTACTAAAATGATTTTTTTCTTTTAGAATTTCCAATTCTGAAAAGTATCTGATGTTTTGTTAAATATTTAAAAAAATTCAATTTGCTTAAAGATAAGGAAAGCATAATTTTTCTACATCTGATTTTAATGATGCCTAAGATGACAAGGTGGCATTTTCTTTAACATCATGAAATAACCAAAGTTAATATTCTTGTAGCTTCCTATAGCATTAACATTGTATAGGTTCAATCATTTGTTTATCGATTTATTTAGTAATGGTACTAGGTTCTGTCCTAAGCACTAGGGATTAAATAGTAAACCAAAAAAAAAAAAAAAAAAAAAAAAAAAAGCACAGTTCTTGCCCTTATGTAGCCTACCTTGTAGTTGGAGAACATAAACCAAATAAATATATACCAATAAATTGTGAAATATTAGTAAGTGCTATGAAATAAAACAGTGGTTAATCATCACAGTGGTTAATTGTAGGTTTGAATGGGATGAGAATTTAAAGTTCTCCTTTGACTTTCTTAATGTAGAAGTCATTGGGTAACTTTAATGAAAATGATTTCCTGTGACTCTAAGTGTTATAGGAGTGTGTTCTAGAGTGAGTAGAAGCAAGGAAATGAAGAAGACAGTACAAATAACATACTGGAAAACTTTTCTGTTAAGGGGGATGGAGGGGAAGGAACACAGCTGAAAAGGATGCAAAGTCAAGAAAGATTTTCCTTTTCACCACTAGATAAAAAATATCATAGATGTTTTAATAGTAATGACAATATACAGAATTCCAAATAATGGTGCATAAAGAGTAAGAGATAATTGCAAAAGCAAAGTCCTTAACTGGACAATAGAAAATAAGTTCCAGTGGTCAAATGAAGGAGTTGGCACTAGATAGAAGAGAGACCCCATTCTTGCAAAAAAAAAAAAAAAAAAAAAACAGAATATGTGATTTGAAAAGCAGGTAGGTTGGTGTGTGTGTATAGTATTGGGTGGTATTATGCTGATAACTTATTTTTTGCTGTGCAACTGAAATAAGATATTCATTGGTCCTTGGCCAGAGAGGATGTTTGACATGATAAATAATAAGACAGCTCCTGTGCATTTCCTCAAAAGCAGATTCTGAGACAAGGACTTGGTTGCAGGTAATTTGAGAGTAGATCTCCAGAAGCAAAAGAAAGTGTGTGTGGGGGGGGGAAGAGACAAATATGTGTTGCTATGCTCTGAATCTTATAAAACTCAGTCAGAATGATCTACACCTTGGTATTCCCTTTGTCTTTGGCTCATTTAAGCCTGCATAACTTCCCTAAGTTACAGTAATGCTTTCCCTAACTGTTCCCTTTCACCAGTTCTGCCATTTGCTAATCATCCACATCATAAACAAAGGAATCTGTTCCTATCTCTTG
The DNA here is from genome assembly GCA_030015415.1 of Cynopterus sphinx. Lineage (NCBI taxonomy): Eukaryota > Metazoa > Chordata > Mammalia > Chiroptera > Pteropodidae > Cynopterus > Cynopterus sphinx. Next base: position 15,624,604 of record CM057388.1, read on the forward strand.
AAATCCTTCAGAAGAAATCACTTGGTCAGTCACACAAAGCTCTTATATCTGCCCTTTACAGCTGCAACCTTATCTTCAATCATGTGACCAAAATCCTATCTATCTAGCTGTATTATGATGCACTCATACCCTGCATAAGGACAGTTTGGTCAAGTATGGACCACATATAAGACAGTGGTCCCATAACATTATAATGGAGCTGAAAACTTTGATCACTCAGTGACATAGTAGCTGTCACAGTAAAGTCATAGGAAATGCAAAACATTACTGTTTTGTGCCATCTCAGCCTATCCAGAGTCATTATAGAAATACTTGGGGACACTCAGCCAGGCTTGTGAGCTTCCCACAGACAGGCCGCCTTTCTAACCCATTGTTAAGACTGTACTGCCCCTTGGGGTTTTTGTTAAGATTGCAAGACACCTTTCAGCAGCAAGCATTAGGAAACTTTGAAAGAATGAAGAGTTTGTCTACAGCGATGTCACCCTTAACAAGCCCGATCCTGTCTAATCTCAGAAGCGAAGCAGGGTCGGGCCTGTTTAGTATATGGATGTGAGATCACCTAGAAATACCAGGTGCTCAAGGTGTAAAAAATAAAAAATAAGGGAGAAGGAAAGAAGGAAGGAAGGAAGGAAGGAAGGAAGGAAGGAAGGAAGGAAGGAAGGAAGGAAGGAAGGAAAAAGTTTATTTATTACTTAGAAGCCCTGGAGCTCACAAGGCGTGTGGGGAGTATATGGTGAGGTGGCAAGCAGAAAGAGAGAGAAAGAGGAAGAGCTACCAAGGAGCTGGGGTCCAGTTTTTTATTGGGCTGGAGGGTGGGGTCCTAGAATTTCAAAGGCTGTCTCATTAGCAAATTTAAAATGCAAGAGCAGGAATTCAAAGCTCAGGAAGAGAAAAACAAGTGACCCAAATGGTCATTTATCTAAATCAACCAGGGTTCCAAAACAAAGGAGCCTCAGGGTGGATGAGAGGGCAAGGTGGCCCACATTAGCACTCTTCCTGGTTCTTTATTTAGCTGTGAGCCTGGCAATGTTTATTGTATAGCTTCAAGCACCTGCCATACAAAAAGAAAAGCCAACTGTCAGGGCTTACACTGCAATTCCTCTCATGTTTGTGGTGATGCCAGCATAAAAAAAAAACCTACTGTGTACCAGTTGTATAAAAGTATAGCATATGCAATTACAGTGGTAGGTTATATTATCTAAGTTATGTAAGGGCGCCCTATGATATTTGCACAACGAAATTGCCTAACTACACATTTTTCAGAACCATCCCCATGTTAAGCAGCATGTAACTATATATTAAAATTCTCTGGTTTTCACGCTTCTACAAGAAAATGATACTAATCAGTATTCCCTCAACCATATTTTCTAGCTGGATAATTGCTACACATTTTAACCAAAATTTTATCCCTTTTGACACTTTTCTTTAAACTCCCGCTTTGATTTAATAGCTAGATCAGTGGATTTCTAACTCACTGTTACACATTTTTTATCATAGGATGGTGTATGTGTGTGTATATATATATATATATATATATATATACACACACACACATACATACATATATATATATATTATTTTTTAATACTTCTGTATTTTATAAATATTTGTGAAATCTAGCAACAAGGTTTTCTTCTCTGTATCTAAATAGTACAGAGCTTATAGCAAGACTTTAATAATTTTAGTTATTTAATGAATGAATAATAAAATCCAAATTGTGATCCAAATACTAATAATAGAAAATAGCCAAGACTACAATTTGTAAATCTCTATGTAAACACAAGCCCCTTTATAGGTAAAATTTTAATTTTTTAAAGAATTAGGTCACAGTGGTACTATACCTATTGCTCATAGATGGCAGAGCCTTTAACCTTAGTCTTTAAAAACTGAAGTTTTTGTATTTCAAGCAAATCATAAGTATCTATTGTAAAAGGCTGTTTTAAATCTCGTCCCTGGCCCTTTAAGATAATCCCTCTATAGGACTTTTCCATTTCACCCTGCAGCTAACACCTGGCCTAGCCCCTGGCCTAGCCAGCAGCCACAAGGGACAATAAGAAAAGGTTACCCAACAATGCCAGTAACAGTAATTAAAGAAAAATGTTAACGGAGAAAATAGCTCACCCACGTTCCGCTTGGCTTATGCATGTAACTGCAATGACGCACCTGAGTCCCACCGATCAGGGAAAAGGTCACGTACCCACCCCCCGAGAGGGTATAAAACTCAGGGGAGAGGGAGTCTCGGGGCTCTCGCCCTTGGTGGGGGCCCGGGTTCGAATCCGTAAATAAAGAGCATGCTGTAACATCTTATCCTAAAATAAAGCGCTTACTGTAACATCTTATCTGGAGGTTTCTGTCCTTCGTGGGGGTCTCGAAATGCCGCACAACATTTGGAGGCCCCAGCGAGATCCCCTACGGGACAGACACCAGTCCGCGGACAACCTGTACCTGTTCTCGGCCTGCACGGCGCCGGTAAGTCAGGCCTCTCTGGTCTCTGGTTCTGGTTCCTGGTTCTGAAATTCGCGAATAATTAGGTCTGTGGACGGCGGGACGCCGCCTTCGGGTCCCAGACTCAGCCCCGGGGGTGACGACCTCCGCGGGCCCTGGTTCTGTTCTGTCTGCGGGCCCTGGTTCTGTTTGTGAATTTAATGTTAAATGTGTGCTGTGTTTCTTGTAACGTTGCCATTGTATGTCTAGTTAATTATTGTTCTCATTTTCGTCGTCTTTCTTTGTCTCATGTTATGTGAAGTATGTCGTGCTCCAACCCTTGTTCCTGGAGCGACTCTCCTCTTTCCGTGCTGGGACCCAGAACGGCAATAGGATGAGATCAAATTAAAGTCAGTCCAAAAAGAAGTTTTGGGCTTCCTCGTCCCCATTTCGGCCAAAATGGGCAAGGAACCTCAAAGGGCCCCTTGAGCCCATTGGCATGTCTGATTAAGAACTTTGCTGATTTTCGTAGGCGGGCAAAAGGTTACAGGGCTCAGGTGAATGCCTTTGATTTACGCAGACCCTGTGAATTGGAATAGCCTGCCTTCAGAGTTGGCTGGCCAGTGGCGGGGACCCTGGATCCGGGCATTGCTAATGCCATCCGGGGCCTCTGTTATGGGCAGCCCGGCCACCCCAACCAGATCCCATATATAAATGTCTGGATTAATATTATATGGGACAAACCTTCCTACTTAAAAGCCTGTGGTAGCCACCGGGAAGGTCCCCACTCGGGGGCTCGACCCAAGATTCTGGTGTCTAGGGATTCTGCCCACTCAGATCCCCCGACCCCTAGGCCACAGCCTCCAGTTCTCCAGGCACCCCTTGAGACACCACCATCGTCTCGCCCACGGGGTGCACCTCCACCCTACCTCTCCTCAGCCCCGTCAGCAACCGAAGAACCTGATTCTACTGTCCTTAGTCCGCCACACACCCGGAGTGGCACCCATTTTGCTCCACCGGGGGAGGCCCAAGCTAATAGAGCCAGCCTCTTCCCTCTTAGGGACACAGGAGTGAGGGATCCCACCGGGCATCCTGTCCAGACCTATGTCCCTTTCACCACCTCTGACTTATAACTGGAAGAGTCAAAACCCCCCTTTCTCGGAGGCACCCAAGGAAGTCATTACCTTCTTAGAGTCAGTTTTCTATACCCATCAGCCCACATGGGATGACTGCCAACAGCTCCTCCGCATCCTCTTCACCACTGAGGAAAGGGAACGAATTATGCTAGAGGGAAAGAAACAAGTGCATGATGGCCGGGGGGAAGTCACCCTAGATGAACGGGAGATTAATACCCAGTTTCCCTCCTCCCGGCCCAACTGGGACTATAACACTCGGGACGGGGAAGGAGCCCTTAACAATTACCGCCAGATCTTACTTAGGGGCCTCCGGGCAGCCGCCCGGAAGCCCACCAACCTCTCGAAGGTAACTGAAATTAGACAAGGGCCTTCGGAGAGTCCCACCGCCTATCTAGAGCGCCTCTACCAGGCCTACCGCACCTGGACCCCCATAGACCCTTGGGCGCCAGAAAATCAGGCCTCGGTCCTAATGCAGTTTGTCTCCCAGTCGGCCCCTGATATTAGGAGGAAGATACAAAAGCTCGATGGGTTTGAAGGTAAGTCTCTCTCCGAACTAGTTGCTATAGCTCAAAAGGTCTTCGACCAACGAGAAGATCCTGTTAAGGCCACCCAGGAGTTGACCCAGAAGATGGCCAAGGTCCTCCTGGCACAGGAAGAAAAGAAAAGACCGCGGAACTCCCGCCGAGACCCAGCAGACTGCGGCCCTGAACCCAGCCACTTTGCTGCCAGAAGCAGATGAATCTCTGCTGGTACATTGCTGTGCAGACACACTTGACTCGCTGACTTCCCTACGGCCTGATCTCACGGACCTCCCCCTCTCCGACGCCGAGGTAACCCTTTTCACTGATGGGAGCAGCTTCGTAGAAGACGGCATAAGGTATGCAGGGGTGGCCGTAGTCACACTGGACTCGATAATCTGGGCTGAGGCCCTCCCTAAGGGCACTTCAGCCCAAAAGGCTGAACTTATCACTTTAACCAAAGCTCTGAACTGGGGAGAAGGGAAAAAGGTCAAAGTGTACACCGACAGCCGGTACGCTTTTGCCACCCTCCATGTCCATAGGACCCTATACAAGGAACGGGGCCTCCTGACGGCTGGAGGAAAGGACATTAAAAATGCACCAGAAATCCTGGTGTTATTAGCAGCGGTTTGGAAACCCCTTAAGTTAGCAGTAATACATTGCTGCAGCCATCAGAAAGATAATTCTATAATTACTAAGGGAAATAATAAGGCTGATCAGGTAGCCAGAGAAATAGCCCGGGAAACCAGCCCCATGGTCCTGACCCTCCAGAACCTGGATCAACAGGAGAAACCACTGTACTCCCAAGAAGAAGAGAAATTAGGACGGAGATTATGGGGTGAAAAGGACCCTAAGGGCTGGTATCTCCTACCTGATGGCCGAATCCTGGTCCCAAGAGCAGTGGGCCGAAAGATCCTGAGTCAGACTCACCAAGCCACCCACCTAGGGGAAACTAAACTAGCTGACCTAGTCCGGAAGCACTGCCTAATCAGAGGAATCTATCAGACTTCTAGAGATATTGTCAGCCAATGTCAAGCCTGTGCACGGGTCAATACAGGCTCGGGCTCCAAAAACTCATTAATTGGGGCCCGACTCAGGGGACGAAACCCAGGTGAACATTGGGAACTTGATTTCACTGAAATGACGCCTGCGAGGGGAGGATATAAATACCTCCTTGTGTTCGTCGACACCTTCTCAGTTTGGGTTAAGGCCTTCCCTAGCCGGAGAGAGACTGCCCAGATAGTAGTTAAGCATTTGGTCAACGAAATTATCCCCCGATTCGGGTTACCCATCCAGCTAGGGTCCGACAACAGTCTGGCTTTCATAGCCAAAGTAACTCAACAATTGGCTGCGGTACTAAATTTCACCTGGAAACTTCATTGTGCATACCAGCCCCAGAGTTCAGGTCAGGTAGAGAGGATGAACAGAACCCTCAAGGAACCTATTACTAAGATGAAACTCGAGACTGGCGGTAATTGGGTAAGCCTCCTCCCCCAGGCCCTCCTGAGGGCCTGCTGTACCCCCGGCAAAGAAAGTTTTTCTCCCTTTGAAGTCCTCTACGGACTCAAACCCCCTATTGTCCCTCGCCTAGGCATAGAACACTTGGCTGATTTCTCCTACAAAGGTTTGCTTAAGTCCTTACAGGCTCTCCAGCTAGCCCGGGGACATGCCAGGACAGCACTAACTAAAGGACAACCATCCCCGACTACTGAGCGCCGGAGGAAGCCCTTGTTCAACCCAGGAGACCTTGTCTACATAAAAAAGACGGACCCACAACAACTGGGCCCAAGGTGGGAAGGACCCTTCCCTGTGATCATCAGCACCCCCACAGCAGCCAAGGTCGCCGGAAAGACCGCCTGGATCCACCACTCCCGTCTGAAAGAGGCACCCCCTGATCCGGACCGTACATGGAAGGTTCAGCGCACCGCGGACCCCCTCAAGATAAGACTTATCCCATCCTCTCTCTCCTCCTTGTCCTCCTCTCACTGTCGGGGGTCATTGCCAACCCCCACATCCCCCCACCGAGGGAGAGATGGGAACTAACCAGCACTCTGGACGGTCACCTAATTGCCGACACCTTTGCCCTAGGGACTATCCCCACCCTGGAATTTGATCTCTGTAATTTACTAGGAAAAGACTGGGGTAATTGGAAGGGGCATAAAGGGTCCCATTTACGGGGAGGGGCCCTCCCGGTCCCCCGGGAATATGGCTGTGGTCACATCAATCTAGAAAAGGGCCTTTGGCATACCCAACTGTATATTTGGCCCTCCTCCGGACCCCCTGACTGCGGAGGGGAAAGATGATTTCTACTGCGCCGCCTGGGGTTGTAAAACCCTAGCCCCCTGAAAAACCGTAGACCAGGAGATTCCCTTCAAGAGGGAGATTAGGCCTGGCGCGCCTGACCAATCAGGCACCTGCGATATAGGGGATTGTAACCCAGTAACTCTTACCGTCCGATCCCCTACAGACAGGGCCTGGCAGGCTAGGAAGACATGGGGCCTCAGACTCTACGTATCAGGTCATGACCTGGGTGTCAGGTTCACCCTCCAGAAAAAAGTAATTTCCCCACCTGTCAACCCGGTCGGGCCCCTGAGGCCCATAATAGTCCCACCTCAGGTATTGCCTCCCCAGCCTTCACATCCACACCCTTCCACCCCGTCGGTTCCCCTACTCTCTTCCCTAGCCCCATCACCTCCTGGTCCCAGACCCTGGGCCACCCCCCTCTTCCAGACTGTAGAGGCCATATTTCGGGTCCTAAACCGATCGGACCCCAATCTGACTGCAGATTGCTGGCTTTGCTTAGGGCAGGAACCCCCCTTCTACATGGGATTAGCCACCATAGCTAACCTAGGCTCAGACCCTATAGACATTCGGAATCTAACTCTCTCTGCTGTCTCTCCCCTGCCCTGCAACTGGGGCCATACACCCAAGCTCACTCTAGGTAACTTACAAGGCACCGGGACACATTAGAATCAAAGATTTGATTCAACATCTCCCTAGAGCAGTGGGGAATGTAAAAGGCTGTTTTAAATCTCGTCCCTGGCCCTTTAAGATAATCCCTCTATAGGACTTTTCCATTTCACCCTGCAGCTAACACCTGGCCTAGCCCCTGGCCTAGCCAGCAGCCACAAGGGACAATAAGAAAAGGTTACCCAACAATGCCAGTAACAGTAATTAAAGAAAAATGTTAACGGAGAAAATAGCTCACCCACGTTCCGCTTGGCTTATGCATGTAACTGCAATGACGCACCTGAGTCCCACCGATCAGGGAAAAGGTCACGTAACCACCCCCCCGAGAGGGTATAAAACTCAGGGGAGAGGGAGTCTCAGGGCTCTTGCCCTTGGTGGGGGCCCGGGTTCGAATCCGTAAATAAAGAGCATGCTGTAACATCTTATCCATGAATAAAGCGCTTCCTGTTAACATCTTATCTGGAGGTCTCTGTCCTTCGTGGGGGTCTCGAAACGCCGCACAACATCTATTTGTACAGAGCAAAAACAACGGAGGACTTCTTGGGCTTCACAAAATGACAAAATTAATTCTACGGGAGCCATGACAGTAATGTCAACTGGCACATAATGGGGACCTCCTTAGGGTATGACCAAAACCACAGAAATGTCAACCAGGACTATCCTGGATAAGCCCACAACTGCAGGGGCAAATAAGCATAAGCATCCCACCTTGTAAGGACAATAGAAGCTGAACACCTGAGACAGATGATGCTCAAGTCTGACTCCAGAGCATCTCAGACAAGGGCTCTGAGAGCCAAAGGCTCAGAGTTCTGCCCACCATAGCCGGTGGCTTGGGATAGATGCTCAGCTCTTCGCACCACCAGTCAACAGAGCTCGCTTGGGAGGCTCTAAGGACTTTCATCCCTTGGGTCTGTCATGTGACAGTCCGTACCTTCCCTCTGTGTGTTGTGTGTTAATCTGCATGGGTACCTGATTGCTGTATAGAAGGTTCCACTCAATAAACTTTGCACTGTGGAAAGACACAAATGTGTCAAATGGTGTTATTTTACTCTCATTACCTGTCATGATGTTGATGAATGTTATTGACCAAGTTGTTAAGGAAAATCTTTAAATGTACATTTTTTGACATGGACCTGAGATTTTGAAACTGGAATAGGGCCTTGCTTTTCCAACTGGCTCTGTGAATATGAATTTTCTGTAAATACAAGTTTTCAGCCTATTAGAACAGGCTTAATCCATACCAGTATACAGGATCATTTATGGAATTTATAACAAAGAAAAGCAGTGCAGTGTGAGATGTTTCTTTGTGTTCAGTGGTGTATCATCAGAAACTTCCAGCTTGTTACTTCAAAATATCTTTTTGGTAAATAGTGGAAACTTCCTGATCAGTGTTTAAAATAAAAAAGAAAAAAAAAAGATAAAATTAGATGTCATCATTGTTGAACATTTTTTGGGTTGAAATAAAAGACAGGTGACCTCAATGGGGAGGAGAGGTCACAAATTCACTTTCATAGTGCTCAACCATGGGCAAATCTCCTCATAAGAACTGCTCTAAGAGAGAGAAAAAGGGGGTAATGAAACTTTCCTTGGATCATTGAAATTGTATAATAGTTAAGGCAAGGCTGGAAACTAAAGCTGGTAATATCTGATTGTCATGTAAAATTAACTTAATTAAAAAAGAAAACAACCCTTTGGACTGGGATCTTGTATTTTAGAAATCCGAACCTTTCATTCACTGACTTATAGGTAGTACATACTGAATACTTTAGAGATCTGAATGGAAAAAGGGATATTCCTTGATTATTGATCAAAAATGCCCCCAAATATTTTGAATTAAAATAACCCTTTAAAGTAATTTATACAATTATGATGATGCATTATGCTCAGATCAAAAAATTAAGAGAAAATAACTTAATTTTGTTTAATCCCATTTGTCACAAGAATGACAACTTGACATTGTAGAACACAACAACAAAATATTCCATTTAAATATATCACCACTACCAAAGACAAAAATCATATCACATCAATTTTCACATACTGAGACAATGGAACCATACATGGCTCTACATAGCAAGGAAAAAATTATCATTGCTTCATGTTCAGAGGATTGTGTGAGAACGCTCACTGACTGCTAGCAGGATCATCTTTAGCTACAATAAACAGGTAAGCAAAGGTCTAGAAAAATGTCTTTTATTAAAGTTGTTGTGGTCTTCTGAAAAGGTTTTGACTGATGTATATACTGTTAGTTTTAAAAATATCTTTCAATCATATAAAGTGCTAACACCACAATATAATAGTTTCTATAGAAACACTCACTGTACATATTATTGACTAGATAAAGGCATTATGTAATTTGTGTCTTGCATAAAGTATCAATATACAAACAACTATTGCAGTGGAAATCTATTCTGGTTGACAAAGATTTTAGCTTTCAGCATGAGAAAAAAATAAGCAAACCCTATTTATGCACTGACTAATAAAAGGCACTATGTTATCTATCTGGTTCAGCTATACTATCTTGCACTCCATTGCCTTGATGCATCTACCTAATTTTTATCATCTGAAAAATACTTGGTCACATTTCAGTATTTTTTATTTAATGTTACCACATATAATTAAGAGAGAAGCATACTCTTGAAAAGAAAAAGTGGGGAGGAAGGTAGCTAAATCTATTTGCTTTCACATTGCTTCAGATTTAGTTAAGATATCTGCTACAAATAAAACAATACCAACACATTTTATAAACCTCTGGAACATCTGTATTTCAGGATTTCTTTTAAATTGTCTCCCAATTTTCTTAATAATCTCTGGAGACCTAAAAAAGACCAAAATTATCTGCAAATATGAATTATAATTTTTATTGAAAGACTTCAGCCATATGTTCTGATATAAAAGTACAATCATGCATTTTACTAAAAAAAAAGAAAATGGCCAAAGAGGCAAAAACTTTCTAGTTGTTTAATCCTGAGATTTTAACATGATTAATATACTTATATACACATGTGTATGTGTATATTTATATCTATGTATCATTTTATAGACCATTATTTTAAATATTAATACAAATGCGAGAGTATATTTTCTATTATATTAGCAAATAAGACATGGTAAGCTATGGCAACCCCTCACTAGGAGATAAACACTGTACATCATACTGACAGTATATAAATATAAAAACAAATAAAATGTAATTTTCTGTACTTTTCATAATTTCAATCTTCCATCTTTATATGATTAAACATTTTATAACCACTTGAATGCACCATGAATTCTCTTTCTTCTTATTCTTCAAATATGTGATTTTTCTCTGCCTTGAATGCTATTCTACTCATATTTCAGGTTCAGTTTCCTCTGAAAAAACTTCCTTATTCCTCCATATCAAATTGAGTGTCTTGTTATGTACTCCTGGAACATCTGTAGTTCTCTGCCAAAACATTTATCAAACGTTGATATTTTTAATTGTTTCTCTTCTGCCAGTAAACCTTTTCTCTGTTAAGGGAGCAATTCAGGTTATTTTACCATTGTAATCTCTGACCCCACAAGAATACCTGGCACATAATGTGTTTTAAATGATTTTGATTGAAAGAGTACTACAATCAATATCTAGAACATAGTACTTACTCAAAAATTATTTGTTTAAATATGAATTATTATCTTAGAAGACTCTCACCTCCTGCTATAACCATAATTTCACAATCAGAAGCTTTATTTAAATTCCCAGAACTTTTCATTTATAAGTCATTGATATGGATCAAACATGGAAGAAGTTGAATGGAATTGGATTTTATAATGGAAGACTTATCATAGATATAAGAATGATACTAACCAAGGCCCATTTTTTTTCGAAAGGAAGTGTATATATGCATTCTGAGAAAATACCAGTGAAATTCTCACACAGCAGGATGGTATAAGATATTGTTACTTGGGCTCAAAAAAAGATTTTGAGGATTTTTTTTCCTAAGCAGGTTGCAGGATCAGGTTTAGTGTCATAATAGGTTATTTTTACCTAGAGTTATTCTAGTTTATGAATTGTGCTTTTGGATATATTCCAGAACTAAGATCCATAAGTGAACTTGTAATAAGATTGAAGTCTCCCTTGGATTGCCAGAAGCTGACCCATTGCCAAACCACTTTTCAGCATGGAATGAATGCTTAGTCAAGCAACCTTCTAGCTTTAATACATTATACCTTCTACAAATTATACTTTAGGTGATATAGTTCATTCTTCAAAATCCTTATGAACTTTTCAGTCTGAGGTTATGATATGTGTTCTTACATGGTCTTAAATGTCAGGTTGTTAAAGTTTACATTTTCTATATCTTTTACAGAAAATTAGGGAAAGTATACAAGGATTAATATTTTTAAAGGATATATTAATATGAAAACAGGATATCAATTCTTAACTGTTAATAACATTTTAATTTTAAATATTAAGTTATACATATTTATGGATGTATATTTTGTATCTGTGAATTATTTTACTTATCCTACATGTGAAAAATGATTTTTATCAATTGCCACTTGTATAATCCATGACATAATCATAGTATTTTACTTTGTGTCATTGGTTCACATAATGGATATTTATTAAGTGCCACCTATGTTACAGAAACTTCTTAATAGTAGCATTTATGGATTTCAAACTTAAATTTATTTTCTCACTCTGCTACTTCCATTAATTATATCTGATCAACGAGTCTAGCAATAAAATGAATTATTAATTGTAAAATAAGCATGTTATAATTCTTAATTTGACTCTTTATCACTCTGGGCATATTCAATATAGTTAAAATATAAAATTCAAAAGCTTATAAAGTCATCAGCTATATAATGATACAGTTAAAGACAAGTAAAATACAGAGTAATTAGAAATGTAATTAATAGATGTACTGCACAGTTTGATTCTATAGATAATTTTCCCATCTATAAAATTTGCTTAATTAATCTATACCATAATCTAGAACTAAGAATAAAGAAAAACTCTGGCCTAACACAAAATGTGTCAAAACTATTATTTCAAAATAAATTACAATTGAACCATAATCCTGAAGAACAGGTGCCTATATTAATACACTAAGAAAAATAAAACTGGCTAATTAAATTACAAATACTGAAATTCTGATAGATTCAATATTACTTAAGTCCTTAGAGAATTGCTTTACACTATCTATTATAGATAGCCACTGAAATAGCATGCTTTCCTAATTTTACATTTCATATACTAGCATAACTCTGTTCAGAGGCTTCTAAAAGAATTATATTCTTTTGATTATGACATGAGTCCAAAATAAAACCATTTACCCAAGCTAATTAATCACGTATACTTTAAAAAATATATTTGTATTTTATTTTCATGATCTAATTTTAATAGAAATAGAATTAGTTTTTTATTCCTTATTAATTTGTTTGTTTGTTTCTTTCTTTGTTTTCATCCATGGAGGGCTACACAACCTGAAACTCCAGAACACTACGTGGGACCTGACACATCACATAACACTGTAATAAACCATCCTCTATCCCCTCACCCAAACCCCACCCCTGGTGTTCATTGACTAGATTAATTTTAACCTTTTGTATTATATAAATAGTTTCCTATTTGAAGGTACAGTATAATTTCTATATTCATTAACAATGACTGTTCATCATTATAAGAATTTCATTGCCAGTACCTGTGGGATTAATAATAGCAGGTACTTGAAGGGGCCACTATTGTTATCATTGGTTATATAATACAGTGCCAATGCTTTTCATGTTAGTCCCTTATTAGTTATAACTATTTCTTCAGATAACTGTGAAAATCACTTTTATGTTAATTATTAAATTTTATTCCTTAACTGCAATGGTTTAAAAACAGGATGAAGCAATTGATTCTACCAGATCTTTCAGTAGAAATCCTGGTAATGTATTTCTTAATTATTAGGTTATTTTATCTTATTTTTATTTATATACAGGAAGAATATCCAAAGCAAACATGACTTAGAAAATTGTTTCAATTATTAGTAGGCTTAATATTTTGTTGGCTGAATTTGAATAGAGAATGGAAAATCAATAAAAGTTAATAATTCAATGTTTTTATATTGCCCCTTTATTCCAGAATGGGTGTGCGATCTTTAGGGCTATAGAACAAGAATCTTCAATAGCAAATTCAAGTTAAAAAAAATACATCAGGCTGGAGAGAATAAGAGATAAGAAAGAGCATAAACAGAGATTTGCATTTTCTTATTTCTTCAAATTGTCCCAACTTTATCTCTCCATGGGCTGTTGCAAGGTAATGGAGAATATTTCCAAAGCCATGCTATAGAATAGGCTGTCACTGAAGCAATATTTCAAGAAAAATTGAGTTTAAATCACCTTCTTTTAGCTGAACTGGGAGAATGAGAAGAGAGAATGCTTTCTGCTTACAGGAAAGCACTATTTCTCACAATAGTGAAGATTGTTTCAACTATTTCTGTTTCCTGGAAGGGTTTGTGTAAATTGATTTTATTTTTTCCCTCAAATGTTTGTTATAATTCTTTAATTAAGTCAACTGGAATTGAAGTTTTTTTGGAAAAATAATTTTGATAATTTATTCAATTTATTTAATAGTTACGTAATTATTCATTCAGTGTTTTTTTTTTTTTGTTGTTGTTGTAATTTTTCAATTTCATCTAAATTTCCCATTTAATAGCATGGAGTTTTGTCTCTCCAAAATTAATATGTTGAAACCTAGTCCTCAATGTAATGGTAATAGGAGATATGGGCTTGAAGGAAAATTAAGTCATGAGGATGGAGCCCTCATGAATAGCATTAGTGCCCTTATAAGAAGAGGCCAGAAGGCTCCCCTGCCTCCTTCTACCATGTGAGGACACAGAGAAAAGATAGCCATCTGTGAACCAGGAAGCAGAAGCAAGTTCTCACCAGGCACTGAATATCCCAGAGCCTTGATCTTGGACTTCCCAATCTCTAGAACTGTGAGAGGTAAGTTTCTGTTGTTTATAAGCCTTCCAGTCTATGATATTCTGCTAAAGTAGTCCAAATGGGCTAAGATATAGTTGCTCATAGTATCATTTCATTGTCTCTCTTAATATCTATAGGATTTGTTAAAATGCTCTCATTTTTATGGCTTATAGTTATTCTATTTTATTTCTTCATTTTTCTGATTAGTTCTCTGAAACAGTCAATTGATTACCTTTCTATATTGATGTCTAATACAGCTATATATTGATAAAAGCACCTCTATATTTTTTTTTCATTTCCTTCGGATTCTGTGAGATTCACTTCATGATCTAGTATATGGCCATCTTTTATAAGTTTTCAAGGCATTCTTGAAAAGATTGTGTATTCTGCAATTTCTCCTCAAATCAATAAGTAAATGGAAGGACACTATTTTTAAAATGGACAAAAGATATGAAAAAGCACTTCACAAAAGAAGAGAACCCAAAGCCAATAAGTGTATAAAGTTTCTAAATATCATTATTCTCTGAAGAAATACATGTTGAAATCATATTTGGATACTTCTAAACACCTATCTGCAGAGTGTCCAAAAAATCAACTCAGTTCTAATACTACCTACATGGAGATAGCATCAGATTGCACACGTTATAAAGGGCTTAGTCCCACAAAACTCCCCCAAATACACTTCAGACTCCAGGTTGTTACCTGTGTTTCTGACTGACTGGCTATAAATCAGAGGTTCCCACTACTTCCTACTTCCCTAGATTCAATTAGTTTTCTAGAGCATCTCACAGAACTCAGGAAAACCATTTACATACTAGATTACAGCTGTATTACAAAAGGATATAACTCAGGAGCAAGAAGATGGAAGAGATACATCGGGCAAGGAGTGAGAAAAGGACAGAGAGCTTCCATGCCCTCTCTGAGTGCACACCACTCACCTCATATCTCCACATGTTCTGCAACTCAGAAGCTCTCTGAACCTATCCTTTTGGGTTTTTATGGAAGCTTTATTACATAACCATGATTGATTAAATTGTTGACCATTGGTGACTAAACTCAATCTTCAGCCCATCTCTTCTCCATAGAGGTCTGGGGGTGAGAGTAGAAGTTCCAACACTTTAATCACATGATTGGTTCCACTTGCAAGTGTCTCATCCTTAGTTGCTTTCCAATTATCGCCACATTAACATAATGAAAGACAATTTCTTTGGCTCTCATTACTTAGGAAATTCCAAGGCTTTTAGGAGCTCCATGACAGAAACAGAAATGAAGACCAAATATACATTTCTTATTATAAATCACAATATTACACTAGAGGACATTATGTTAAGTGAAATAAGCTAGACACAAAAAGACAAATAATGTATGATCTTGCTTATGTGTAGAAACTAAAAAACTTAAACTAATAGAAGCAGAGAATAGAATGGTGACTACCAAGCATTGGTGGTGGGGAAATGAGATGTTCGTAAAGAGTATAAATTTCAGTTATAAGATGAATATGTGAGAGGAATCTAGTGTATTATATGATGATTATAGTTAATAATACTGTATTGTATACATGAAACTTGCTAACATAATAAATCTTAAGTGTTTTTACCACAAAAAAAATGTGTGAGGTGATAAATGTGTTAAGTAACTTGATTATGGTAATTGTTTCACCATGTATATGTATATTAAATCACCTTGTACACCTTAAAAATAACACTGTATAATCTAAATATATGTGATTTTATTTGTCAATTATACCTCAACAAAGCTAGAAAAATAAAGATAAGATTTGTTAAAAAACAAAATTCAACTGAGTCAACCTGAAAATTTAATTGGCTTTATTAAGCAATTCATAAATCGGACAGCATCTCATCTAGCAACTAGAAAGATGCTCTAAGGGCTTGTACAAAATGGAAGGTTTTTATAGGAAGAAAGGTGGAGTAAAGGAGTTATTAAACTACGAAAAGAGGAGCAAGAAGATGGAAGAGATACATCAGGCAAGGAGTGTATTTAGATCAGGACATCTTTGGGGAGGAAGGGAATGGTGAGAGATCCTATTGTGCAGACCGCCTATTCTTTCTGTGGGATAGGATAGATGGTGAGGGCCCACATGACAGATTACCTTACTGGTGCTTGACCAGAAAATTCCAGACTGGTTAATTAAGATTTTATTTATAAGAAAGGTTTAAATAGCAATTAGGTCAGGTCTTAAATGACACAAGTGAAGCTATTTAGGACCTGTAGTTTTCCCTTTAACATATTCCTCAGGCAATAAATAAGTAAAATGTAAGTAAATTAACAAAAAATAATTCTTGAGACTCAATAATAAACAAACAACAAACAAATAAATAAAAGAGAAAAAATCTGAATAGACATTACTCTACAGGATATATACAAATAGCCAATAAACACATGAATAGATGCTCAATTTTGATAGTCCTCAAAATGAGCAAATCAAAACACCAATGAGATTCTTCACATCTGGTAGGATAACTATAACCAAAAAGTCAGATAACAACAAGAATTGGCAAGGTCATAAAGAAACCAAAACCCACATTCGCTGCTAGTGGTAATGCAAAATGGTGCAGTCACTTTGGAAAACAGTCTGGCAGTTTTTCAAAAAGTTGAACATAGTGTTACCATTTGACCTAGCGATTTCACTCCTAGGTTTATCCTCAAGAGAATGAAAATGCATGTCTACACAAAAACTTTCACATGACTGTTCATAGCATCATTATTCATAATAAGTAAAAGATAAAACAAAAACAAAAATCCAATATTCATCGACTGATGAACAGGTAAACAAAATGTGATATATTCATTCAATGAAGTAGTATTGGGCTATAAAAACAGGAATGAAGTACTGATACATGCTACAAGATGAATAAATTTTGAAAACATTAGGCTAGTCGAATAATAAGCCAGTCACAAAAGATTAAATACTATATGATTGCATGTATATGAATAATGTAGAATAAGCAAATATTTAGAGACAGAAGTAGAATGGTGGTTGCTTAAGGCTGGGGAACTAATGGGTGATAGCTAAAGAGTACAGGTTTTCTTTTTGAGGTGATGAAAATGTCCTAAAATTTGTGGTAATTGTTGTACAATTCTGCGAATATACTAAAAACCTTTGAATTACAGACATTAAAATGGGTGAGTTGCTTGGTATGTGAATTACATTTTAATAAAATACTAGAAAAAATACCTCTTCAAAAAAAAAAAAAAACCAAAAAAACAAAAAGCAAAAAACCAAAACCAAAAACAAACAAACAAAAAAAAAACTGAGAGCTGAAAAGGAGGGATATGCATCAACTTAATTAATTAGAATTTAATGTGATGGCTTTGCAGAGCTTTATGGTGATTTTCACTTTGATTAGTTAATGCTTTGTGATATTTAACCCTAAAAACAAGTAAAGCATTCATTAGGTATAGAGGCAGACCGACTTGTTCTTTATAGAAAGGCCCATCTCAATTGATGCAAAACTCAGACCATAAAGCATTAATTTGACAGTGATAGTGCTTACATATTCTCCTTCTGTTTAAGTATTTGGTAGTTGCAATAATAGGCAATTGACATTGCTTGGTACAACCATTATCTTTGCTCATTTAATTATTGTGACCATGTTTTCAATAAGGAGAACTGTAATAAATACTAGTAAACTTGTTAATCTTACATATGACTTACTTTCCATAAATCAATAGCTTTATAAAAATTGCATTTAACTTTTCCTCAGAGAGAACTATATCTAGTCTTGCAATTATATAATATACCAATGTGGAGAGGCACTAACGTATTCATATTTTGGTACTCAATAAAACCAAGATCAATTTAATAGACAACAACATGGAAACTAATAGGCCCTTTGTAGCCATTAATAAAGAAAGACAATTGCTGGTTTTGATCACAGCATTTAAATTTGTCAGAGTAGTAGCAGAAAAGCTTATGTTCCTCAAGGTGATGCTTTCTGTGAGTCATTTTCAAGCTCTACAGTTCATTCATTATAAAGAAGCAATCCTTGTGTAGCTCAAAAACAAAACAAAACAAAACAAAACACTGAGCTTGTTTTTGTGATATGGTATATTATATACATACAAAGTACTGAAATGGAACTGTCAAACTGAATATAGACCATCATGATATTATGACTTGATAAAATGTTTTAAGGAGTGAGGTTGTGTGTGTGTGTGTGTGTGTGAAAGAGACAGAATTATCTACTCCAAACTTGCTGATGCTTGCAAATAAACATAATAGAGTTATATCAAGATAAAATAATAGCTAATGATTCAGTCAGGAGAGCATTCAAATTTCTGAAGATAAAATTGAAAAGGTTATATTTTATTTTCATTTTAATTCAATATATTTATTTTCTAAAACATATGTAAGAAAACTCCAGGACTCATCATCTTTCTTTCTATGTTTTTAATAGCAATGCTCATGTGATATACTTCCATAGTTACATGAGTACCATTGTAGAAGAAGAAAAATAATATATTTTTAATTAGATTTTTTTATAGATATAACTAAGAATACATGTTCTATAACATTGTGCATGAAAAGTTAGATTTCATGGAGAAAAGTGGAGAATCATAAAGCTTTTTCAAAATTTAAAATATAATTCTTCAAACAGCAGACATCATCATAGCTCCAATAATTAAGTCATTGTTACATCTTTGTGTCTTATAAAATGCCTCTTCTTGGCAAAAACCTACTACAATTTTGACAGATCTACCAAAATAAAAAGTAGTTTGAAAGTACTTGTTTTCAACTTCCTACATAATACAAGCTCAAACTCAAATTCACAAATACACACAAACACAAACATTGAGCCAAATATATATACATTTATTCCTGGCAAAGTGATGTGTCAATGATTTCATCTATATGTATACCCTTTATTTGTTGTTATTGTTTTATACTTCAGAAAGAGGTATCACCTATCCCTGAAATTTGTTCTAAACATAACCTTTCAATGAAATATTTTGGAATAGCACAGATGATACAGGTTGACACTTAGTTTAGGAAACGTGAATTCAGAATATCAGAAAAAGGCCAAACAATTTTAGTGTTGACATGAACCCGAGATATTTAAGAAAGAGAAAATAATGGAATTAAAGAAATTTTAAAAAGTATAAAATGTCCAATCATAGTATACGAATAATGTTTAAAGCAGATTTAAACTTGAAATTTTATGCATACATTTAAAATTATTCATAGTTTGTGTTGTTAAAATAGATTATGGAATTTTCCCAATAAGATAGATCTATCATGGCAAGAATTTATATGCACAGCACAGAGGTTCCTAAAAAACTAAGATTAGAATTACCATACGGCCCAGCAATCCTTCTTCTGGGTATTTATTTAAAACAAACAAACAAACAAAAACAAAAAAAACCCTTTATCTGCAAAGGTATATGCACCCTGATGTTCATAGCAACATTATTTGCAGTGGCCAGGACATGGAAGCAATCAAAGTGTCCTACCATAGATGATTGGATAAAGAAGCAGTGATACATATGTACAATGGAATATTACTCAGCCATAAAAAGAGATGAAATACTGCCATTTGTGACAACATGGATGGACCTTTTAGATAATCATGCTAAGTGAAATAAGTCAGAAAGAAAAAATTGAAAACCGTGATTTCACTCATATGTGGAATATAAAACTGAAAGCAACAAACAAACATGACAAACAGAGACTCATGGGCATGGACAGTGGATTAATGGTTACCAGAGGGAAGTGGGGAGAGAGAGAGGTAAAAGGAATCAAATATTTGGTGACAGGAGGAATTTAACAGAGTGGTGAACATACAATGATGTATATATATATATATATATATATATATATATATATATATATATATATATGTATATGTATACTATATATATGTATTGTTGAATTGTATACTTGAAAAATTAAATTTTAATTAAAAAATAAAAAAGTAAAATAAACTTAATAGAAAAAAACAAAACAGAAAAAGAATTTATATACAGTAAATTCTTATGGTCCACATTTTAGACCAGTTTTTTATTGTTTTACATTACTTATTCAAAAATATATAAGAAAGACACATTAGCATTTTTCAGAGTTTTGTCATTCATAATATATTAGCTAGAAAAGGTATCACTTTGGATTTAAGTTAAAAAAGGGTGGAATAGTATTGAAAAACAAATTTCCACCAAGAACTAGTGTGTTCAGTTTTGTTCAATTATATATAGGTTGATTAAATATCACACTGGGTTCTAAATTCAAGTAAGAAAAGTAATATGTCAATATTTAGTCACTACAATTTGTCAAGCTCTTATTTTTAGGTTTGGTTCTGATATTAAAATAAAACTAATTCAGAACCTACTGACCATAATATGGATTGTAAAATGTGAAATTCTCTTCAATCTAGATGTTTTCCACAGGATTATGTTTTATTATGCTTATAACAATTATAAATTATTGCTTTGGAGTGTCTAAATTAGTTTATTTCAGTGCAATTTGAGCAGTTACTCTATATCAGGCACTGTGTAAAGTGTTAATATATAATGAAAATGGAGACATGCTCCTTACCTTTTAGGAAACAAGCTCGAATATATTCAAATAAATTTAAACTTTGTGTTAAAGCATATATTAAGACTTCGATATTTTACATTTCAGTAGCAATGAAGTACAATTAATTCATCAAATATTCTGGAGTTTCAGGCTGTCCACGAATTATTTCACACTTTTTTTTTCCCAGCTGCTGAAATGATAACTGTACTACTTAGCTATTGCCACAATAATTAAGCATAATAAAACACTTCAATTTCTCAGTGGCTAAGGGTCTGGCTGACCTAGGCTTAGATTAGCTGGTATGTAACAGTTCAACTGGACTTGGCTATAGGAAATGCCAAGTTTAAGTCTGCAAGTCTGCTCCATGTGCATCATTCTGCAGTCCAAACTTAAGGGGTATTTTTTTTCTCATGGCAATGGCATGTGTCAAAAGGGCCAAGTCAACCTCTGATCAATCATTTCAAGCTTTTGCTTACATCACATTAGCTAACATGCCATTGGCCAAAACAAGACACATGGCCACAAACAAATTTAAACAACAGGGAAATACATATCAACCACCATTGGAACCTGGCAGTAAGGTGGAAGAATATCTGTTAAAGGAGAGTGAGGAATGAGACCAATAATTCAATCTACAACATCATCCCTTCTTGTTATTGTTATTTTTTGTAAGTGTTGTCTGACCTTTCTCCCATAAGCAGTGATGATTGAGTTTCACCTTTGTGTTCCTGAGGTTGTTAATGCCTATCCACCTATCACTGTATTTGCAGTTTCACAAAATTGTATTAATGCTTTAGAAGACTGTTATCTTGTCAAGGCCATTACAATATTGTGTCCTCCCTTGGAGTTCTAGGGAATTTCTTTTGGCCTAGAGTTTAGAAAATATTCAATGCACAATATCTCAACTAGGAAAATGAGACAAAAACAAATACGTATTTATTTATTGAAAGGTATTTCATTAACTGCCCTGCTAATATTGGCAGTAACATCATTTGCAAATGTTTTACAGAAAATATGAATTTTGATGCTTATTTGAAACAAAATAATGTGTAATACTAGTTTAATTTTGACTCTTCTCCCTTTACAATAAATAAATAAATGTTAACTAACTTCCAAAATGAATCACAGCTGGTAAATAATTTCTTTTTTATTGTTGTTATGAATTATTACAATTTATTTTTATTTATTTTTTCAAATGCCAGTTTATTTTTTTTTCATACTATATATACATAATTTTTTAAACATTTTATTTTTTATTTTCCCCTGGTAAATCATTTCTAATAGGTATGGAATAAAATCGTTTTCCAGAATATTCAAAAACAAGATTTCAGGAATATTAATTATAAGATTTGCAGCTACAAAATTCTTATAATTTTTTCAAAATATTTACTAAATTTAAAAAACATTTGGAAATATTTTACTAGAAATATTTAATAACTTTCTTCCATTCTTTTCTCAGGTCCTATTAAGTTGCACCTCAAAGTGCTAACTTCAAATTAACTGTAACTCTTTTTTGTCTGAAAATTTTAAAGATATGTGCTTCTGTACAATGTATACTGAACTATCAATAAGAGTTTGGTGCGTATGTGATTTTTTAAGATAGAAATTTTTATAGTAGCACCAAAATTAAATTTACAAAACCAAATTAAAAGTTACCTAAGAGTTTGTATAAATCCAACAAAATTAATGGTGGTACAAACCCTACTATATATCAGTTTGAATGTGGAGGATATAAACATAAAGCGAGCAAGTGACCACATGAGCTCTATCGTCAATTTTTGAAATGACTGAAAGAATAAACCACATGAGGATTATATGAGACCAAAAATATACAAAAATTTTGCTGGGTATTTTGTCATCTTATTACTCTAAATTTTTTATATATTGATAAGATACAACTGATGCAAATGAAAAACAGATTTTAAATATTGAAGCTCTTTTATTAAGTATCAATGCAACATCAAGCATAGACCTTCTAGTTCTGGCAAGTTTGTGGCCTCTTGAAACTACTTTTCAGTTATTAGGCAAGCTTCATTCAATTTAGTATTCACATCAGGCCTTCTACTGAATGGAACACCTGTATCTGGGGTTTCTGAGGCATAAGCACATTGTAGGACGATACTTCTCCAAATACAAAAGTTGCTTACTGTTAAAAGCCCCGCGGCACTTTTGTCTTATGAAATGTACTGCATCTTCATATTTCATTCCACCTTCAATCAATGCTAGGGCAACCAGTACTGGACCTCTCCCAAGGCCTGTGGCGCAATGAACTGCAATACAAGAACCTGGTTCATCATGGAATTTCTGTTTCACAAATGTTAACCACTTATCAACAATCTGGCTGGAAGGCGGTTCACCATCATGGAAAGGCCAATCCAGAACCTGGATGCCTTCTTTTTCCAAAATGGTGGTGTTGTAAGTTGCTTCACATACTCTTACTATGGTGGTAACGTTGTTCTTCTTAAGTTCCTGTAAGAATTTGTTTAAGGAGGCATTGGTTGGACTGTGCGCAATAAGAAATCTCATATTCATGTATGCAATCTCTACAGGAGTAAGGCGGTTCATCCCTGTTCTGTGAATGTAATTAATTTTTTTTTAAATACAGAAAAGATATAAAGAAATTGAAGTTTACTTCAAAATAACACAATTGAAATTTTCAGTGAGCTGACAATGCAAGTTAGGAGTAATAGAAAATGAAATCAACCTTTAAACAAACAAACAAAAAATCAGTGTTTTAATACAGTAGTAATCAGTCAATAGAAAATCAGTGAACTCAACTCTACCCCATTCTAGTCAGAACTCGTGAAATGTCAATCAGTTCAGTTCTACAACGTCCAGGTTATTCGTTTGTATTGAAATTTCTCAATAGTAACAATTTTTTAGAATTCACTAGTCTGTGTAGAGATTGGACTGGGCTTTGCCGTAATCTCTACAGCTCCTTAGAAAGTCCATAAATAAAAGTGTGACTAAGATTGCTGGGTTACTGAGAGATATGTTAATTCGTTAATGAATGTGGTCTAAACAGACCCAAGGTGGAAGTGACACTGTCCAGTGCACAGCTCCCAGGAAAGTGAATCACTGAGCATATATAGTGCCACCTAAGCCCAAAAAGCGTCTTAAGTGGTCCAAATCGTAAGCCCTACCTGCCTTCCTTTTGTTCTCTGCGCCAAGGACAGCGGGTGAACCCGGTCATCAATCACGGTTCAGGGTATTCTGGCTAAGATTCCACTAGAACGGGACGGGTGGAGGTAAAGTGAAGTCCAGAGCGTCACAAAAGGCAGAGACCTTTGACGGACCTCCTAGAACTTGTTTCTATGGTGTTGTTTGATAAATCAGCCGACGATCTTTCCACACAACTTTTCTAAAGCAAAGGTCATGTTTCATATTAGATGACCATTAAATGTCAGTTAGTTCTCTTTCTTCATATAGACAACAACAACAAAAAAAGTGATATTAGAGGTTTTTCTAAATGAACATGACAATTCAAGCATCATTTAAGAACAGAATACTTGGTTGTGATACAAACGATCCCTTCTGCGCATATGTTAGGGTGCACTGTGCTCCAAGCTGACATGGAAATCGTTCAGTTTTTCCTCCATTTGCTATAAAACTCATGAGTTTTATGTTTAGCACTGAAGGCATTTCAAATCAATTTCCCCAGATACAAACATGATTCAGTTTCAAAGACATAAAAATCAAAAGTATTAAATAGGGGGGGGGGAGAAGGAAAATAAGCCAATCAGTCTAAGGGGGTCTAAATCTCCTCCTTTCAATGGACTTAAAAATTCATAAGGTCATTACTTCTCTCCAGAATGAGGAGGAAGTTAGAATGGAACTGGGAAATGGATTGTGGAGTAAGAACAGCTGATTGCCTCTTATCCTGGAGTGGGGAATGGGACAAGAGAATACAAATGACCTCTGTATTTTCCAAAAAAAAATCTAAAGGTCCAAAGCAACTCCTTCTTCCATCTAAACTACATGGGTAAGAAGAAAAGTAGTATGGAAAAAGAGATTGTGGAAAAAGTGTATGATATGTGTTTGTGTAAAATGATAACTTATCGTATTTATCATCTCTGGGTAGATAAGAAAAATAATGTATGTCTCTATGGCTATATTCACATTCTTTATTCAAGCACATAGTGAGGAAACAGGGAGTATGCAATTCAAAATTACATTACTTGTGCCATAACAGTATGATTAGCTTCTGTAATTCACTGAGTCACTGGAATATTAGAAATTGTATGCATAGATATACACACATGCATACATTATATGTATCATAAATGAATTCTGCATCTGCAAACATATATATACATATTTCCTTCTCTGAGATAACATTTACAAATTAGCAACAATTAAAAGTAGACCACATAAGAAACTATTTGTCATATTTCCTTATATTTCATCTATAGATATATTCCTATTCCCTCCTCATATATTTTAAATAAAAATCCAGAAGAAAAAAATCTTATTTTTAAGATTCTCATTTTGTTAATATAGTTTGTAAAAATATGTCTACTGTCAGAGAACATGCATCTCACAGCTCCTGACTAAAATTCCATGAAATGAGAAGAAATAAATGCATTTTAAAATAATGGATTTATAGCATCTCATTAAAAATGAAAATATGTTATTAATAAATATGTGCAAAGGGAAACCATGGAGTATTTCTACATTAATTCAATATACGTTTATTAAAGCTCTCCTATATTCCAGGCATATAAATATTGGTAAAATCTAGACCTAGTCCATAAGAAGCTCATTATTTACATCAGAGATACATGAAAACCAAATTAAAAAATGAGAGACATTATATCCATAATAAAAACAAAGTAAGTCAGTGGAGGACGTGAATAAATCTGCCTGGCATATGAAGCAAAATGTCAGAATAAATATTCTCAGACAAAGTGACATTTACTCATTTATACATTGATCTTTCACCTTTTTAACCACAACATATCTCTATAATCGATGTATACTAACAATGTTTTTTATGAGGGTAAAATGCCCACCAAAAAAAAATTGGCAGAAAATAATCCATGGAAAAGTGAGGCTAGATTAGTAAAGAATGAAACATATATGTTGGATTGAAATATAACTAGGAAGAAATGGGAAAAATAATTAGAACAAGAATTCCTCTTTGATGCCTTAGGAAAAGAAAAGAATGCTGGGAGACTCCTGAAATAAAACATGACATACCACATTTAAGTTTCATCAGCAAAACTACTTAATGTTGAATGAAAAATTAGTTACTCTTAAAAAAATTTGAACACCTATTCAAGGAATTCTTAAAAAGAGAAAATTGGATTATTTATGTAAGATACATTAAATATGAGACATAAAATATACTATGCTTGGCAAAGATAGCTGTAAACCCAGTAGAAATCATATTTTTGAATTTTTAAGTTTTGATATGTATTTTATTTTTGGTGCAAGAGAAATAAAAGGTTATACTGTCTTACCAAATGAAAAGTTAAGAAAAGCATAAGGCTGAATTAATTGTTTTTCCATTTCTTCTGCATATCTAGAATACTTTATAAACTGCTAGATATTTTAGACATCAGAAAATGATAATTTTTTCATATAAATTATTAAGCCCTAATCTATTATTAAGGTATTTTTATTTATAAAACATGTTATTAAATAAATAGTATTTATTAGATGTAATTTAAAATTTTTATTCTCGATTTCTATTTTTAAACTCGTCATTTACAAAGTTTATCTGTAACAAATACCTGTGTGATCACAAACTCTAAAAGCTGAAAAAAGTATAAACAATTGTATCTGAACCATGGAAAAAGAGACAACGATATGTATTTTTTCAAAGTCAGTTTAACCATTTTAGGCCATATTGCCATATGGTTTTTTAAAAGAATACAAAACCCCAAAGTTTTCTGAATACTTCATTTTCTTGCTATTTTACTAAATCAGGAGAAATAATAAATACTTTTTTTAATGAAAAAGTTTCAATAGAACAGGAGATAAAAAGTTAGAGGACAGAGTAAAATAATTATTAGAGAAGAATAGGGAAAGAGAGAGGATAGAAAGAAAATGATGACAGGTTTGGAGAAATTTTTCCCCCCATTTCTCCTGAGTTAAGTAAGAGTAGTTAAAGGGAAGTACGAAGAGTAAACTCATTGCCAAATAACACTCTTAGACAACAGGATTTAATGTTCTCTGGGTTTGTTATATAAATGGATCCTTTCTTGCCACCATAGTTAAACAGTTTGCATGATAGATGGCCCATTACCCAACTGTTGCATTAATGCTGTCTGTGATGGAATATGCATGTTTGCAAGGAAGAGTGCAAAACGAATTAATTTATAGACCAGGACCATTATTAATATTTACGCAATAATATCTGCTCCATTCTTTGAGAGGCAAAAATAATTAAAGTGCCTGGAACTCACTTAAATTTAATGAGAGTAGAATTGGTTTAATTATTTCCTGGGGACATAGGTTGGGGTATCATATGTCCAGGCATATATATTTTGACCATCACATTATGACTAAAAAAAACATGACATTCTACTTAGAGCTATTGATAAAATAATACATACTTCCCTCCAATAGCAAGTGTGCCTATGTGGGTAAAAAAAAATAAAGATAAATTATGAGTTAAGACATCATTATGCCTTTTTTGTTTATATCAGTTTCAAAGCCTACATAAAATATAAAATCCTGAAATGCATAGTGCTTAATACATTTTTAGGAATATGAAAACTTACACCTATTTTTAACAGATAATAAGGCATAATTGTTATTGAATAAACTGCACATATTTAAAGTGCATAGCTTCATAAATTTTCACTTATGTATACATCCTTGCAATCATCATGATGATAAACATATGCATCATTTCCTCAAATTTCTTTATGGCCTTTTATAATTTCTTTTTTTAACTCTCAACACTGCCCCCCATCATTTTATTTGTAGGCAACCCTTTTATGCTATTATACATTCATTTGAATTTCTTGAAGTTTTATTTAAATAGGGTCATGCAGTATAAACATTTTCTTATCAAGATTCTTTCACTCAAAATATAGGCATACCTCATCTTATTTCTCTTCGCTGTATTGTGCTTCACAGATATTGCAGTATTTTTACAAACTGAAGGTTTGTGTCAGTCTTACATTGAGCAAGTCTATTGGCACCATTTTTCCAACAGCATTTGCTCATATTGTGTCTCTGTGTCACATTTTGATAATTCTTGTGATATTTCAAACTTTTCATTGTTATTATATTTGTTTTGGTGACCTGTGATCAGTGATCTTTGATATGACTCCCTGAAGGCTCAGATGATAGCATTTTTTAGCAATAAATTCTTTTTTTTAGTTATAGTTTATATATTGATATACATTGTTGTTGTTGTTTTTAAGATATAATGCTATCGCACACTTCATAGACTACATTGTAGTGTAAATGTAACTTTTATATTCACTGGAAAACCAAAAAAATCATGCAACTTGCTTTATCGTGACATTCTCTTTATCTCAGTGGTCTGAAACTGAACTAGCAATATCTTTGAGGTATGCCTGTAATAGTTTTAAGATTAATTATTATGGGTTGAATTTTGTACCCCATAAAGATATGTTGCAGTCTTAACATCCAGTACCTCAAAATGTGACTTTATTTGGAACTAAGGTCATTGTAGATGTAATTATTTAAGTAAAAATGAGATCCTACTGGTGTAGGGTAGACCCTTATTTCACTATGAATAGCATCCTTATAAGAGAAGAGACACAGAAACACAGATATGCAACATGTCATGTGATGGGAGAGACAGGGAATGAAGTGCTGGAGCTGCAAGGTAGGACCTATGACTGGTGTTTTTATAAAAACAGATAACTTGGACATAGAAACAGACATTCACAGAGAGTAGGCTATATGAAGTAACACACAGGAAGAATGCCTTGTGATAATCAATGATTAGAGTGATTCATTGCCAAATCAAAAAATACCAAAGATTGCCTGAAAACACCAGAAGTTAGGAAGAGGTAAGGAATGATTCTCCTCTCTACAAGTTTCAGAGGGTGCATGGCCCTTCTGACACCTTGATTTTAAGCTTCCAGCTTCCAAAACTGTGAGACAATAAATTTCTGTTCTTTAAGGCACACAGTTTGTGGTACATTGTTACAGAAACCCTAAGCAACTCATACAATGTGTGTCAGAATATCGTTCCATTGTATGAATATATCATAATTTATTTATTCATTCATCTCTTAAAGACACTTGAATGGTTTCCACATATATGGTCAGCGATATCACTACATCATAGAGTACATTCAACTTTAATATGACTAAGTACTGACAAATTTATATCCAGATTTGCAATGGTTAATATACCCAACAGCAGGACAAAAGGGATCCTATTATTCACATCTGTACTGATACTTGCAATGTGCAATTTTTTCTTATTTGCCAATGTAAAGTGCTACTTTTCTGTTATTGTAATTTCATTTTTTGATTACAAATGAGTTTGATTATCTTTTTATATATTCATTCACCTGTTGGATATCCTCTTTGCTGAATTGTCTATTTATATCCTCTATGTTTTTATGGGTTTTTAGATGTTACAAATATCTTTTTCTCTTATTTTACCTGTTAGATTTATTCTGGGTGTCCTTTACTGGGGAAAAACTTAAAAATCTTTATAGTAGTACCACCTTATCTGTGAGGGATATGTTCCAAGACCCCTGAAACTGTGAATAGTGCCAAAGTCTATTACTTTGTTTTTCCTATACATATATATTTATTATAAAATTTAATTTATAAATTAGGCACATTAAGAGATTAACAAAAATAACTAATAACAAAACAACAATTATAACAATATACTGTAATAAGAGTTTATGAATGTGGCATCATTAAGTAAAATAAGGTTACTTGAATACAAGCACTGTGATAACTGAGACAGTGAGTAAACAACTGGTGAGCAGGGAATATGTACAGTGTGGACACACTGGACAAAAGGATGGAATTGGACAGCACATTTCATCCTGCTACTCAGAACAGCATATGATTTAAAACTTATGAATTGTTTTTTCCTGGAATTTTCTATTTAATATTTTCGGATGGCAGCTAACCATGGGTAACTGAAACCAAAGAAAGTGAAACTATAGATAAGCAGAGGGTAGGGGTTGGGGAGAACTACTGTATTTTGATGTAATCAAATCAATCCTTTTCTGGGTCTTGTGGCTGATGTTCTTTGAGCCTTATTTAAGAAGTTCTCTTTCAAACTTAGTTGACAAATATATTCTAATTGTTCTATATTAACTTCATAATTTTTTTTTTCATATGTAGCTTCCTAAACCATGTGGAATTAATCTTCTTTATATTTGAGAGAACAGGGGTCAGGTTTTATTTTTCTTCATGTACTAATGAGATTTTCCTGACATCATTTATTAGACAGTCATTAGACTGACTAAGTCATAGTCAAATACTATCTATTGATTTCCAAGTCCTTATTTATATTCCCTTATGTGGTCACACACTCAGGAAATATAAAGTTTTTAACATTAAGCTTTTAAAAGATTTTTTCTCTAATTCATGATTAGTGGACACTTTTCATCATATCTGAGAGACAATGAAATAAATCTATTGTTTTCTCCAATGGATATAAAAAGCTAATTTTTCATATATTAATATATTCCACTGATTCACCTAGTCTTGGGCCAATAACTCATACCATTGTAGGCATTATAAATAACTGAACATCTGCAGAGGAATTCCCTCTTCATTTCAAATTTTGTAATTTTTCCTTAGAAATCCTTCTATCTTCATTTTTCTATAATTTTTTCAATTATTTTCAATTGATAAAAGTAAAGTCATTTTGAATTGTATTGAAATTATAGATTAGTGCAGAAGAAATTAAGAACCAATATTGAGTCTTTCCATATAAGGAAACAGCTTTAACGTACGCAAAACCTCTATTGTGTGCTTCAGCAGAGATTACAGTTTATTCTTACAGATGGCATATTTTCTGTAAAATTTTCATTACTAATGGAAACTTGGCTGTGGATTAATTTCAAAACTTAGTGGCTAACCAACTTGCTCTTCTTTGGACAGTAGAATTCTATTCATATACTAGTTTGTCATAAGTAGATTGCAATTCCAAACATGCTTCTCATAAACAAATATTTGTATTGTAGAGGTCAAGAGTTACCTCAGACTTTGTTCTGTTTCTGTTTCTCTCAGATCCCATTAGGAGCTACTTTAGAAAGTACTGAGAGAGAACCTGAAGCTATAAGTCGTGTTTTTCTGAGTTGGGGTATAAGTCCACAGTTACCCTAGCTCTTTCTAAAGTAATTCTTAAAAGGCCATGATGATTGCTCTAAATCTGAGGTAGTGGTAAGCAAACAATTCCTATAAAGAGCCAGATAGTAAATATTTCAGGCTTTGCGTACATGGGGGTAGAAAAATTAATTTTCCTTCTACCTTTTTTAGTTCTTCTGGCTGGACTATGATCAAATTAACATGAGATAGATTTATAGGAGAAAAATGACCAAATTTATTATGAATGTACATATGTTTGTTCCATAAGACTATGAGACCCCAGGATAGATGAGGCAGTTAAGGCTCGTATACCATCTTGAACTAAGAGATGGGGGTAGGATTGTTTTCATTTGGGCTTCAAAAAACAGGAATGAAATTCACATTGAGATTGAAAAGCAAATGTTTGGTTAACAAATGTTTACTGGGCCATCTTTAATGATGGGACTCAGAGAAGACTCTGGTTAAAGGGGCCTTGCTAGGTTCCTCCCTGTCTATCACATCTAGTTCATATTAAACCATAGTTAACTGTAGCAGATTCTCTATCTACTTTCTTTCAGGCAGTTAGGAAGAAGGTCAGTGGTTCTTTCTGAGTCTTTTGTTTCTTAAAAATAACCAGTTTAAAATAGTCAATATCCCAAAAGGCATATTTGGGGGTAGCAAATTCGGCTTTCCCTCACATGTCATATGGTCTCTGTCACAACTATTCAACCATGCTATTGTAGCATGAAAACAGCCATAGACAATACAGAAACAAATTGGTGTGGCTATGTTCCAATAAAACTACATTTATAAAACCAGGCAGTGGGCCAGATCTGGCCCTTGTGAAGTAGTTTGCTACCCTCTTGCATTCCAAATTTTACACTAAAATGTTTGAGGAATTTTAAAAAGTGATGTCTCTACAGATTGCAAATAAGCATATAAATAGATAAACCACATCATATGTCATCAGGAAAATGCAAATTAAAACAGCAGTGAGATACCACTACACAGCTATTGGAATGGTCCAAATTCAGAACACTGACAACACTGAATGTGGAGCAACAGGAACTCTTGTTCATTGCTGATGAAAATGCAAAATGGTTTAGCCTCTTTGGAAGACACTTTGGCAGTTTCTTACAGAACTAAACATATTCTTAGCATACGATCCAACAATCATGCTAGTTGGTGTTTACCCAAAGGAGTTGAAAACATATCCACAAAAAACTTTCACACTGCGGTTTATAGCAGCTTTATTCATAATTATCAAAAGCTTGGAACCAGCTAAGATGTCCTTCAGTAAATGAATGAATAATAAACAGTGGTGCATCCAGACAATGAAATATTATTCATCTCTAAAAACAAATTAGCTATCCCACTATGAAAAAACATGGAGGAAACTTAAATGCATATTACTAAGTGAAAGAAGTCAATACAAAAAGGCCACATACTATATGATTCAAATTATATAATATTCTGGAAAAAGCAAAACTATGGAGACAGTAAAAAAGATCAGCCAGGATTGAAAATGCGGGATGGATAAATAGGCAGATACAAATGGCTTTTAGGGCAGTGAAAATCCTCTATATAACACTGTAAAAAATAATATAAATGGAGCCACTTCAAAATGGAATCTGAGCTGTCATCCCAGAGGAAGTACCTTTCAAGTCTTACTCCTTAAACCTTTGGAATGTTAAAACAGGGCAAAATAACCTTTGGACTGGGCCTAAAGCTGCATTGTACTCCAAAAGACTATACAACTAACAGTGAAGCAGACATTATGACTATGGGACTGAAAGTTAAATACATCAAGATTAACATCACTATGTTAGTTTACCTGCACCTATAGAAATTCCTTCCTTAACTTATCTGCACCCATTGAAATTTGTTCTTTCTATTTATATAATTATTTCCTTTCCCTTTCTCGTAAGTACCTCTTGCCTTCACCTCCTAATCAGAACATTATTTCCTTTTCTGCCTGAATCAGTGTTCCCAGAATAGCTATTCTCTTGTATGTCAAAGAAACACTTGTTACTTCTCACTTTTAACATTTATTTTTAGGGTAACAATATAATAATGATAGATACATGTCACTATATATTTGTCCAAACCCACAGAATGTTCAACACAAAGAGTGAGCCCTAAGGTAAACTATGGATTCTGGTTGATTATGATGTGTTAATGTAGGTTCATCAATTGTAGAAAATGTACCACTCTTGTGGGGATGTTAATAATGGAGGAGGTTATGCATGTGTGAGGGCAGGGGGTATATGGGAAATTTATGTATGTTCTCCTTACTTTTCTATGAACCTAATACTGCTCTAAAAAATAGTCTTCATGAATAAAAAGTTATGTTTATACTCTACCCTTAGAAATTTTGATTTATTTGAAGCTTGGCACCTGATATTTTTTTGTTTATTTTTTGTTGGTTTTATTTTAGCTCCCCTAAATCAAAAATTGAAAAGCCAGATTTGAAAACCACATTCTTGAGGCATTTTCTCAAAGTGCATCTAGTTTTACATGTTACAAATATCACCTGACCACTTATTAAAACTACAGATTGAAGGGTCACACTCAAGACTCACTGAATCAGAATCCTCAGGGTAGGGCAGCAGATTTGCAAAGTCTAGTAAGAACAGTAAGTGACTCTTATCACAAGAAAAAATTAGAAAACACTACCTAGAGGCAAATTTCTGCTTTCTGCATTTCTCTGCTCTGAAGCTCACACTGAATGCCTTGGACAAATAGCCTTCTATCTTGAGATTATTCATCCTTGGAAGTTAGCTACACCTTTTATGGAGGTAGAAAATTATGAATAGATCATTTTCAAGGCATAAATTCTGAAGCAGTCACCTTCCATATGTATTCCTCTCTGAAACTGATTTGACTGTGAAAGCTATGCGTTCACAGAAGAATTCTTCTCTATTTACATAAGAATTATATATTAAACCTTCTTTGCAATTCTTACTCACTGTTAGTCCCACAATGGAGCATTTTCTCAGGGTTGAAAATCTCAAGGGCACCAACAAATAGAAAGCATATTTTAAACTTGAATCAAGGAAGCATAAATGTATAAAGTTCCCAGTATTTCCTGTTTTCTACATATTTCAGGTATGAACCATCTGTTAGAAATTTGGTATTTTGCCCCATGATGAGATATTCTGAATTCAGTTATGTGGTACAGTGTGAAAATAGGAGTAATATACTTAATGCCTTTCTTCCCCCATCGGACAATCGTAAAGGAACACATCTCCTTTGAAGGAGAGTCGAATGAGAGAAAAATAAAGTATTAGTAAGAAATATTGAATATTCAAAATAATATTTTTCCACATATGTAAATATAGGCAATGCTCTTCAGCTTTTCTCAATACTCGTCCTTGAGGGCAAGTCAGTAGTCAGAAAGACAATTACCTTTCAGTAGCCAAAGCTGTACTGGTTAATGATATTAATGCTATTATATGGAACTGGAAGGTTCATATGGAACATTTTCAAGACACATTGGATAAAATTTAAGGATAAAACTTTTATCTGATTTTATTCAAATTTAGTATAGGCTTTTAATAATGAAATTAAAACCTACTTTATCAAATCATTATATGAAATATTCTATTTATAAATTCAATTCTCATTTCATCTTGTAAAATGTTTAATGTCCTTCTACCCATTAAGTAAAAAATTAGCTGTCAGATATTAAATAATGAGGCTAATTCTTATCATATTTTAAGAGGAAGTACAGTTTTCATAAAACTTTACTGTGTAATAATTATAAGTATATAAAATGTACTTATATTGTTTTGACCAACTGTACATTAACCATCATTCTAATGTCAGGGAGGAAAAGTTTTCTTTTACCCTTCAAGGTTTTCCTAGCTGGGTCTAATCATCAAATTGGCATGATATCGTTAGGTAGTTTGTCAGACACTAGAAACAGGGGAACAAAGGAATAAAGGCTCAGCCTATAGACCACCCAAAGAACACCTTGTTGGTAGTTAGAGAATCCCTCCTGCATACCCAGAGACAAAGGACAAAAGGGCCATAGTCTTAGCTGGTCTAATCCATGTACAGACGCCTGCTCAGAAGGTACTACCTTAATCTGCCTACAATTTAAGCTTTATTAGAATACTATATTGATGCCTGGATATTTATGAATCTAATTATAACAAACTGAATTCTGGGTAAGCACATGCACAGTTGGCAAAAGTGTTATATAGAAGCCAGCTGTCACTCAAGGTAACCTCACTAGGGATCATCAAGGACCTCCCATTATGGCCCAAACATAAACAGATCTTCCCACTTATGCTTTGTTACAGCTCTTGTTGCTGAAAATTGACCCCTCCCATGCTCTGTCTTTTCACCTCCCAAATTCCACAGGTCTGCAGCCTTCCTTAGTATGGCCTGTCACCTTCTAAAATGTACTTTCAATAAATCTTACTTTTTATAAATCTCACTGACCTGTAATTCTTTGTTTCAGTGAGGAAGAACTGAGGGACAACACAACATGCAGTGCCACCATTCTCCCCCAAGCCACTGGGGTGATGCTGAAATTAATAACACCTCAGTGGTAACAATGTTATCACACTCAAACATTTGAGTTCATTTTGCCTGCGTACAATGGCCCCCAAAAATGCACAACAAGAGTTTGTAGTGGAGGAATGAAGAAACTTATAGAATTGGCGCCAATCTGGAGAACAAGTGAGCTAGTGTTCTGAAAGGCCCAACTTCTCGATAGCATGTAGGTTACAGATTCTATAGGGTAAAATCACAAGACATAGTGGGTTAGAGGAGTCATGTAGGGAGCTGACTGGTTGGAGGTGAGGTAAGTAAGGGTAACAAATCATTTCTTCAGGCTTTGAGGTCAGCTCTGAGGTCTTCCCTGGAGTCCCTCTGTCTAGTTTCTTGAAAAAGTAGTCAGGGGGTCATTATTCCCCTTTAGAGCTCAGGAGCTGAAACATAAATTAGGTCAAGATGTTATCCTTAGGCTGCCAGAGGTCCAGACTAGGCTGTTGTCTTCTACTTCAAGGGTTACTGATTATCTAGAAAAAAGGCTAGAACTCTGAGGGGTGTAGAGAGAGAGGAAAATATGATTTCTAAAGCTATAGTTACAAATCAAATTAAAATCATGAAGGCCTTCGTTTCAATGATACAAATTACAGCAGGAGAAAAACAAATTAAAATTTAATAACAAGTATGTGTCCTGTATACATGGTAGAAACCCAGAACACTGAGTAATTTGCCCAAATGGTGAAAGTCATCACATTAAATACCACCTTCAGCTAAAGACAAAGGAGGATGTTGGGCGGGGGGAGGATCAAGTAAGGAGAGGTGACCAGGA
This sequence comes from Cynopterus sphinx, assembly GCA_030015415.1. Taxonomy (NCBI): domain Eukaryota; kingdom Metazoa; phylum Chordata; class Mammalia; order Chiroptera; family Pteropodidae; genus Cynopterus; species Cynopterus sphinx. The sequence goes on from CM057388.1 coordinate 15,660,706, forward strand.
AAAGCACAGCAAAGAAGATGAGGGTTGTTATGCAGATTTAAGTCCCCATCTTCTCCATTGATAGTGAAGCCAGGCCTGGTACCCTGAAGGGGACACCCTTACAGATAGAGATTTTCCTGACCAATGTAAATGTTCTTTACAAAAGGTAACTTCTACTTGGTCTTCAGAGCTTCTCCCCTATCTGCTGTTTCTTAAAATTAACCAGCCTAGATTTACCAATATCCCCAAAGAAGCAAGTTGGGGGATGGCAAATTCTGGTCCCCCTCAGTAACAAAAATAAATCTACAAGACAAAACCAATAACTAATCTGATTGCAGTTTCAGACTCTCCTATGAGTGGAATTTTAAAATGATCAGTCTGGAATTTCCTGATAACACTAGTGAGACAATCTGCTTGATAAAACCCCTGCCTTCTTCCTAAGGGAAGGTATCTTTGTAGAAAATAACCCACTTTTAATTTCTTGGTCCCACCCTCTTTCTGCCTATAAAAACCTTCCATTTTTCAAAACTCACTAGAGTGCCATTCTAGTCGTTAGATGAGATTCTCCCAAATTCATGAATCATTTAAAAAAGCCAATTAGATCTTTGAATTGAATTGTTTTTTTTAAAAAAAACCCTTAAATCCTTACACCACAGGCATAAAACACATATTAAAATTTATAGCATATATATAGTATTTTTGTTTGTTTTCTTACTTCAGGAAGGATGTTATACAAGAATAACTTTCAAAAGTTAAGGTTATAAAGTGAACGTATGTCAAATGTTTATTTAACTCAATAATGAGGGAAATAATGAGTAAAACAGTATGTGGGAAATCTGGTTCAAAGGAGAATTGAAACAATGCTTATATTATGGTTTAAGAAAGGCATTCTGTAATACAGTTGCCAAATTGGAGACAAAGCTGTTTACTATCTTACTGCAAAAAAAAAAATATTAAGATTATTTTCTCCATCCGAGAGAAATAACACATCTCTACTGAATACCATCTGTATAAGTTAACATATAACTTCAAAGTCTAGACTCTAATAAATAATAAATTGCCATCCAAACAAAGATACAATTTCTTAGAGTCAAATAATCTGAAGTGAACCTTTTAGACAATGCTTCAGTATAACAAAGGAAAACACGCTCTCTTTACCTAATTTCAATTTGAAGTCCTTTATAGTCTCAAAGTGTCTCATATCTAAGTTTTTATTAATTTTCCTTTAACAGTGATCAACAAAACATATTCAGGCATAAACTAGGTTAAGACAATTTTTAGGAGATAAGTAAAAATTTATAGTGATATTTAATTTACATTGATTATGATTCAAAAATTGGCATTATTTTATTTGAAATTACAATTTTTCCAGCACATCAGAAATTACTTAAAAGATATGAGGGGTACATAGTTTTTCAAAATTTTAGCAAAAACATTTGATGTCCAAGCACTATAACAAAATAGCCACTGGGGAGAGATTAGTGAGATTAGTGAGAAAAAAAAATACTTGGGTACTTATCCTCATAGTGCTTATATTTCATATATTTTTTTTTACATTTTAAGAAGAAAAAATAAGATTAACCAAATGACTCCTTACATAAAATAAAATTGTAATGGAAGCATATGTTATGAATTATGGGTAAACAACCTTAAAGTGAGAGGTGAGGGAAATGAACCTTGAAAGAGTGAGCTAATACCTTAAGGGAGTTAACTAGGTAAAGATAAGGGATTTAGTCTTTTAGAGCTTATTTTCTTCTGTCATTTCAAAACCCTCTTGGATGAGAAGGAAGATGTGTAAAATGGAGAAGACTTCATTTGTTTAGAATTTTATTATATATTTTTAACCTGACATTTCTACTTTAAAAACTTCAGTGTTATACTTCTAACTAAAGTGGAATAATAAGGACTGAATTTATCTTCTCACCTGAAACACCCTAAACAGATAACAGTTACAATATCAGTCAACAAAGAACAGAGATTCTTCAGAGATGGAATTTAAACAAGATGAGGCTTAGAATTGCCAAGCTTACTCCCTAGAGAGAGTTTCCTGGCTTCAGAGTTTCCAGGCATTGCCCTGGACGATCCCTGGGATGGAATTGACAATCTGGGGAGACCACAGTGACTATTATTCTCAGGAAAGAGTCCTGGAGAGAGTTGTACAGAGAGATAACACCAGAGATCTGCAGAGGGTCCTCCTCAAGAGTTCAGCTGATTACTGATCAGAGGATTTGCATGAGAACACACTACCCAATGCTGAGCAAAGAACCACTGAAAATAATTCAGCCACATGATTTCTGTGATGGCTCTTAAGTTCCTTGCTGTCTCATAGCCTACCCTATAGACTCTTTAGACTATAGCCCCAGCTCTCTTTCACGTAGCTTTTTTAGGCCAAGTCCCTGCTTAGATGGCTTTAAGCTCTTTTCTGTTTCTCTGATTGCATAATAGACCAGTTTGTAGAAAACACACTCATAACCTTGCACATCCTGTAAGTGGAAGTGAAGATTGTTCTTAATATGACCCTTTTTCTGTCCAGATAATTCTACAGCTTCTTTAGAATTCTCGGGTATGAGTCAAACACCAGGTATTTTCCAAACTTCAGAGGACACTTTTCAGAATCTTTAGCTGGTTTCCTTAAATAAAGCCCCTCTCATCAAATTAGCAAGGAAAAGCACCTATATCTTTTCCTTCCAAGAGATAAGTGTAATGGTGAAATAAGAAAGAATCAGAGTCCTACTACAAATACCTCCAAAGAAAATCTTTACCTACCTTCAATTTAAACTCCTTTATAGTCTCAAGTGTGGGCTGTAGGTCATAAAATCTTTTTTCATATAGTTTCCTTGTATGAACTGCATAAATAAACTCATGCTTCACTTTGGCAACTAATGGTTTGTTTGTAGGACCACAGCTGAAACTTAGACAAAATACTCTCATTGAAAATAAATTTACATATCACTATGTATATAATCTTACAAATTACATATATATTATTATATATAATCTTACAAATATTATCATAGCTAAAATAATATAATGTAATTCTAGTCACTCAATGATGGATACTTAAGCTATTTACAGAATTTGCTACTCTAAACAATGCTGCAATAAATATTAGGGTACATTTGTCACTTCACGATTTTTGAATATGTTAGCAAAAAAAATTCCAAGAAGATAATATATGAATTAAGGGTTGTATTTATTACTATGCATATTTTGAAATTGCAGCAGAATAGAATGTACTGCACTTTTCTTCTTTCACCATATTTCTTCATGGTTTTAAATCTTTGCCCAGGAGATAAATGCAGAACAATATCTCAGTTATTTTAATTTATATTTTTAATTAATAGAGCATGGATTTGTTTACAGTGGCTACTGTAGCAAAATATCACAAACTGGGTAACTTAAAACAATGATAAAAAAATTCTCTCACAGTTCTAGGAGCCAATGTTTCAAAACTTTATATCATTGGGTGAAAATCAGTGTGTCACCAGGGCCGCATTTCCGCTCTAGGGAAGGAGCTATTTCTGGTGACTTCGTAGTATTCCTTGGCTTTTGGCCACAACATTCCAGTCTTTGAGGCAAAGTTTTAAAATCTCTCTCTGTTCAATCATCACATTTCCTTTTTCTCTGTATGTGTGTTAAATCTCCCTTTGCTTCCGTCTTATAAGGATGCATGTGATTGCATTTAGGGTCAGCCTTACAATCCAGAATAATCTTCCTATCCCAAGACCCTTGATTAATTCTCTGTGAAGACTTTGCAATATAAAGTAATATGCACAGTTTCCAGAGATTAGGATGTGAATATCTTTTGGGGAAGGTCTTTTTCAGCTTGCCATACAGTACATGATTATATGTTTACTTATTTTTGGTATTTCATTTTCTGTGAACTGCTAATTTATGTTTTCACCTAGCATTAAATTTAGTTATTTTTGTTTTTCTATTTTCATTGTAGAAAAGAAGGTATAATCCAGAGAAAAAGGGGTACATATTTTACTTTTCTTCACCAGTACAGAACATTTTTGTATCATCAGTTGCATCAGTCTTTCTCCTTGTCACCATTTGGACTTCCTGTCATTCTTTAAAAAAGAAAGCCTTTTCCATCTACTGTTAGTAAAATTTTCACAAAATAAACTTTTAGTAAGCTTATAACTTATTTTCTTGAACTATTTGATTTTTATAAAATTTATTTTAATAAGAGAGTTAATGTGAGATGAGGCTGCATTTTTCTCCTAGTTTTTAGACTGCTACACCAACATCACTTTTGCATAACATAGTTTACCCCGTATTTAGTATATGGGAAACCCCATACATAAAATTTTAAATTTTATTATTTTCACTGAAATGTTTCCTTCTTTCTGCAACAATACAGTAATGTTTCTATTTAACTGGACTTAACATAGTTTAATATCTGCTAGAATTCATCCTCTAACATTATTCTTTTTCATAAAAGTCCATGTTACTTTTAATTAATTATATTTCTAGATGAATTTCAGAATAATTTGTTATTAAAAAAAATCCGTATAGTAGTTTTCTTTGGATTGCACTGCACTACATTAATGAGTTTATGTTTGGAAAATGGAATTCTTCACAATGCAGATTTTTTGTCCCAAATCAGGCCATGTTATTGTTATAGGATTTTAATTAAAATTTTTATTAAAAGATTTTATGTCTTAAGAGACTTTAATGCTTTCTTCATATAGGTTTTACACATTTCTTATTATATTATTTTATGTATTACTAGGTATTTAATTTTAAGTATAACTTTTTACCAGCCATAGGTGTTACATTTTATTATTTTTTAGTCTTCTGTGTGATGAATTTTTTTCTTATTTGTAATATTAATATGAAAATATGCCCTTACTCTCTGGAAAAATGCTCATGATGTGCTGATAGGCATCAATTGGTAATATTTTTTAAGAATTTGCTTTAATCTGAATTAAATTTTTTGGCAGAGGCTCTCCTTGTCTGTTTTTTTTCTAGTAAAATTTCAATCCAATTTTTAGAGTGTTTGGAAATTTTTTTTTCTGTCTGTGCCCTGGAACAGTTAAAATAGCATTGGAGTTAATTTATATCTTTGAAGATTAAACAGAATTCATCTGTAATATTTTCATAATATTTCAAATAAAGAAAATCTAATGCGAATCAGATTAAATTACAAAGGAAACATTTTCTATGGCTATTCAATAATCCAAAGGAAAGTTTCAGATGCAACTTGATCTAGGAATTAAATATTGCAGATGGATTTTTCCCTATACAATTATCTGCCTTGCTTCTTTGATAGTGATTTTTTTCTGTGGGAAGTTTCTTCCTAGGAAGTTCTCAAAGTATGACTGCCACCAGCTCCAAAAGCAACACATTTCTCATTTACCTCCAGCAGCAAAGAGAATATTTTCAAGTAGTTCTCATACTTGAACCATAAGTATGGAACCATACATAAGTGCTGTGCTGTGTTTTTGTGGAGAATTAAAGCAGTGTTAACTTAAAATGACCTTTGGAAACCTGAGTAAAGCAGAAAGAAAGATATTGTTACTATTTATGTGTGTAGATATATTGATTTCAGATTTCTACTTGATTAATAAATATATATGTTGGGCACATATAATCATTTTTATGTTTAAAATACTTTCACCATATATTTCAAGACACATTATATGTAGAAGAAAGAACTCAATCTACAGAATCAGACAAACATATCTGCATACATTTTCACTAGTACTAGTTATATAATTCCTTTGCACACACTTTTGTGTGCCTCTCTTATTTTCCATAAAATTGAGTCAAAATACATACTGTTTTAGTTCAGATTATCCAAGAAACAGACATGGTCTGTGAGAAACTGAAGCAATAATTGCAGAGCATAGTGGCTGGGGCTCTTAATTTTAATCATTCATTCTCCCTTTTTACAAAGTGCATTCTCATGGCCACCACATGTTCCTGACAGGTTTGATGTGAAATTAGAAATGATGTAGATAATTTGCCTAGGAAAGTGTGCTTGACAAATAATACATGCTCAATAAAGAAAAGCTATTGCCATATCTCAATTGTGTACTCTTTATCATAATAATTTTATGATATTTATAAGATATATTTCTTTAATCTTCTCAAAAAAAATTTTTTATTAGGTGTTTATATTAGTTTGCTAAGGCTTCCATTACAAAGTACTCCAGCCTGGGTGGCTGAAAAAACAGAATGTTTTTTCTTAACAGTTCTGGAAGCTAGAAGTTCAAGGTATCAGCAAAGTTGATTTCTTCTGAGGTCTCTCCCTTTGGCTTATAGATGGCCATATTCTCCCTGGGACCTCATATGGTCCTTCCCTCTATGTGTATTTCTGTGTCTAAATTTCTTCTTCTAAAGACACAGGTCATATTGGAATTGGGTCCATCGTAATAACCTTTTAAAACTTAATTATCTCTTTTAAGACACTATCTCCAAATACAGTGCCATCTGAGTTCGGACTTCAATATATGAATTTTGAGGAACACGATTCAGCCATAACAGTGGTGTTAGCCATACATTACAGATAAGAACATTGTGAATTAGAGGTGTCAATAAGATGCCATGGTTACACTAATAATGAAAACAGAACTGGGATCTTTATAATTCCAGACAAAGTACATTCTCTTTTTATAAAAGTGTGTTATGTACCTGACCCTTGTATGAACTTGGTCCTTTCAGGTTGAGGGTAAAAGAGAAGGTGACTCACCTGAGTAGATATGGACCTAATATCCACAAAGTAAGAGAAGCCCTTGTATTAAGCTCCACACATCTTTAGACTAATATCCCCCTTGGTAGATATTTAGCTTCTTCTGGATACATTTTTGGTTGTCACAACTGGGGGTGTACTACTGGCATCTAGTGGGTAGATTTCAGGAATGCTGATAAATATCCTACAATGCACAGGACATTCTCTTACGACAATAAATTATCTGGCCCAAAATGTCAAGTGGTGAGGTTGAGAAGTCCTACGTAAAAATGAGGCAATTTGGTCACTAAATCAGGACTAAAGGGATGAGAAATTGTACAGACCTCTTTTGAAAATTTAGGATTCTGTCTTGACCATTCCTGGGGATATTTCTTTACCCAGGCCAGCCTGGTTGGTATACCGTCTGGTTTTAGCCTAGAAAAAAATGGGAACTGCAAGATTCATTCTTAATTCTGGTTTTATAAAAATGACCTTATCCCTCTCACATCTGATCCTTCTAGATAAAAAGTTTGGATGAGAGTAGAGAATGATTGAAAAAAGGGCAAAGTTATAATTTCTAAAAAGGGACACTCAGATATTGTGGAGGTGGAGGAAGAGCAATAACCCAGTTCCTAGGGTTGTACAGGGGAAGAAAGAGCATTAATGACATTTGTACTTCAGAATTACCTCTGAAACCTTCTTCCTCAAGGAAAAAAATCTAGCGTGGCTCTCTTGAACCATTGCAAGCATCTAGAATTTAACTGACTGCTGGGTCTGCCATCCCCGGCCAGATAACTCTGACCATCTTTTCCTTTAATCTTACTGAGAGATCAATTAGGAAAAACGGGGCACGATCCCAGCTTCTAACACACACACACACACACACACACACACACACACACACACACACACCCTCTGGATATCATCTCCACACTCAATCTCAGGTCATTCCATGGGGTAGACTAAGGTCACACCACCATGCTGGACAAACAGGAAGATTGGATTGACAGCATTTAACAGCCCCTCCGAAACAAGGTCTAAGCTGTTATTTTAGCTGAACAGGGAACCATAAGGCTTACCTGCTAGCATTCCCAACCTGTGTTCCCTGCCTGATGTAGGTACTATCTGATAGGACTGCCAATTGTAAAGACTTTCTTTCTAGAGGCACCATTTGTGCTCTTGAGATTGTACTTCTTGGATGGGAGATGATGAGCATTAACATGTCTCTTTCTTAAAACCAGTGACTTGTACCTTAGGGTGCTAACCTTCAGCATCTTGGATCCTCTAGTACCCTAAAGAGAAGGGCTTAACTCTGCAGTAACAACATCCATACTGGGGCCCTCAGCTTTGCCTCTTTTTCCAATTGCTTTAGGAAGACAACTTTTGTCTGTTACTTAGAGATACGCTCTAGAGACTGCTCTGCTTTCTGGAGTGGGCCTGGAGGGGCAAGAGAGTAGAAAACAGGGTTTAAGTACTCTTTTTATTTTTACAAATCTTTGATGTCCTTCTCTCTTCTCCCCAACTCTTCTGATTTCAATATCACTCTTCACTCCTGACATCTCTCATTTCTTGCTTAATAACCCAGACACCACTCCGCTCAACTGTCTTCATTGCTATGAAGGTTTATTTTTCTACTTTTATGCTTTTTATTTCCGTTGTAATTCAGCAGGACACGGTGCATACATGTAGACTTGTTTGCTAACTAAAATTGAACTCATTAACTTTTATTTTTCATGTTGTTAATAATTTAATGCAGGATATAGAATTATTAATTTATGAACATAATTTGTGATGTAAGTGCATATGTCACTTTATCCCCCATTTCTTGAAAATGATTATACTGTTGCTGCTGATGATAATCAGTTTTAAAAGCTATTTATTGAGTACCAACTATGTTCTCGGTAATTTACATATAATTTCTAATTTTTAAAACAAGATGGAGAAATTGTGGCTAGAGGAGAACATAAGTAAATTGTCTATGATCATAGAATTGGTGTCAGAGCCTGCACTGTCATCAAGGGCTGTCTGAATAGGAAGCTTTTACTTTATCTGTTATGTGCCCTCCCTCCCTGTTAGTGTGTTTAGAGAGTCACCAAGTCATAAAAATTACCAGAAGTCATATATTAAAAGCTAAATCCTTAACATGCCCAGGGCACTTCTCCAAAAATGCTCACCTGAATGTTCTTGTATATACAGGGTCATTCCAAATTATTTCTTCATTTCATAAATAACCCACTCAAGGGGCTTTTTAAAATTACTTCTTAAAAACTTGAGGAAATTAAACATTTTTGGCATGGTATCTTCTCAAACACACTATCTATCTAGAGAGACTGAACATTTTGGTCAATTTTTTACTCAGTGTGCAGACAGTAAGGATTGCTCTTCTGTGTTTTGTTGCCCTCTTAACAGTTCCCTTAATAGTAGGTTATGCCATTTGATGGGCAATTTGGCTTTGTACCATTTTGCTTGTCATGTTGTTTCCCTAACATTAAGTAGCTGACACTAAAAAGGGCTCATAGAGGTTACACAGCTCAATAGAATGCCTCTTTTTTTTTTTTTCTAACTTGCCATGACACTTATGTCCTCCCTCAACTTGCCCACAAACTCACTGGGGACAGAACAACAAAAAATGCAAATATTCACTTTTTTTCCTCCTACACTGTCCATTTTCTATGGCCAATTACAACTAGCTGAAGAGAAGAGAATAAGCAGAAAGCAATAAAAAAAATTGCTCTTCTCTGTCTAGATGTAAATAGCTTCTCTGTTAAGGAACGGGTACTACTCCTACCAAAAGAAAGAGCAAAGTATATTTATTTCAAAGCAAAACTCTGTATATGCATATAAATATGTGTACTATGGATAACATTTCCCATGACAGTCTAGCCAGAAGGAAAACATGAAATACTTTTCAAACAAGCTGCCTTTTTTGACATATACTCACAAAGTCACTTTACTTTGAATAATTCCATTATATTTAATTTAACAAGCATGGTTTGAGAGATGTGAAAATGCACTTCCCCTGCTGTGTCATGTCTTCAGTAATGTCTGATGACATCTCCCGGGGTCATGTCCACACTTTACCAGATTGTATCTGGTGAAATGACTATTTGTTTTAGGAATACACTCTTTATAGCTTTTACACAACAGTTTCTTAGTTTTGTGTAAGATGTGTCTCCTATCAGCACAATAGTACTTTTAAAATGGTCACTTTTATTTTTGGAATTATAGGGTCACTTTTTAATTCCTGAATTTTTTAGTTCAGTATGCATATCATCACTAAATGATACAAAAGAAGTACAGTGGTATTTTTAATACAAAATAAATATCTGTCTTCTGGAAAACTATAATTTACACCTACACAGACAGCCCATCTTGTTCAAAGGATGGTCAAAATTAAAATTAACCTTAAAATCTTTCCAACAGGAAAAATTGCTTCAATTTAAGCTAATACAGGATAAATGGATCCAGTTAATTTGCTCCTCTAAAATTAAAACTTTGTAACTGCTACAATTTATTTTTAGAAATGTCTTTGTATTGACTCTTTAACAAAGCACCTTTTGTATTACACCCTTTTTGTTTACTGCATGTGGAATTTGACACCTAAGTAACTTTTTCTTGGTCCAAAATAGTTTCTAGATAATAAGTGCCACTTCATACAGCACTAATTTTTGTATGTTAGTCTTCATAAATTACCCTTTAAAATTTACTTGCTACATTGGAGTCAGACATAGCTTCATTAATGAATCAGAAAATGACTTTCCAGTGTTTTTAACAATCTAGGCAGTTGAAAACATTCTGTTCTACTCACTCCCAACTTCCTAAAGAATACCGTTTTAAAATATTACTGGACTGATTCTTGGGATCTCTAATAAAACAAAACAAAAACAACTGCACATTTTGAATTCAGCTTTTTATTCATGGGAATACACACTGAAAGTTACTTCCCTCCAATTACTCATAAGACTGAATTTTTGTTAAATCTTCATGAAAATGTAAATAGCTTTTTATATTTTGCTATTAACTTGGTTTTCTATATAAACATAAACATAAATTTTTGTTTCAAAGAAAGCAACTTAAAGAAAACCAGAATCAAAACCTTTAGGCAAGTAATGTTACAGTTGTTTCTAATACAAACTGCTGGAACAAACTACATTGATACTATATTATTAACTTGTTTCCTCCCCCCAAACTGGACTTTTCTTGTTAGGAGGTTATCATGTACCAACATTCTTGTTATTTAAAATTCTGGAAAGTTAGGTTTTTATAGAACTCAACGTTTTTAGATGATTAACAGTGAGCATATTTGTTACTTATTGCATTCTTATTTTAAGTTCACAGAAAAAAAGCTTTTGGATTCAGGCTTTTCATCTAATTGAAGTTTTAGAATTTTAGTAGTGTAGGCTTTAGTGATGTTGAAGGTCTCCCATAAAGATTTTATGGGTTAAGATGTGGTCTTTTCCCGGGGGGCATTTCATCTTGCATTTCTTCATCATCATCATCGTCTGGATAATCCACCAAGCCAACTACTCTATTACAAGTTGGGTTACCTGTTTCATTAGCAGGATCAGCAGAATTGGAAAAAGTAACTTCGTAGCTACCAGAAGATGTTATTTTAGGAAGATCTAGGTCATCTTCACTTTCTTTTGGATTTTTAGTCTCTGTAAATGTATCATTTTTCGATGGTTGTGTAACTGTTTCTACTTTCTGTGTATTTTCTTTAGAACAGGTTTCTTTCTTCTCTAAGACTCTGGTGCTTCTGTGAAATATTTTACTATACAGGGTGTAATGAAGATTCTTCCGTATTCGATTCTGTCGGTCTTTTTCTTGTTCATATTTAATCTTCAAACCTTTGAATGTCTGTACATATTCAATCCATTTGAGTGCTTTATAGAATTTTTCAAATATATGTGCAATAAGAGACTTGATATTTTCCACTCTTATGTATTCAAACAGTTCAACAATAGCAGAATTCAACATATTGTACCTGGTTCCAGTATCCAGAAGAGCATTTACAACTGGCTCAAAAAGATTTCCCTTGATGATGTAACGATTATAAAGTTCATCTTTTTGGCCAATTATTCTTCTCATAAAGCGAACAGCACACAAGATTAGGAAAGTGTGCTTAGATTTCATCAAGATCAAGACTCTTCTTAGCAAGTCTTTGCGCAAAATATAGTTTTTTATGTAAAATGTGTGATGTTCCACACAAAATGTGAGCAGCTCTAAAATTAAGCCAAGCAGCTGTGCTGTTTGGTAATCATTGAGGCAATTTTTGCTGTTTTTGTCAGCTTCAAGTATATTATCCTTTTCACATTTATCTTCTGAGGTAGTGGCCAAAAGTGGTGCTATGAGTTTATGCATACACTGTTTATAGAAGAAATGTAGAAATTCAGTTCTTTCACATTTACTAGGTGTCACTAGCATGTTGTCTGGATCAAGCAGGGAACGAAGAAGTACCATTAAATGATGAGCACCCCCTAATTCAGGATCAGTATCACGGCTCATTTGTTCAATTACTATATGAATGAAAAGTTTACAGCCTTCATTACGCTTGTATTCTTGTAGCATTACTCCTCGGATCATGGGTGGACTATACTCGACTAGATAAGCAAATATGTCAGTAGCAGCTGACCTTATTTGCAAGTCATCCAGGATCATTACAATTTTAAGAGCAGAAAGAATTCCCAATTTTGTCAATGTTTTGAATAGTGCACCTTTGCTTTCAGGCTGCAATGACTGAGAAAACGAACAGAATTCCTTGAAAAAAAATACCAAGTCACGCCGTTTATCATCATCTGTAGTCTTATCCTTCAACTGTGAAAAAACTTGAGGCAAAAACTTGTCATCTTTCTGTAGCATGCGGATTATCTCAACTTTGTTGAAAAAAATAAAATTTGCGATAGTAGAAAGACAATTCTCTTCCAATACGGATGGTACAGGGAAAAGGATGTTGTGAATGTACTCCACCTTGTACGTCTGGTGTATTTTTTGCCTAAGTTCACAGTCTGTTATTGGTATCACTTCCTTGAACTTTGCATTTTGGGTCAAGAATAACCTATGCCTTTTTGGCTCAGCTAAAGCAGGGTCATATTCAAGGCATCCCACCACATTCATGATACACTCATCAGAAAACATTATCTCGAACAGACACGTCTTGTTGAGGAATAAGATGCCTTTCATAATTATATGCAGATGCTGTAAGCCTTCAGTGTTTCCTAGGTTCTCACAAGTGTGGAACAACTGCAGTAGCTTTTTAATATAGTCCTCATTTTCCAAGATCAGGGCAAGCCTTTCCTTACGGATAGGTGAAGTGAGAGCTGAGGTAACTATGATAGCAATCTCTTTAAGCTTACCGAGTTCGCAGTCCGGGAGGTCAACCATATTACTTGTTTCTGGCATTTCATCAAAATCTTCTTCTTCTGAAATATCCAAGAAGCCTTGTGTGATGTCGACGGATGCATCTATTCCTTGAACCCGGCAAATATCTTCCCAGATCTCTTGACACCCGGCTGTGTCCTGGAAACTCAATGCCATTCCATGGTTCTCAGCTTCAGACCAAACTATTAATAGGCCTCGTTTCTTCTTATATGGAATGTTTGGATGTATCTTCGACTCCAAGATCAGTGAGCCATCAGACTCTGACTGAACTAGCAGAGACACACCCTGGAGTCGTTCCACATAGGTGGAGGAGACATATCCAGTGCCTAGATCAGTCCACTGTTGGTTTTCGTTCAGACTATGAAGTCTAACGCGAGGACGCGACTTATTCGTCATGGCGACCTCCGGCGTCTTCACCTTAGCCAGGCTCTCGACGCACGGCTTCGCTTTGCGCATGTCCAGAATCAACATAGCTACGGTGTCCCAGTCGGGTAAAACAAAGTTGGAGGCGAAGTAGTGGCTATAGGGATACTTGCAGCTCTAGAGGTCAGTAGAGATCCTCAGAGTACCGAGTCCTGTTATGTCTCACTTCTATCTCATTCTCCTTTCCCCCCATTTTGCTGCTTTATTCTCTCTTAATATGGGCTTCAAAAGCGAGTCTTCCTGCCTGCTCATGGCTGCCTAGGCAAACCTCGATATTGTAGGATTCCTATGATTCTCCCTGAATTTGATCCAGAAGGAATGTTCTATACATGTTAAGGTGAGTTGCCTCCCCACTTTCAAATGGAGGCTTAAGAATTAGAGCAAAGAACACTGTTCTTTCCATAAAAGGTTTTGAACCCCAGACACATTTTCACTCATCAGATGCCTAGGAGTGGAGACTTAGGACCTTAGATGAGAGAGAGCTTATTTGCTTTTGTCATTACCAAGCCTACACCTGACATTCTATGCCAAGAAACTCCTCCAAATCCCCAACCCCGCCAAAACAAAACAAAACAAAACAAAACCGGAAACAAGTGAGTCATGGACCATTAACAATAATCAGAGATCTGTAGTTGGGTCTTCTCATAAGGCCTGGCCTATGTCTATATCATGCACATACCCATCGTCTGCAGAGAATATTGTTTCAAGAGGTAGTTAGCAACTCCTTTCCTTTGTTAAGCTGAGCCTGAAGCTCTGTCTTTTAGCACAGTGGGGGAAAGTTTCCCTCGATTTTTAGTAATCTATATAACCATACTCCTCATTCTTATGAAAGGAGTGGGCCAGACAGAAACTGAGCTCAAATTAACCAAGAGTGAATATTGAATATCACAGATCAAATGTTTTATTTCTTTTCTTAATGATTATGGTGATAATAACCACAACAACTATTTAATAATACTTGACTGATTATTATTATAAAGAAAGTTAACATAATTGAGTAAATAAATACTTGACTGCTTATATGCTAAAGACATTGCAACAATAACTTTTGTATATTTTCTTACTCAATTTTCACAATAACCTAGTGATATATGAGTATTAAGTATCTTTTTCAGATCAGGAAATGAAGTTAGAAAAGTTAAATAAATCACCAAAGGTCTCACTGTTAATAAGTTGAAAAACTCTGATTTGAATACGTCTTTCTGATTCCAAAACTGGTTTCCTCAGTCACTGAACTATGCTGTCCCCTTCTTTTCTTGGCCTTCATTATACACTTTATTTCGAATTCTTTCCATCTGTATAATTTGTAATCAACATAAAATTATCAGGAGAAGATGAAAGTCACGCACTTCCTCCTTTAGATCCACATCTGTATAGCCAGTCAAAAAATAGAAGCTTGTATATGCCAACATTGTTAAATATAATTTTAATAGTAACCAAGTTGATTTTTGATGTAGCAGCAAATTCTGCAGTTTTCTTTAATTTATTTTACCCCAAAACTTTAACCCTGTTATTTCAAGGGAAAAATTGAGAATTGGGCCACATCAAGCATATTTGGACTTGAAGAGCCCTATTTGTAATAATCATTTCATTATATATGGCATTGGAGTTGTGTGACAACCCTTAATTACAACACAGAAAAGCTCTTTCACACACCTCTCAAGGAGATTATAGTACAGGAATATTCCTGGGACAGGACAGCTGGGTCACTTGGGGAATTGAACGCAAATGACAATCATTTCATGAGAAAATTCAAATTAATTTTAGAATTTATTGGCTTAGAATCATTTACAAGTTATAAGTAATACTTAGACATAAGGATTAATAAATGACTAATACAAAAATCGACATATGTACTAGTTTAAAACTCCTCTAATTTCAATAAGAGAATATACAAATATATGATAACAATGATGGCATGCATGCTAATGTCCAATTTTGTTCTCTGTTGTGGTTATATTAAAAATTTTTTTTTATCAGAATTAATTATAACACTGTCAATTGTCTGAATCTGCCCTCAGGTTTCATTTTCTGAGAGACATTCAGCATATGTCTATGTATTCTCAGAATTTTATCACAGGGAACTTCCCTTAGGCCTATTAAGGTCCCATTATCTTAATTAGGTTAACTAGAATCTCTACAGTCTAAAGGAGCCTCAAATCCACACTTCTTATTTCTGTTTCTGCAGTTCCTGTCTTATTTAGTTTGGGAAGTAGAACAATGCTCTTTTTTGCTTCAGTAGTTCTGCCTACCTAAGATTATTAATTTTCTGTTGCTTTACAGAGAGCAAGACAATATGAATAAAAAATGCCATCCTCCAGGAGCCATGTAAGTCTGTTCTATAAGCATTATTTATTTTTTATTTAATCCTCAAACTATAATGGTCTGAAGATATTGTCAATACCATATTAGAGAGGAAAAACTTGACATTTCAAAACTGAATCAAGCATTTGGTTCAAATCTCTGCAGAAAGTGATGATGCTAGAATTTGAAAGTAGGCCTTTAGAAAAGGTCTGTCTCTCCGCTTTGCTGTTTCTGTGTGCAATGCTTTCTCTTAGACACTGATTAAATTGTTATAGTAGGTGTTCACAATGATGTGATTTTTATCCCAACTATCATTGCAGTTTGATGTTTCTCAATTTTATTTTGTGAAGGAAAACATTGAGGCCAGTTGAAAAGCAAAATAGGTAGATTTAATCTTAAGACTTTGGATCACTCTTCTGTTTGGATAATTTCTCATGTTTCCTCCTTGTGACCTTAATGACAGAAGTAATTTTTGATGATTTGGCTATGCAAATAAATAGTTTTAGGTAAGGATCTTGTAACTCATCAACATTTTATGACTACCCAGGGCTTAAATATTACATTTCTTAGAGTTATTTTAGAAGACAGTAAAGGAATGAATCATACATTCCTGAATTTTAGGTATAGGTAACTCAAACCACATGTGTACATATAGAACATTTAGATATCTGAATATTTTATCTATAAGAAGAGAGAACATTACATAGTGGGAAGAGCAAAGAGATTTTTAATTTTATGAAATAGCATTAAAATATAATTCAATTTTATGTATCTGCTCTAAAATTTTCAACTTCAGAATCATTAGTGAAAAGTACACATGCATGTTCTCTATAAGTTTTCCAGGTAACTTATTTCATGAAATGTTGCTTATTTTTGGCCACCATCATCTCTGACTTGGAAATTTGTAAGTCTCCTCTCCTGGCTTCTGCCTTTTCCACACACTAGTGTATTCTCCACTCAGTGATCAGAGAGGATTTATTTAAATTACATCATATCCTCCCACTTCTCTTCTCAAAATCATTGTGTTTCTGCCTTACTTGGAATCAAAGCCCAAGCTCTAACTATGGTTTGGAAAGTCTAACAAGACCTGGCTCCATTGACCTATTTGAACATTTTGCTTAATAGTCTTTCTCCCTTATTCTGTTCCAGCCACATTAGCCACCTTGCTATGTCTAAAGCACATCAGTCACGCTCCTGCCTCAGGGCCTTTGCACCTGCCCTTTCTGCTACCTGGAACACTATTTCTCAATAGCTACATGGTTAACACCCTCACCTCATTCAAAAATTTATTCATATGCTCTCTTTTTTTTTCCAGTGAGACCTTCCCTAACTGCCTTTTTAAAATTGCAGAGACCTTCCATCCCAACCCACTTATCTGTTTTCTTGGATGTATCTCTTCTCTATAGCACTTATCATTATCTGACTATTTTATACCTCATTTATTCTGTTTTCTGCAGCCAGACTATCAGCTGTATGAGGGCTGAGATTTACCTGTTCACTTTTCTCACTATTGTGTGCCTGGCACTTGCCATAAGACATGATACATAGTAATTTCTCAACAAGTATTTATTGAATAAATACATAAATGAATATACATTCTTTTTACGATAATTTCTAATATTCAATTTATTTAATTCTCACATAGTTATTGAACAACCCTTATGTACAGGCCCTATACCAAGCACTGAGGATAAAACAGTAAATTTGAAATTTATTCGCAGTCCTCTATGTAATAGACAGTTTTAACAGTAGATATTTGATTTATAAGATATGTCTGGCATTTTCCCTGCTGCTCTTTGGGATAGTTTTCTTCTTATTGATGGTGACAAAGGAAGCAATATTCTCCCATTTTAGTCTTTTAATTGCATGAAAAACTAGTTTTTTTAAATTAGCTGGAGGTTTCCCTCCATGTTCTGTCAAGCATTCCTTCCCCGAACCTGGGTTAAATCTCAAGTAGAAGCTACAGCTTTTTCATCAACTCTTAGATATTGAAAGAACCCTATTTTTTTTCCTTTCTTTCCTCTTTTCTTTAAAAAAATATTTTATTAGTTTCAAGCATACAGTACTTTGTTTAGATATTTATATAGTTTATAAAATGATCCCCCTAATTGCTCTTTCTCTCCTTTGGCTCTCCACATAGCCAACATATTAATTCTATCTGCATTCCCTATGCCATGCTCCCCATCCCCGTGACCATCTATCTATCAACTACTAATTTGTACTTCTTTAACCATTCATCCCATTCTCCCAGCCCTCAACCCCCCTCTCCTCTGTCCATCACCAGATTGTCCATTATATTTGTGAGTCTGTTTTGATTAGTTTGTTCTTTGTGACTCTAGATTTGGCTGTGGACTTGCTTTGGACAAGCTTCTGTTTGGTTCATGTCTTGTCCAAAGCAAGAGATTGGAAAGTATGCTCCACCTAGAATGGGAGATCATAGCAAAATTACATAGCAAAGGGTGTGGGTAGAAGGAAAGATGAAGAATTGTGAACAGTAATGCAATCTTCCACAAACTTGTATAAAACAGGTATAACCCAGAACCTGAATGAGTGTGTGTGTGTGTGTGTATACACACACACACACACATATATGTATATATATTTATATATGTATATATATATTCTATATATATATCGTCGCTCTACATATAGAATGTTAAAATGATCACCCTATATATAGAATGATAAAATGTATGGATGTTTAAAATCTTTTATTTTCAGTTGAAAATATCCTGTGTGCATCGCAGCAGTACCTGCTATTATCTTCCCAAAGCTCAGAGGCAAGAACCACTTTATTTCCTTGGATCCATAGGCAGTTTCTATTAAGAGTAGTACATTCTCCATTGAGTGCTTGGCTTCCTTGGAAGCATAAAAATCTTTTGCTTACACCACAGGGATTCAAAGGTGGAAATAAAAGGGAGTAAATGTTCTTTTGGCCTCGTATAAATTTTAGGCTTTGACTTTCAGTGCCATACGCTCCTCTTTTTTTTTTTTTTTTTTTTTTTTTTTAATCTTCAAATATGTATTTACTTCTAGACTCTTTGGAGTTTTGTTTTAAATTTCATAGTTCTTAGATCTCCTCTTCTTTTCTATCCTGTTAGATTATATTATTTTCTGTTTCTACCTAAATCTCCAGGAATACCATTAGTAGACTACTTAATAATTACCTACAACCCTGTTACAGAAGTAATAGTTATGAACATAATTTGAAGTTAAAAACTGCTCAATTTTCACTAAGAGATAGTGATCATCTTCATTTCTTCAAAATAGCACTAGGTATATTTATATCATAACATATAAATTTTCATTTTAAGTAGCAATTGATTTCAACTTAACATTTTTGCCTTAATGCCATTAACATTTAAAGGAGTGCCATGAATATATTTGATTTTTGTTAAGATAATCTGATCAAGTCAGAAACAGAAACAGGAAAAATTGTTTTCATGATAAATAACGGAATATCTTAAATTCTTTGGCTGGTATTGGTTTTGGGTATGTTACTACTTAAAGTGTGAAGCTCTGGTTCATTTCTCCTGAAAAATAATCTTTTGTGTTTTTTTTTTACTGCTATGCGATCTGCTCTCAATTTCTTGGGCAGGAGAGCTGGCATGGTGTAGGAATGTATTTTTGAGTTACACGTGAACATCATTCAGAAAAATAACAAGTTTAGTTTACAGTTCCTTACAAGAATATATTTTAAAACCTCTGAAATTAGCACATTAGGTCCTTCCTTCCTAGCGGTACCCAGGAGTGTTTTTACACTCCTCTGTGTAAGTTCAGGTCCTTTAGCAACCCCCATCCCACCAAAGCAAAAGATGGGTCCTGGCCAGCCTTATTCTCCTCTGTATTGCAATACCTAAAAGACAGTAGGCGTTCAGTGAGTATTTGATGAACGAGCACATGAAGCAATGTGTAAAAATCACTCCTACATGCCACAGAGATATGGATAACATTTGAAAGAAAACATCTCATCAAATGGATCTTCAATGAGATGTCATCGCCTGTCAGCAGGTTTGTGGTTTATCCCTCCTAAAAGTTCATGGTCAACTCTCCTTTTCTACATTTGATAGTCTATCAACATTTTCTCCTCAATATTTCCATTCCAACCCAATTATCTTTCAGCATAAGGTCTCACCTGATACTTGCCAAGAGAATAGACACCACCTTAAGGCTCACCTTCCTTTTTAAAACAACCTTATCATATGTTTAGCAATTTCTACCTCTCCCGTTTTCATCTCAGAAAAAGGAATGAGCCTTCTCTTCTTTAAGAATAACCTCCTAACCTCTACTCTCCATTTCTGGCCCCTTGAAATCTTTTAGGCCATAAATAATTCCTTCTGTGACTTCAGTCTTTAAACTCTGTCTAGGAATAATTTCTTTTTCTTTAATTAAATATGCTGAAGCTTCTTCCATCTAAAATAGTCAAACAGACTCTGAAAAATAAGTATCACATTCCTAACTTTAGCAATAACATTATGTTACTCTAAAATGATGGTAACAATGTTTGTTCTGTTCATTGCTATATTTCCAGGGTCTAGAAAAGAGCCTGTAACACTGGAAACACAATATGAATATTTATTCATTACTCAGCTCTTAACAATTTCCAGTGTTTGCTCTGTGGCAGAAACCATTCAGAGTACTCTGTAGGTATTCTCACTTAATCCTCCTAAGGGAGCTATCTTGATTTATTTCACTTTACTGATACAGAAACCAGGGTACAGCAAAAACAAATAACTTGTTCAAGGACATGGATACCTTGCTCTTTTAACCTCTAGACATGCTATCTCTCAATTATAGATAGTGGTACCTGTACCAAGAGATGGATGGATGGATGGATGGATGGATGGATGGATGGATGGATAGATAGATAGATAGATAGATAGATAGATAGATAGATAGATAAATAAATAGATAATTATAATTTCTCCCTCCCTCCCTTCCTTCCTTCCTTCCTTCCTTCCTTCCTTCCTTCCTTCCTTCCTTCCTTCCCTTTTTTGCTTTCTTGCTTTTTGTCTATCCATCTATTTAATCATCTATCATCTGTCTTTCTATTATCTGTCTGTCTCTGCCTTTATTGAATGTTATTTAATTCTCAAGTAGAAATATTTCATTATTAAAAAAA
Organism: Cynopterus sphinx; assembly: GCA_030015415.1. Lineage (NCBI taxonomy): Eukaryota > Metazoa > Chordata > Mammalia > Chiroptera > Pteropodidae > Cynopterus > Cynopterus sphinx. The sequence continues at coordinate 15,681,591 of CM057388.1, forward strand.
TCATACCCCTTCTGATTTTATTAAAATCTGTTCCTTTAATATCTGGTTTCACTAAACATATATTTTTAAGTTCTTTCCCAAACTTCTTTCTGCATGTGGATAATGAAATTAACAAACTTGCCCAAATTTCCACAGTAAGTAAACCTTCTGAGTTTAGATTTGAAATCCAGTAGTCAAACTTAAGACTCTGTCAAGCACTTTGTTATACAGCACATCACCATTCTCTCTTTCTTTCATATTCATTCTCTCTCTCTCTCTCTCTCTCTTTCTCTCTCTCTCTCACTCAATCTCTCTCTCTCTCTCTCTCTCTCTCTCTCTCTCTCTCTCTCTCTCCTTCTCCCTCTGTCTCTCTGTCTCTTTTTAAAATAGGTATTGAATCTATGTTATATATCTTTATTATGAGATGATTAATTTAGATGCTTAAGTGTTTTCAGACAATCAAACATATATCTTTATATCCCCCTTTGTATCCCTCAATTCCCTCTTTTTCTCTTTAATGGAAATCATAGAGAACAATTAGTTAGCAAGTGCTTCTAATTAGTCATCTCTCTTAAAGTATTTGCTCTCAAATTATCAACATTCATATCCTATTTATTTTTGCTGTAAATAGAGATAAACTGACCTTGAATCTAATTCTCCTTTTTCCTTATACCTCTGATTGTGTTAAGCTGCCATTGGAACACTATTTTTACAGGTGTGTGCTACTTGAATTTGCCTTCATCAGTATCTTGCCCCTTTCACTTTTTGCACCTTTTTTCCCTTTTCCAAATGTCTTTTTTTCATTCTGAATTTTCCCCCTCTCTGAGCTCACAGAAGATCTTTGTATACATAAGTTTTATAGCTTGTCTTTTTCATTATCTAACTGGATCATTCTTTCTAATAATTACATTATGGAACCTGTTATTAATTTTTCAAGTTATATCTCTTTTAATGAAGTTGTATATGAAAAGCTGCTTTCAAAAAATTCCATTGGAGATTATCTGATTGATATCTTTCTCCTCTCTCCCACACATACAGGCACATGGCATCCACAGCTAGAATTGGGTTATTTAAACTGGCTTTATTATCCTGAGCAGCTGTTCTTTTTGCTTTAATTTTGAAGACCTCCAAGTAAGGGGCTGTAATAGCTTTCGTGGATAATAATTTCTAATATCATTCACTTTGTGACAGTGGGACAATTTTTTGCCTTTTCTCTCAAATAAACCAGCTAGTTTTAATTTCTTTATGTTCTCTGTTCAATGACAGAGGCAGAGAATTAGGGCTCACATAAGCCAAATTGCTTTTTTTTCATCTGAAAATAAGTGCCAGTCTTCTCCAGGTCAAACATACCTGACCTCACCATTGCATTTATAATTTCTTTTGCAACAGATTGTTAATCTGACTTTTTTTGTGTTGTGTTTTCTCTCTTTACAGCAAACTCTAGGTGCATAACTGGAAGAGAAATATTATTCTAATATTAGCAAATCTAAATATTTTTTTAAAAATCCTTCATCATTCTAAAATGATATATTCCTAATTATCCAATTTCTATGTTATGTGTACTTACATTGCCTGTGGAAATATAAGTCTGTGTTTCACTTTAATTCAATAATGAAAAAGCAAGAGGAACAATATGGCTTTTTTTTTTGCAGTATTCTTGGAGGTTTTGCCATTTAGTAAGAATAATCAGTAAAGGAAAGTAAAGAAAAATAATAAGGCATATCCATTCTCTAGGGCTCTAATGTTCAGACTCAATTGGAGTCCTCAGGGTATTTTAACACCTAAGGCCTCTGACTATAAATCTGTCCCTTAGGTCTTTTCAGTTATTTCAGCGAAGTGTCAGTAGCTCATGGTAGAAGAAGCAATTATCCTCACACAGAAAATAGCTCAAGGAAAGAAAAGAAGAAACCTAGTTAGTGAAACAAGGTACCGAAAGAAGAAAACTTACAAAGGAAATAAAGAAGCACATTGGAAAAAAATATGATATATATTTACTATTTATTTTATATTCAAAAGGTAATTGTAGATATAGTGACATATAATTGTATTCACCTATATCTACATTTACATCTATATTTATATCCTACCCACATATGCACATATACCTGTGAGTGAGAGGAAGCAGACCTGGTGGTTAAGAGCTAAAACACAAAAATGTATACCTCAAGTTGAAAGAGAGGCTCTGCCAGGCATTGAGTCATGTGACACGTCATATGACATGGTCAAGCTACCTACTATATCTGGACCTCAATTTATGCATCTCTAAAGTGGAACCAGTACCTACCTCATATGGTTGTTATGAGGTCAAAAGAAGTAGCAGGCATAAAACACTTAAAAGGGTGCCTGATGAAGTTATTATTTAAACATGTTGGTTTATTTAAAAATCTTACACCTGAATGACAAAAAAATGTTCTTTAACTCACTTCATTCCCTTTTAAGGGGAATGGATCCAAGAAACTGAAAGCTGTTTATTGCTGCTGGATGAGTGGCTAGGTGTTAAATGCTAATTTGTCAAGCCTTGGATGTGCCTGTCCTAAGTAAGAACAGAGAGAGTGTTAACCTGAGAGAGTTGCATAAGAGACATAAAGCCCCTCTCACCACTTCCCTGGCTAGGACACTCTCTGAGGTGAAGGAAACAAAGGAGAACCTCAAAGAAAGGAACCCTAGTATTGACTTCCTGCCTGGGAAGCTTTAAAGGAGCATTTTGGAGTGCGATGGTAAGTGCCATGTAAAAGTTCTCCCCAGGAGCTCATGGTGCTCCAGGTAATCTTGCCCTTTTGCAGTACCCTTGCTGTTAATTGGTTTTCTTGTGAAAATAGGTTAAGTTGCCCAGTTTCACTTATAGCTTGAGCCCAGAGCTGAGTCAATCTGTGCGATCTCAACCTTTTCATGGGTTACTGCTTAAACGAAAGGATTTTAAATTGTTGAGAACACTAGGATCGTGACACCATTTACCTTGAGTTGTAAACTTTCCTACAATGACATTTTGATCGCCAAAGTCAAGTTTCCCAAATCATGCATACTTTCTTTAGTTACCAATTCACTTTTCAAAATTTATAAATTTTGCTAAATTTTTCTAGTCCAGAGCCAATTTATATCTGAAGATATAAACAAAAATTATAAACAAAAAAATTATAAACAAAAGTTATAAACAAAAATAACATTCATCTTCAAGGGCCCAACACTTTTGAAAAATACATTTCACACCATGCATGTTAAAGAGCACAGCTCAGGAGCTAAGCAATCATATTAGACTCAAAATATTCAGAGGATTAATCCTGGATTTATTTTGAATTGTCACTGTGTCACCTAACTCCTCTTTTTGCCTCAGCTTCCTTTGTGATATGATTGGAATAATAATAAGGCTTCTCTTCAGAGACTGGACCTGGGAAATTTAAAATATTTTTGCACCAAAATTTTGCCATATAAGTGCCGAAAATATCAGAGAATGCATTTCATATTCAGCAAACAAAATGAATTGCACTATTGTTTAAATACAGCAACACACTGTCAGTGACTGGATATTTAAAACTGGAACTTATATTTATGAAAGTTAAATGAAATTATTTCAAGTATCCAATGAGTATTTATGGAGTGCCTTCTATGAGCCAGGAAATTGCTGGTGACTCAAAGGTGAGTGCTAAGGTGAATGCTCACCCTCAGTGCCTCCCTAATTTTCAGTTCTGAAAGACAGACAATTAAATACCTATAATGTAAGCACACTATAGGGGCACACAACATGACCTAGACATATCAGGGAAGTCTTCCAAGAGAAAATAATGATTAAGTTGTAATTTGAAGTTTAATTAGGATTATAGATGTATGTGTGGGAGGGTGGCAAGGGGGCAAGAGGAGAAGGGACCACAGATAAAAAGAAAAACAGGTACAGGTCATGAAAATCATATAAGCTAAGTCAACTTGAAAGGATGAGCATAGCATTATTCTATCTGTATTACAATTGTGTGGAGGTGGAGAAGGAAAGCACACCAGGAATGTTAATAAAGAATGCGGCAGAAGTCGTAGGGAGAGACGGTTGTGATTGGAACTACAATTTTCACAGAGAGTAAGGAGTTGATAAGTTCAAGAGACATTTAAAGGTTTTAATTAACAGAACCTCCTGATTGATTAGGATAAGAGAGATCAGGGCAAGTAGAGACACAATAAAAAATAATGACCAATTTGGTAGATGATGATGTCTTTCAATTAGAAAGTTGGGCAGAGAAATTAGTTTAGTTTGCACAAATTGAGGCTGAGGTACTTATATAACATTTAGAATATCACAATAATAAGGCTGTGGTATGATGCAATGATTATTTAATCTTTCATTCTATTTTTGTGAATGTGACACAGTGATGTTCTACAGTGAGCCTTTGGAGGGACTTCAGAATTGACGAACTGAGTATTTTTATGCCATATGGCTGTTTCATCAGAAAAGCTCAAGGTAACTCAAGGCTAAAGAGAGGTGTCACTGCATAGTCATGAAGAACCACGGCAAAATTGGCAAGTGAGGTTCACTTTACTTCTATGCCTCTCTTCTCACAAAATTGCTTTTCTATTTTAGGTTTGTCTCTATTTAATTCTGGCCAAATTCTATCAATTTATCAACAAATAAAACTGTATTTAAGTTCGGAATGGCCAGGCTGAGAATTGCTGCTCTCCTCTTCTGCTGTTATTCTGCTGTTATTCCCCAGGACAAGGTGAAAGTAGGCAATGCTTTGAAAGATGATTGATACATTCTGTGCTCTTTTCTCACCCTTAAATTCTTGGAAGTAATGGTGAACAAGAGCTAGTTTTCCAAGCTCTTATACCTTTCCTTTCCTGAAAAGTCATAAGAGCAATATATAGCATATAACCTGCTTTCTTTGAGTAGATTTAAAATTGCATGGTAATTGGTCTGGAGAGGTCTGGAATTTGGACTTCTTTGTTCTGACAAAACTGGAAAAGAAATGATTTCAAGAGAATGGGGAAAAATAAGCTTATTTTTAGTGCTTCTCTCTCTCTCTCTCTCTCTCTCTCTCTCTCTCTCTCTCTCTCTGTGTGTGTGTGTGTGTGTGTGTGTGTGTGTGTGTGTGTGTGTGTGTGTGTGTGTGTGTTTTAGCTGCCTTGCTAGGCTTTATTTTGACCACTTTCTGTATAGGCATTTGCCCAATACTCTACTGCTAATCCAATATTCTCTTTAAATCCTTCTTCAAGAAGTTCCCCAAACCCATTTTGCTGTCAAAATCTAAAGACACTGTATTTTAGGATATACAGTGTATGGGGAAGGTGGAGGGTGCTGTCAATGGGCATTTAGTAATCAGCAATGTTAAATGACCCTATGTACAGTCATTAAAACACAACAAACAAGCCTAAAAAATTCTCCACATTTAAACTTCATAAGCTTTCTACAATAAACCTTCCTGTTATTTTTAGAATGATAATGCCTAAAATGTGGCCTGGTTGTATGACTCCGTTGATTTGAGTTCACTCTCAACAATGATTTTTGACAAATCTTTAGTCTTACCTGTACACTTCTGCTTTGTCATTTTCTTATTTTATGGATGAATATTTTTAGACTTGACATCCAGGAAAGCAGTTTCCTTCTCAGTTACATATAGAGCTTTAAGTATTAACACTATCCCTCCAGGGAAGACAAAAATTTCAAATTAAAATAAAGTATCAGCACCCACCCTTCTTTGAACAGTAGCAGTTATAATTATGTGAGAGGTACAAAATTAAAGATTATTTTGAAAATGTAAATTTCTTTTTGTTAGAATATGTACAAGCTGGAGAGTAGGTTCATACATTAATAAGTGCTTGTTTTATTTGCTTGCTGAGAAGAGAAAGTTGACTTTTGTTAGAGCTATTTAATTCTTTAAGAGTAATGAAATATCTGAAGGCATCTCTACTTAGTTTAAAAAAAATAAATATTGGGTGCCTCCCTCATAAAGAGTTAGGATTACATTTGCTCTCTTTGTGTGAAAGATACATAATTTATGAGCTAATGAGTTGTAAAGGTTTTCTCACAAGTGAATTATATTATCACTCCCAGGAGTAAGATAGTCAAACTATTCTGTAATAACTCATTCAAGTTTATCTTAACTTATAAAACATAGTTCCTTCTTTTTAAATGTGCCATTAAAAGCCTGCTAAGATACAGAGAAGGTGAGAGTTACTGGAGTGAAAATGGAGAGAAATTTTAGATAGCATTTACATATTTATCTTTCGATGAAGAAAAAATTCAATTGTTAAATGAATTATGAATAAAAGCATTGACTATTTAGCAGATAAAATATAATTACTGTTAGATTACAATTTTTTTTTTCAAGAAGGTTATTTTCTTTTGCCTTTATAGCTTCATCCTTATGGTACAGAATCTTCTGTAATGACTACTAATGATCCTGCCTCCTGGTATTTAGGCCTTTGTGTAACCTCCTTCATTTGTGTACAGACTCAACCTAGTGACTTGCCTCTAATGAAAAGAATATGGCAAAAGTGAGGGGATATCATTTCCTAGATGAAGCTATGAAAGACTATGACTTCTGCCTTGCTTACTCTACATCTCATTCTGGCACTCTCTCTGGCTTTTCTCCCTTGCTTGTTCTAATGGAACAGGATGCCATCTGGAGAGGCCTATGTGGTGAGGAACTGAGGGTAGGTAGTCTGACCAATAGTAAGGAACAAACTGAAGCCCTTTGGCCAACAGCCCTTGAGGACCAGCATCCTGATTACAACCATGTAAGTAAGCTTGAAGGCAAGCCCTTCCCTTTATCATGAGATCAAGCTGCGTATATCACCTTGGTTACAACCTGGTGGTCCCTGGGCCAGAGGACAAATGTAAACTATACATGGATTCTTGACCTGCAGGTCTGGTGAGCTAATAAATCCATATTGTTTGAAGGTACCAAATTTGGAGATAATTTGCTATGGAGAAATAGGTAGCTAATAAAATCCCAAATAAATAGTGACTACTATACTGTTTTATGTATCTACATTTTATTGTAAATTTCTCAAAATTCAGTGAAACCTATTATGTAAACCAAACATTAATAAATATGGAATATGTATATAGTTCCAGAAGTCATTTTAAAATTAAGCTGCTTTTGTGAATTTCTTTGTCACCAAAGAAAGAGGGAATCATTTTTTTTGAATTTAATGGGCAAGTAATTTTCTCTCCAGTATAATTTTAATCTGAAGTCCTGAGATTCATGATGGATCATTACAGGTATTTTGGGTGGGAGAATATGTTTTCTGCAAGAAATTTACCTGGTTCCCTCTCACTAAAAGACAGTAGTTGGTCTCAGATACTGGGAAGACAAATATACCCAAATAATTCTACATCCAACTGGAAAGGATTGCATAGTTTCTAGATTAGAACTATTAGAAATTCCTGGATGGCTTCAACCCATCTATGAGCTCATTCTCCATAAAATCAATGTAAAATATTGTGTGCTTACATGCATTTTTCTCATGAAAGGATTCATGACTTTCACATGATACTAAAAAAGGCTCACAGTCCCCAAGTATGTTTAGAATACATGGATCACACTACCATATTAATTTTATTATGGTAGTTAAATGATTATTTGATAGTAGTTAAAGAATTATTTGAAATATCACAAGAGTGAGTTGATGAATTAAATGATTTCTATACTTATTCAACGTATTTATTGAGGACCATGCTAAGCATTAGAGTTAGAATATTAAAAAGACATATGTGATTCGTCTCCTAAAATGCTTACACTTTAGTGGGAAAGCAGATATTAATCATGAAGAGTTCTGGGAAGACCAATTAGAAAATGGGAGCATATAACTGGGTGTGCCAGCTATTTGACTCTCAGATGCATTCTCTTCCCTTCCTTGTTCTGTTTTATATTACAAAGGCTAATCCTGCAGACAGCATTGTGCAGGCTCCTCTGCCATCTGATGTCTTTATGGGTTTGACTAATGGTGGGAAGGGGAGAAGATGGTCAGATCCAAAGCAGAGAGAGGCCAGGATACTTCACACTCTCTTTGCTTTAGGAGGGTCTCTCAGCAGTGGCTGGGTTTCCTCCTTGACTATAGCTCCAGCTTAGCAGCTTCTACCTCTGTGCTTCAAGTATCTATTTGTGGCTCCAACTCCTGACATCTGGTAACACTATTTCTTCCCATGACTTAAGTCTGGCTCTAGTTATGGTGGAAATTTCCTGACAATTCCCATGAGTGCTTCATCTTCTGTTCTTTTAGCTCACCTGAATAACACCATTATAACTTGTCTCCTATATTAAATTCCATCTGTTGACCTACCTGGTTTGGTTTCTATTTTCTGACTGGTTCCTGACTGCCAGACTAAGGAAGAGATATGCCGGGGGAATTTTCTTGAACATGTTAGATTTGAGCTGAGGTATAAAATATGAATATGTATTAGCTAAGTAATAATGGGCTAAGACTGATAGGATAACTTTCCAGGAAGAGTATGTGCTTGTAATTTTCCAAAACTTGAAGATCTGCATAATCAAAGTTTAGAGAGCAATGTGGAGCATGGCATGAGATGAAGTAGATAAAATGCTAAATTTTGCCCGGCTTTAGTCACTGTTAAGAATTTTGGTCTTTATCATAGAGCATTAGGAAGGCTTTCATGGGTTTTTGAACAAGTGGTTTTGGGCAATGAGGTTACATGTTGAAATATTTGTATTTTTAAATATTTGTGTTTTTAAAATGTATATTTAAAGTTTTAATATGTGGAGAATAAATTATAAAGGAGTATAAGTAGATGATGGAACAACAAATAAAAGGTTATTATAGTAAAAAAGTGACACTAGTTTGGGCAACGTTGGGTAAAATTTTAAAGCTATTCAAAGTATTTAGAAATGCTTTGGATAAGGGGATAAATCACATGAGATAAGGGAGGTGGCATAATTGATTCTCCTTGACAAAAATGTGAATGATGATGCCATTTACTGGGATAGAAAAACTAGAGAAAGAATGGATTTGAGAAGGAAGATATTAGTACATTTTGGATCTGTTGAATTTGATTGTATTTGGAAAAATAATAGAAAAGTTTATTTGTTAGGATGGCAGTATTGGATTTATCATTTATAATCCCCTTAACTAGATATTTTACTTTTGCTCTATTGGATGGTCAGTTAGCAAAGAGTTGATCTGGACATATTTTAGACATGTTGTGATCTTGATTAAATGACTTTGTTAATTGTAATCTTGGTAAGATAGACATTTCTATTGTAAAATATTTTAAATAACAGATTGGAAAGTTTCATTTTCTATAAACATATTTTATGCATTTTAGTGTTTCTATCTCCCACATCCCTTGGCATATACTAGATGCTTAATGATGTTTTGGAAATTTGAATTGAATTATGTATTTTAATTGACACCTACCTTTTTCTTTTCCCTCCCAGACTATCATTGTTGATTGTATGGCAAAATAAATGAGTTTTAGAAATGCAACAACTCTTTCAGTTTGTGGTGCTCAGGACCTATCTGAAAATTTGAGTATAAGGCAAGAATAGAATGCCAAATATTTTCTACTTTCAGAGGTAAGTCAATGAAATAATGCTAATTCCAAATTTCAGTGCTCAGAAAATATGAATTTCTTTAGGTTCTGTGAAAACAAATTAATTACCTTTATTAAAGTTCTTGGTATAGTTTCCTCTTATTTTTATTTTTTCTTCATAACTCACTTTTAGATATGATATTGTAATATTTTCAAAGTATATGGAATAAAAATATGTACATTATTTGAGTCAAGTCACTAGAGACATTTAATAACTTCAACAATACCAAGAGGAAAAATCTGTTTTTTGAATATGGTTATACTTGGTATTTTGAAAATGCTTCTTAAATGAAATCTGAAAATATTTTAAATGAATTTTTCTTATTATCGGGTTTTGTAGAATGTTGGTAGAAAGAATCTGTGCAAAAAATATGAAGGACAATTTCACTTGACTGCAAGTTATTAGATTAATTCACATGCCAGTTTCACTTCATTAATATTCTAAATGCTTTTCTTTATGTCAGGGAAGATATTTGTCAAAATCACATCTGTTATTTTGAGATTACCACTCTACCTTTATAATAGCATCTCACTTATTTTTCATGCAAGCCCCCTGTATCTGAAAGAGTAGTTTCAAATCGTGTGTGTGTGTGTGTGTGTGTGTGTGTGTGTGTGTGTGATGGTGTCTTCACTCTATGTGTGGTTTTATTAATTCAGTAATGACATAAAATTCCAAGTAACTATCATCTGTAACCTGACTGGCTTGGGTCAATGAAATGTTTCAAATTCTTTCTGTAATGTTCACCATTTATTAATATAAGACATGATAAAAAGGTTATTTTTCAAGTAGTAAATGCATGAAGGTTATTTAAATTTTTGTAAAATACTGTGTAATTGGTGATGGGAAAGAAAACCAGATTAATTGAATGGCTTCATTTGCATAAGATTATAATAAAATCATTTAAGTATTAAATTATAGTACATTATATTATGTCATTTAATGTAAAAAATCAAGTCCTTTATTTAGATTTGAATATTTTATTTCCACTTTGCTTTTGTCTGCTTAGGCTTTCTTGCTTCGGTTAAAGCATAAGAGAGAATGTTACTCTGTACAGTTGTGTTTGGGTGTTGAAGTGGAAAGTATGGCTAGCTGAAAGCAATAATTATCTCTTTTTTTCTTCTTGGTTTTGCACTCCTATTTGTACACTACCTTTTTAAACTTTTTTTGAGTTCCTGTTTTCAATTTTTTGGGGATATATGTACTCCATTATTTAAGGTTTTGAGATGCCGTCTCTTCAGACAATCTCCACCAAAAAGCAGTTCTCTGCCTCAAATTAATTGATATAATTCAAGCAGGAAAATGCAAAGGGTTTTATGGAGGAAAGCACCCTTGGCCTCCATGGTTTAGATGCTCTGCTGTTGAATAGTCTAGGATAAGGGAAATTAGTGTGAATGAATTAGAATGTAAATCAATGTGTAAGAAATTCAAGCAGATATTTCTAATGCTTGGCATTTCTACTTGATGTAATTTCAAGTATAAAGACATATTGTTGGCATATAGATAAAAATTTAATTAAGTTTTTGGGGTGGTACTGGTTAATATCATTATATGTTTCAAGTGTACAATTCTATAATACATCACCTGAATATTGCATTGTGTTCACCACCCAAAGTCTTGTCTGCCTCCACTACCATAAATTTGAACTCCTTTACCATCTTCATCCTCTCTCCAGTCCTTTCCCTCTCAACAGAAGGGCAGTAAATTCTTTTAAGTATTGCTTTTTGATAATGACATCAAAAGATTTGAGTATCTTAGCATTGCTGATTAGGAAGTAATAACAATTTCAGATGAATTTGGAGGAACATTATGCATCTGTTCAGAGACAGCAAAACAAATAAAAAGTTTTGACAGATGTAGGAAAATATTTGCATAGTGTTTAATCATCTCTTGATGATGTCTTAAGTAGTAATCAATGAAAAATCAAACCTTTCAAAATTATTTTTGTTCTTATAGTGATTTTCAGATTAAATTCAGATCTTTCTCCAGAGCATCACAAATCCTCTTTGATTTAAAACTCATAAAGTTTTATTATACTAACTTGAACAGATCATAAGATGTGACCTCTGAAATGTAGGAATTTCCCATCTCCAAGGTGATAGAAAATGAATAATATATCCAAATTACAGTAATAAATATAAAAAAAAAACAACAGCAAAACAACTTGTGATTTTATGCTTAAGCTATATGAACTATGTCCTGTATGCTTTACAGATACTGATAAAGAATTAGAATCAGATTAGTCTTATTTGGAAAGAATGAGTACCTAATTAAATGAGAATACCTTTTTGCATAAAACATTTCCAATTATTTCTATGTTTTAAACAAGTCTCTTTTGTGCTAAAAGATTGTTTTATTTGACACACAGGCTTACTGAATGTGCATTATATATACAAGCAGTTCTAAAATATCTCAGGTTGTTGTGAACTGTGTCAAAGGGAGAAAAAGAACAGCATACTCAGACTGGGCACCAAGGCAAAAAGTATACACAAAGGCAAAATGATCAGAAAGGTATGAATATAAAAACTGGAAAAAATAATAAACTGTAAAAAGGAAATCAGAATGACTGAGTCATCTTTATAAAGAGAACTGAAATGCAGATATAACCTGATTTTGAGTGAAGAGAGTTTATTTAAGGGTTTTAAGTTATGACAGTAAAGATTTTCATGATATGAGAAAAGAATTAAAAGGATTATGCAGAATGTGCAATGGAAATGATCAGTTTGTAATTTCTTTAAGAATGAGATCTGTTGATGATGTAGCACATTGCATGTGTGTGTGTTTTCATGAGATTACATAGACATAGTCTCAATCTTGCGGTTAGAACTGGAAAGAGTAAGAGCTAATATGTGAATGTAGTAAATTGTTTGCATGCATGTTGTTATAATCAAAAGCTCCACATATTCTAATAAAATTGATTTTATGGCTATTGGGTATTGGTGAACAACAATGAAGGAGGCCTGGTGTCAAAACCAACCATAGAAAGCAGATTTCTTTAACTAAATTCTTACATTCCTGGGTTGTTGATATAAAAGTTGATTAAGATTGAATTTCAGTATACTTCTGTATTAGAGACACTGTTGTGGTTTTGTTATCATCTGGGATCTGAAGAATAAAGTAAAAATCAATCAATCAATCAATTAATCAGTCAATATAAATAAATAAATAATAAAATAAATGATAAGTAAATAATAAAATAAATGATAAATAAAATAAAATAAATAACAAATAAAAATAAATGAATAAATAATAAAAATAAATAAATATTCATTATTCTATACTATAAGGATAAAATAAACAAGTTGGTAAAACATTTTGGATCAATGAAGCATTTTACAGGTTAATCTTTGACTTATCCTATATTTAGCTTACTCTCAACATATGTAATTCTGAGCAATGTTCAATGATAAGGTGATGCCAAAAATTTATAAATCAATTATTACTGCTAATCAGGAATACCTGTATTAAGCATTATCTTACATCCTAATATTGAAAGTCACTATAGCATATGTGCCCAATTATAAAACCTTTACACTTTAAAAAAATATATATTCTATTAAAATGCGTGTGTTGACTGATATAAAACCTCCATCATCCTCATTCAATGTAGTAGAAATTCTTTAATAACAATCTAGGCTAATCTAATAATATTGTATTGTGTTTCACTCTAGTTTTCTTAGCAATAAATGAATGAAGGAGACAGTCAAAACTATGTTTTCAATATTGGAAATAAAAGTAGCAGATATGAATGAGTTTCATAACAAAAAATTTCTACCTCTAAGTTTCAGTGTTTCTCAATTTCATTTTCAGGTTCTTCATTGCTAGTGAACAGAAATGCAATTATTTTACAACTTTATTGAGGTATAATTTATACATCATAAATTCTCCAATTTGAAGTTTACAGTTCAATGACTTGTCATAAATGTACTCAGGAAACATTCACTAAAATCCAAGTTTTAAATCTATCTATCATTCTTTTTTTTTTCTTTCTTGTGCTGCTTGTTCATTCATATATCTTCTTGAATGAAATTTCTATTCAAATCTTTTGCCCAAATTTAATCAGGTTATTTATATTCTTTTAGAGTTGAAAGAGTACTTTATGTATTCTGGATACAATTCTCTTATCTGATATAAGATTAGCAAGTATCTTCCCTAGGCCATAACTTATCTGTGACTCTCAGTTCTATTTCATTAATCTATATGTCGATCCTGTGGTCAGTACTACACTATCTAGATAACTGTAGATCTATAGTAAGTTTTGTAGTCAGAGAAAATTCTCTAAACTCCTTCCAATTTTCAAGATTATTTTGGCTGTGTTTGGTTTTTTAGATTGCCATATGAAATTTAACCTCAGTTTGTCAATTTCTGAAAAAGAGGCAAGTGGTATTTTAGTAACAATGTGGTTGAATTTTTAGATCTGCTAGGATATTGACATCTAAACAGTAGTGACTCTTTGAATTTATTAACATGAAATATCTGTCCAATTATTTACATCATCTTTAGTGTCTTTCAGTGATGTTTTGTAGTTTTCAGTGTAAGAGTTTTGCTCTATTTATATTTATTTTGTGTCTATTATTCTCTTATGATCTGTGCTATTGATCTAATAATGTCTTCTCAATTTTTATTTCCAATTTTACGTTGTTGGTAGAGAGAAATGGAATTGATATTTTAGCCATTTTATTGAGATATAATTTACATAGCATAAGATTTACTGTTGTTAAGTGTAAAAGTCAGTGAATTTTAATAAATATACAGGTTGTATACTATCACCAAAGTCTAATTTTTAACAATACTATCATAGCAAAGAGAAGCCTTAGACCTGTTTCTGGTCACTTCTTTTTCTTCTGACAGCCTTAGGCAATCACTAATCCACTACACATTTTTCTTCTCTAGATATTTTATGTACTTGTTATTTTTGAGTGGTGTCTTTAATTTACCTTAATGTTTTTCAGGTTCTTTCATACTATTTTCTGTCTCTATTGATTTGCATTTTCTAAATATTTGGCTATTATGAATAAAGATGCTATAAAACTTCAGGTGTAAGCCTTTATCTTGGATACAGAATCATTTTTCAAATACAGAATCTTGTACTAAATATTTGCTTAACATTTTATATATTAGGCAAACTTTTCTAAAGCAATGATAACATTTTATATTTCCACTAGCAATTTGTGAGGGTTTCAGTTTCTCCATCATCCTCACTAATACTTGTTATTTTCTGTTTTATTACTACTATTATAGTAGGTATGAATTTGTATCTCCTTGGCATTTTAACTTGCATTTTTCATGAAACTGTTGGTGTTAAGCATCTTCTTGTTCCTTTTTCTCATTTGTATATCTTTTAGAGGAAAATATGTATTCATGTTCATATTTAATTATTTATGCTCTTCCCGGAAACTTTCTTGATATTAAATTTTGAAGCTCAAAGGTTTTTATTTTGGCGAAGTTAACATTCGTTTTTAGCATGTGTCAATATTGTATTAGCCATCATTGCAAATGTTAGAGGAACAAAGATGTTCATGTGTTTTCTAAAAACTTTGGCATTTACATTTAAGTCTACGATCCATTTTTAGTTAATTGTTTTATTTGCTGTGAATTTAGGGTTTGTGTTTATATTGTGCATGTAGACATCCAATTTCCCTATCATCACATTTGGAAAAGATTACCATTCAGCATAAATTGGTCTGACAATGTTGTCAAAATTCAATTGAACCAACTTGGTTTATTTGTAGATTGGGATTCTATTTCATTGGCCTATATTTCTATCATAGTGCCAGGAGCATGCTCTCTAGATAGTGATAGGCTTGTAGAACATTTTGAAATTTGAAAGTATTTGTTCTCCCACTTTGATGTTCTTTATCAAGATTGTTTAGACATGTTTTGGACCTTTGCATTGCCATATTAATTTTATCATCAACTTGTCAATTTATGCAAAAATTCAAATGGGGTTTTAATAGTGATGTTTTTGAATCTGTAGGTCTACCTGATTCTATTGACATTTTAATAATATCAACTCTTCTAGACCATGAACATGGATTTGTATTCCATGGAATTATATTCCACAGTGTGGATATAACATTTTTATATATAATGTCTAGTTGAATGAAACTTGTTCTTTTCTATTTATTTGATACTATGGATAATACTCCCATGATCTTTTGTGCCATGTTATTGGGTGAATATAAGTTTTCATTTCTTTTGTGTAGTTCATTAATTCTGCTATAGCTGTATTCTGTAGGAAATAATTATTAGAAATTGCCATGTTGTTTTCCAAAGTAGCTGCTAATTTTTACATTCCCATCACCAATGTATAAGATTTCCTGTGACTCCACATTTTAACCATGCTTGTTATTTCCTATATTTTTTAATTATAACAACTCTTCAGGGAAAAAGTATTATATTCTTTTAATTTTAATTTTTACTTCATGTTAATGGTTTCGAGCATCATTTCAGATCCTTCTTGGTCATTCACATTTTTACCTTTGTGAAATATCTCCTTGAATTTTAGCCAATTTTATAAATTTGGCTCTGTTCCACTTTAGTTGAAAAAAAATCTTTATATAATTTAGATTCAATTTTCATTATTTTCTGTTATGTGATTTGCAAATAATTTTTCATTCTGTTTCTTGTATCTGCCTTTTGTTAATATAAACTTCTATAGTGCAAAAGTTTTTAATTTTGCTGGTGTACTTTAATTTTTATTTGTACTTTTTTGTTGTATTTAAGTTTTTTGCATATCCCATAATCATAGGTATTTACTTAATGATTTTGTTTAAGATTTTAGAGATTGTTTTCCTGTTTGTCATGTCTATAATATATTTTGAGTTAACTTCTTTTGTCAGTGTGAGCTGTCTATAATCATGATTCTGAATGCAGATATTCTAATGGAATATGTTTTGTGGAAAAGATTAACACATTTCTCATTGAATTTTTTTAAAGGAATTTATTTTTTAGAGCAATTTTAGGTTTACACAAATGTTGATATGAAAGTACAGAGAATCCCCATATATCCCCTCTCCCAGTTTTCCTCACCCAGATTTTTCCCTATTCTTAACGTCTGGTGTTGGTATGATACATTTGCTACAATAGATGATACAATATTTAAAAATTATTGCTAACTAAAGTCCATAGTTTCCATTAAGATTCATTTTTAGTGTTGTACAATTCCATGGATTTGATAAACCAATGCATAATGTTATTTACCCACCATCACAATATACAGAGTAGTTTCCCTACCCTAAAAATCCGATGTGCTCTATCTAATCATCCCCTCTTTCTACTCTGAAACTCCTGGTAACTACTACTTTTTTACTGTCTCTATATTCTTGTCTTTTCATTTACTTTTTATTGTGGTAAAAACATTTAATATGAGATGTACTCTTTTAATTAATATTTAAGTGCACAATATTGTGTTCTTACCTATAGGAACCATATTGCACAGCAGATTTCTGGAATTATTCGTCTTGCATAACTGAAACTTTATACCCATTGAACAGCCATTCCCTGTCCTCACCTTTTCCTGCCCCCAGCCCCTGGCAACCACCATTCTACACTTTGCTTCTATGAGTTTGACTGTTTTAGATACTTCTTATAAGTGGTATCATGTGATATTTGTCCTTCTGTGACTGGCTTATTTAACTTAGCATAGTGTCCTCATTGAATTTCTTTGGCACCTTTTGCAGATACAAAGAATTCAAATATGTATGGTTTCATTTCTGGAGTCCTAATGCTCTTCTCTTTATCCAAAAGTCTAGACTAATGTAAGTACCATGCTCTGTAAGTGGGTGTAGTTTTGCAGTATATTTTGAAATCTAGAAGTGTTATGTCTCAAAAATTGTTTTTCTTTTTCAAGTTGTTTTGGCTATTTTGCATACTTTGTATTTCCATTCAATGTTTTGCTTGTCCATTTCAGTAAAATTCTAGTAAGCCTTTTGAGAATGATGATATTGAAACTGTAGATCAATTTGACGAATATCAATATCTAACAATACTATCTCTTCAATTCCATGAACATGGAAGATTGCTCCTTGTTCTCTAGTTCCTTTGAGTGATTTTTTTTTCAACTTCTCTGTACAAATCTTGTTTATCTGCTATTAATTTTGCATAGATTCTTCCTTTTTTAATGCTATTGACAAAGATAATGTTTTCTAAATTTTAATTTCTGACTACATTTCTGACAGAGAAATGAAATTGTTTTAACAATTTTATTGAAATATAATTTATATAACATAAAATTCACACACATAATAATCTAATGAAGTTTAATAAAGAAACAAAGTTTGGTAGCCATTGCCAAAATTCAATTTTTAACAATAATACCATAGTAAATAGAACTGTCCCTGTTTCCAGCCATCCTTGTTCCCACCCACAATGCCAGCCAACCACAAGTCTACTTTCTTTCTCTGTTGCTTGCTTTAGTGGACAGTTCTTATAAAGGAGATCACATAATGTGTTTGATCTTGTTTCTTCTTTCACTTGGTTTTGAATATCATTTTCCTTCTAGCGTGTATCATGATGTTTTTTTTTCCCAATTGTGGACTCATACTCAATTGTATGGATATACTAAATTTTCTTTATACATCAAATGATGGACATTCCAGTTATTTACACTTTTTACTTATTATGTGTAATGCCTCTATACCTACACTTACAAGTCTTTGGGTGGCTCTATGCTTCACTTCTGTAGAAACCTATTTTATAATATTGCTGAATCCTACTTAGTTTTTAATATTTTTAGAAATTGGCAGTTTACTTGCCAAGGCTACTGCAACTGTTTTCTTTACCACAAGCAAGATATGAGTTCTAGTCTCTTCACATCGTCAAAAACATTTATTGTCTGTTTCTTTTTTCTGTTTTTCATTTTCTCCTTCTTGTGGGTATAAAATAGCTTTTGACATTGTATTTCCTTTAAATGATTTTGAGCATTTTTTCATAGGCCTTATGGCAATTTGTTTGTTTTCTTAGGTGAAATTTCTATTCAAGTCTTTTGCTTACATTGAATTTTATTTATTCATATCTTCTTGCTTTTAAAGGATTCTTTATATATTCAAGACACAAGTCAGTTACCCAATATACAATTTTCAAAGAGTGCTCTGGGTCTGTGACTTACTATTGCTCTTTGTTAACATTAATTTTTGATATCCAAAAGGTTTTAGTTTTGAAATTCAGATTCATCTCTTTTTTTATGTGTGGTTTAGGTTTTTGTGTCTAAGCAATCATTACATCATTTCCAGGGCACAGAGATGTATTACTTCACTTTCTTCTAATGGTTTTAAAGTTTTGGCTTTTGTTTGTAAGTCTATTATCTATTATCCATTAATTGTTTTTTTTTTTTTTTGGAGGGGATTGAATTAAGTTTCTTCAGTCATTTTTAACATGATGATGTGGCATGATTCCAACATCATTTGTAGAAAAAACCTATCATTTCTGCCTTGAATCATTTGGCAACTTTGCCAAATTTCAGGTGTTGAAAAATATATGAATTCTGTTCACTTGTTCTATATTTATGTCCTATTACCAGTACCAATCTCTCTAATAAGTTTTGAAATCACAAAGTTTTTATCCTACCATTTTATTCTTTTTCAAGATCTTTTTGACTCTTCTGTAATCTTGATGTTAATATGTGAATTTTAGGGTCAACCAGTCAATAGCTGCAAATAAAATAAACAGTTGCAGTTTTAATAGCCATACTTTTTAATCTGTAGGTCTTCTTGATTTTACTGACATTTTAACAATCTTGAATTTTCTAATCCATGAACATGGATTTGTAGTCCATGGAATTGTATTCCATTGAGTGGGTATAAGTTTTATTATTCATATGACCATTAGTTGAAGGACATGTGGTGATTCCTCTTTTTTGATAATGTGAATAATGCTGTTGTGGCCTTCATGTGAATATGATCTTGTGGATTGTTGTAATTTTTTTGTGTAGATCAGGGTTCCCCAAACCCCAGGCCATGGACTGGTACTGATCCGTGGCCTGTTAGGAACCAGGCCACATGGCAGGACTTGAGCAGTAGGCCAGCAATTGAAGCAGCCACTCCACAGAACAGGCATTGCCACCTCAGTTTCAGCTCAGATAATCAGGCATTAGATTCTCACAGGAGCACTGGTCCCTGGTACCAAAAAGGTTGGGGACTGCCATTGTAAATTATTGTGCTTTTGCTATTTCCTATAGAAAAATTTGTTATTATTACTATATTTTTTACATTGTTTTCCAAAGTGCTTGCATCATTTTCCCCCTATGTAAGTGGAATTATACAGTATTTGTCATTTTTTTTTGTGAATACCTTATTTCACTTAGCATAATACCCTCATGATTCATCCATTTTGTAACATGTGTCATAAGTTCTTTTCTTTTTAAGGCTGAATAATATCCCATTTTATGTATATGCCACATTTTCTTTATCCATTCATCCATCAATGGATACTTGGGTTGCTTCTGTGCTGCTATGAATGGATGTGTAAATATCTCTTTGACATCTTGCTTTCAGTTCTTTTGTGTATAACCCTTGAAGTAGAATTGCTGGATCTAGTGTTTAATTTTTTTGAAGAACTACCATACTGTTTTCCTTAGTGACTACATCATTTTACATTCTCACCAACATTACACAAGGGTCCCAATTTCTCCACAGTCTCACCAACATTTGTTTTTTCTGTTATTTTGATAGTAGCCATCCTAATGGATATAAGGTGATATATCATTGTGGTTTTGATGTGTATTTCCTTAGTGATTAGTGATTTTGAGCATCTTTTCATATGCTCGTTAGCCATTTATATGTCTTCTTTGGAGAAATCTTTACTTAGGTCTTTTGCACATATTTTAAAGTGGATTATTTTACTGTTTTTGAGTTGTAGGAGTTCTTTATATATTTAATTCTGTTGGTTATGTCTTTTAGTGCACTTCTTTTTAAATTAATTTTTTTTATTGAAGTATAATTGGAATATAATATCCTACTAGTTTCAGGTGTACATCATAGCAATTTGAATATTTATATACATTATGAAAAGATTTCCACAATAAGTCTATTTACCATCTGCTACCATACAAAGCTATTATATTATTATTCACTATGACCCTTATGCTGTATATTAAATTCCCATGATTTGTCTATTTTTACTTTCATTGCCTGTGCTTTGGGTGTCAAATCCAGGAAATCCTTGCCAAATTCAGTGTCAAGCATCTTCTCTATGTTTTCTAATATGTACTATATAGTTTTCTTCTAGTGTATTATATAGGGTTTTTTTCTAATGTTCTATGTAGTGTTGCAAGATGTTACCACTGGAGGAAAGTGAGTAAAGAGAACATGGAATATCTCTGCGTATTTTCTTATAATTGCATGCATATCTAAAATTATATCCAAAGAAAATGTGTAATTAAAATAGTATGATTCACCCTAAGATAAAATACGTGAACCTCCAATCTATTACAAATACAGCAAGAAATTTAAGATTAAATAATCATAGTGGAAACTTTAATAATTAGAAATCAACATACCAATTGGTTAAAAAATTAAGGAAAGATATAGATAATTTTAATGATAGCTTCATTCTTTGAGAGAAAGAGAGGAAGGAAAAGAGGAAATAGTATTTAAAAAAGAATAATTTTATATAGTGTTGGAATTTTTCACAGGTTGGTCATGTAGTGTGTCACATAGTACTTTGAAATAAATTCCAGGTGGTAGATATGTCACTTTCTATGACAATAACTAAAAATTGAACATTTCAAAACAAAATCCGGTGTATCAGCCTAGAAATAAGGGGAGAAACACAGTCTTTTACTTTATTTTTGTGCTAACAAGTCAAAACTGCAACTGCAGAAACATTTTAAATGAATGGCAGTTAATATTCTATATATTAAAACAAAGCGGGTCTCAAGAGGAAATTCATGGTCTTAACTGATGTTAAATGGGAAATAACCCTGATGCGGTATTTGCTTTCACATACACTACCTGACAAACTTTATGGGATGTTGTATAGAACCAAGGTTATCATATTAAATCAAGGTAATTTATTCACAGTTTAATAAACACATTTAAATAACAGAGTTAAAAGAAAAGGTTGAGAGAGGAAGTAGGTTAACATACAATATGAAATGGGAATTGAAGGACTGCTTTCCACCTTCAGACGCTGCCTGAATTATGGATTGTGCAAAGTTTATATGCCTTTCTCTACCCCAATTGCATTAGCTTTCCCCTAAAAGTTGGTTTTAAGGATAAGAATTGAGTTTTGAGTACATGGGTCCAAAATAAATTATCTGTGCCAAACACATGCTTTCTCTTTTGGAGACATGCAGGAGCAATATGCCTTGTCAACAGCTGGAGCTCACCAATTAGCCTCATGAAGAACTATGGTTGTGTGTGTGTGTGTTTGCGTGTGTGTGTGTGTGTGTGTGTGTGTGTGTGTGTGTGTTACTTAGGCAAATGTCATATGGGGCCAGAATGGGACTATATTAGAAAACACCCATGGGTGACTGATTAGGGATGACACAAATATCCTGAGTTTGGCATGATTAATACTTTGTCTTTTTATCCCTGTCTGTCTATAAGTAACACTTTTCTTGTTGCCATCACATATTACATATTGATATTTTTTACCAGTGTCAGAAGTTCAGCTGAGTTGGGAGAGAGAGAGATGAGCTGTCAGGTATCAGAGTAGCTGATTAAAGCAACATGCCAACAATGAAAGAGTAAAGTCCGTAATCACTTTCTGTGATGGTATAAGCGACAGTCAAAAACTGGAGAAAATGCTGACTCACCGTGTTCCATTTTCCTCCATGGAAGGGTGGACAGGTCAATGGTCAGATGGATCTGCACAAATGTGGGGGCATCTCACTGTTGAGGGAGTCCTGAACAAAAGGTTCTGGCAGTTTTATGGGCCCTGAGGTGAAAATGGGGTGGGTGGAGGTGAGAGGGAAAAGCTAGAAGTGGAAAAGTATTGAATACTGAGTCAGAGCGGAGAAAAGTATCTTCAAGATTCCCCTCTTTATTCCCCCAAAAGGAGGCCTCAGTAGAGGCACTTGAGGTAGATTTCTGTCCAAGGACTCAGATAAAGGGACCAAAGAATGAAAGCACAGGGGCTAGGAATATAAACATGTGAAATAGCTTGACCAGCTGTGGGGCCTGAGGCCTTGGCTGCAACTCCCTTCAGAAACTAAAATGTATTGACTGCACCAAGTCTGGTGTGGAGAGAGCTGCTTTCCCACTTGAGGCTTGTCAGATCAAGCCATTGCAATTGCCTGTGGTCAGGCCTGAAAAAACATACACAGGTTTTAAACCAGGAATTGGACTCTTCAGCCAGTTACTAAATTGCTCTCTTACCACATATTATGAAGTTTGCCTATGGCTTACAAAATACTTGCTTATTTATTATTGATTCTTAACAAATCCTGTGAGTTTCATCTATATTTCCTAAACTACTGGCTTAACTTATCTTCTATGCTTAACACTCATCTGAGCTTCATCTGTTGCATTTATTTTCTTGCCCTCTAAAGCAGAATTGAATGTTCTCAAACAATACAGAAAACTCACATTGCCAATATATTTATTTTCTATTTTTTTTCATGGGAAGATGTTTAAGGGAGAAAGAAGAATTTAACTTTAAAAATAGGGGAAAAGGCTAATACAATAACAATAATGTCATTATCAGTTTTCATATAGCTTCCTGGTTCACTGTCCTGGTTCATCATCATGATCAAGTGAGTTTTGTCTGTTTTATTTCAAGATGGCTATAGCACTTCCAAACTTTACATACTTTTCTAGGCAGGAATATAAAGAAATGTGAGAAAGAAAAGGTTGGTACCTCCATTAGCAAAACAAATATTTTCCAAATCTTTTTCATCTTCCACTCCATTAGTCTGAAAATTCCATGCTGGATACCTTCTTTGGTGGAGTCTATTTAAGCCTTTGCCCATTTTCTAATTGGATTGTTGATTTTCTTAATATTGAGTTTAGAGAGTTTTTTTTATATTCGTTTTAATTTTAATTTTATTTTTTATTGACATATACTTGACATATGTTCTGTAAGTTTAAGGTGTTGGTTTGGTACATTTACATACTTGATAAGTCCTTTGTTGGATATGTAATTTCTAAATATTCTTCCTAGTCTGTGGCTTGTCGTTTAATCTTCTTAACAGTATATTTTGCAAAGCAAAAAAAATAATAATAATAATTTGGCGATGTCCAACTTATCCATTTTTTTATATATATATCGTGATTTTGCTGTCATGTTTAAGAACTCTTTGTCTAACCCTAGGTCATGAATATTTTGAATATTTTGTCCTGTGTTCTCTTCTAAAAGTTTTACAGTTTTATATATAAGTCTGTTATCTATAAGTCTGTTATCTATTTTGAGTTAATTTTTGTATAAGGTGTGAGGTTTAGGTTGAGGTTCTTTTTGTTTGTTTGTTTGTTTGTTTGTTTGCCTAAAGATGTCTAATTATTCATGCATTGTTGAAAAGACTATCCTTTCATCTAATTGCTTTTACACTTTGGGGAAAAATCAATTTATGTGGGTCTAGTTTTTGTTTCTCTGGTCTGTTCCATTGATCTATGTGTCTCTGTCAATATCACATGGTAGCTGTATAGCACTTCTTAAAATCAAATTGTATGATTCTTCTAACTTTATTCTTTTTTCAAAAAAAATATATATGAGCCATTCTATTTCACTTTAGCTTATTTATTCGGCCCCAATAAATGTGTATTTGTGGGTTATCTACACTGCCATTACATAGCATTATACACATATATAGACTACTCATTCCTTGCTTTACCAAAAAGAACACACTAAACATATAAAAAAAATGGAGAAATATCATCATATTTTCTTAAGAGTTTTAGAACTTCAGAAAGAAAATAGATTGCTATGGTTATATTTCCTTGCTCATCGTATTTTGCTTGAGGAAACATAGACTTACTTATTGTGCTCATGGCCCTTAATGTTCTGGCTTCACTATATGAACTGCAATAATTAGTGTGCAATATTCATTACATTGTCTTATATGAAAATATTTTGTTTTTGCAAATGGAAATACATATAAATCAAATGGAAATGAAAACAGTCATTTAAAAAGTGTATTAACCTAAATGTTTTGGTTACCTTTAAGATCAATCTAATCTGGCCCTTATTTTAGCATTTTATTGGCACAAAGATTGTAGTAGAAGCTCACTTACCTTGGAGTTGGAAGACCTGTGTTTAAACCCAATATCTGCCATTTACTAGCTTTGTGATTTTAGATATATCTCTTCTTCATGTTTCTTTTCTATACAAATGATAAAATCACTAACTCATAAAATCATAAATAATATGTGGTGTGTGCGTGTGTGTTTGTGTGTGTGTTATTCATGGAAATGACTGGTACTTTAGTAGGCCATGAATACTTATTGTTCTTTTGAAGAGTCTTATGTTCATGAGCCAATAAATTCATGTAAAACCAAATGAAGGAAACATATGAGGGGGAAGTAGGTATACATCCTTCTCTGGTGCTGTCTTATCACCCAGAACGTTTATAGCATTCCCCTATGCCCCACTGCTTATTAATGAAAGAAACTGTCAGTTGAGTGGATACAGGGAAGAATGAAAAATGAAGATTTGGAATGACTCATGGAAGCAACTAATCTGCCACAGATTTCATACAGAATATTTAGGAAGAAATTGGTCAAAAACTGTCATATACATGTGAATATCAATAAAACCAACCTCTAAAATAGAAGAATATCTTTGTCAGGAATCACTGACAAATTTCATGATTCTATCTCTTTACACTTGAATGTACTATCTATTCCTCAGCTTTGTTCCTTGTACTTACTTTGAGCCCCATTTTGTTTGTTTATGGGTAGAATTTTTCACCTGTTCCATGATTTCTTTTTGTATCTTTGCTTGCCATAAATGAAGCTATATCTCTCCCCAGTGTTACTCTTTGCCTTGATAATTATATTATGACTGATATTTAAACACTCCTTGTTTTGTTCTAATTGTAACTTTCTCTATAATTACAGAACAAATGATCATCCTAAAATATTAAAACTCATAAAATAACAATGGCTACTATTTATTCAGGTTAAACACCATATATATAAGATCAGATTTAAATATCTGATATGCAGAAATAGATATTCAAAAGTTTTAAATAACTTGCTTAAAATCACACAACTTTTACGTGGTGGATCCTAGATTTGAACCCATGTATGTATGACTTCAAAGCATTTGCTCTTATTCAGTACAGAATATTTAAAACTGTTAGCTAAATATTTGGCATTATATGAATTTGCCAAAATACAAACTTACAATTATCTATCATTCTTTTCCTTTTTCATTACAATTTCTGTAAGTTCTTTATTATTGATTGCAGTCTTTTGGTAAGATAGTTATATCTGCATATTGATTTCAGATTATGAGAATCTATTTATTATTATTTATTTGTTATCACAATAAGTAAATAGATTATCATTTAATGGTAGTGGGCATATTTATCATTTGACTCCACAATAGTATGGTAGGCAGCCTTAGAATGGCTCCCAGTGATCCTAGTTTCCTGGTATTCATGCCCCTGTGTAATCCCCTCCCATTAAGTATGGGTTAGACATAGTGACTTACTTTTAATTAACAGAATTAGGATTATTAGAATATTTTATTCTAATGAGTAGAATATGAAAAAATGATGGGATATCATTTGTGTGATTAGGTTACAAAAGTGCCTACTTTCCATTATACTGCAGCTCTCTATTTTTCTGGTTCTCTCTCATGAACTCTCACTTGATGATAAAGCAGGCCGAAATGTAATGAGATGCTCTACAGAGAGGCACATATGGCAAGGAATGAAGGGAAGTCTCTGGCCAACAGTTTATGAAGACTTAAGGTATCAATCCAATAGCACACTGGGAATTTAATTCTGCCAGCAACTACATGAATAAAATAGGAAGCAGATTCTTCCCAGTTGAGCTTGTAGATGAATGCAGCCTTGAGAGAAACCTGAAGACAGAGAATCCAGTTAAATCATGTGCAGATTCCTGACTCACAGCAACTATGAGATAATAAATGTTGGTTTAAGTTGTTAAGTTTTGGGGAAATGTGTTACACAGCAATCAATAACTCATACAAATAAGTTATTTATACTTTTTGAAACTGCTGTATTCTGATGGTATGCTTTGGCCAGGACCCTGTGTCTAAGTGAAATGTGACCTTGAAGCAATCACCAAATAACTAATGCTGAAGCTTCTAATCTTGATAATTCAGTGGAAAATATAGGTTAGTTCAACTTTTCTTTGCTAAGTCTTTGTCAAGATTTGAGCAAGCAGAGCAAAAAGGAAAAAATCACATTTATCATTGAAGACAAAGAAAAATCATGATATCACAGATTTATAAAACAGTGAAAAAGCTTTCATTCTCACTTCAAATCTTTGTCAAGAATGAGAACATACCCATGTTAAGATATTTACAGAGTGAAAATTGAGTTTCACACAACTTGCCACGCCAAAACAACTTTGTGGACTCTATGGCCTGTGAAAAGAGTTTTTTGTTGTTGTTGTTTGTTTCTTTTTACAATGAAGATTTTAAAAATAGTGTACTAGTTTTCTAGAACTGCTGTAAGGAAGTACTATAAAGCTTTAAACAACAGAAAGTTATCGTCTCTAAGTTCCGGAGGCCAGAAGTTTGAAATGAATGTCTTGTCAGGGCCTTACTCCATGTGAAGCCTCTGGGTGTGCATCCTTTCATTGCTCTTATAGCTTCTGGTAGCCACAGGTGTTCCTTGGTCTCTGCCTTCATCTTCACATAGGTGTCTTTTCTTTTGTATATGTGTTTTCAGACAGCATTCTCTGTTTGTGCATGACTGAAATTTCCCTCTCCTAATAAGTACACTACTCATATTGGATTAAGACTCATCATAATGACCTCATCTTTAACTTGACTACATCTGCTGAGACTTTGTTTCCAAATAAGTTCACATTCAGAGGATTTTGGTGTTAGGGCTTTAGAATATCTTTTGGCATGATACAATTCAAGCCACAAAAAGTAGTATTCATTTCCTTTGTCTTAAAAGGTATTTTTTAAAAATATCTATCCTTGGCTTTGTTACATAATTCAACTTTTTCTATGCTGATCAAACAAATGATACTTTTTATCATTACATATCTTTCTGTAATGTGTCTACTATCCTTTTTCCTTGCAATATTTTAATTGTTATACCTTTCAAGAGATTATTATCAATGTTGTAGCAGAAACTTCTTTATATAATTCAGTAAAATAACAGCTCTATCTCTATCTCAAAGAAGCATTTAAAAAAAATTGTTATAAGGAAATATTTTTTCTTTTGTTAGACCTGGTCTTAGAATTCTGAAATTTATTTCAATTTTAAGGGGTTCTATGTGTTGTGAAATTCTCTTTCACAGATTATGTTAATATAAGGTGATTGGAACATCAGCCAGTTATTTTCCTGTCATCCACAGATTGATTGATATTGCATTCCCTCTAGAGCAGTGGTCTCCAACCTTTTTGCCACCATGGACCAGTGCTCCTATGAGAATCTAATGCCTGAGGATCTGAGGTTGAGCTGAGGCAATGATGCTATCGCTGAGGAGTGGCTGCAGATACAGATGAAGTTTCGATCGCTGTCCTGCTGCTCACCTCCTGCCATGTGGCCTGGTTCCTAATATGCCATGAACTGGTATCAGTCTGTGGCCCAGGGGTTGGGGACCTTTTCTCTAGAGACTGGAAGAATAAAATAATATTACCCTCAAATGAACAAACTATAAAAATCTGTATGCACTCATCAAATATATATTACTTACATATTGTGTTCTAGTCACTGAATTAATTAGATAGCATTATTAATTGAAAAATTATAGACTTAAGAGTCAGACAAACTTGAATTTCAACACTTGCTTCACCACAGGTTAGTAATTCTTCTAAATATCTATTTCTTTCATCTATGAATGGGGATAATAATAGTACTTATAGATTTGTTTTGAAGATTAAATATGATGGTATTAATACAATGTTCTTGATAAGATTGACAAAATGTCCTTGATTCCTAGCAATTATATTTAATAAAGGTTCAGATAACCCCCCCCAAAAAAAACACTCAGAGTTTCTGATTTTCCTGTGTGAAATGAAATAGTGTCTACAGCAATAGTTTGTGTGTTATAGTCTATGTAAATATATGGCACATTATATGCCCTTAATAAATATTGGGGTCCTCTAACACAGATATAAAATACAAAGATCAATGACAGTTATTCTTGTTATGCAAGAACAAGTTTATATATTTGCCAAGTTTGTTCTCATTCATTAATCCATTTACATATTCAAAATAATTTTGTACATGTTATATATACATCGTACATGTTATATATACAAATAACATTGTGAGATATAAAAGACTTAGAATACCAATAAGAAATTAAAGCTCCAAGAAGTTAAATGATTTTCTCAGGATAAAATAGTCCTTGAGTTTCAGAGCTAGCATGCGAATTCAGATGTGTATAAGTCTAACGATTTTGATCCATCCACTTCAGTGCCAAGTTTAAACACTTAGGGGATGGAAAAAGGAAAAGAGCTTTTGAATTAAAACCAAAAGTACAGTAAGAGAAGCAACTAGAATCATACTCTAACAGGAAAGCCAAAAGCATACTTTGAACATGAATTGGAAGCTCAATGAAATAGTTGTGTACAGTGTATATTCTGATCAACCAGAAGGAGTGATTTCAGTTTGGACTGATGGTCAAACTTGTGAGACATAGTACACTTTACCCAACATCAAGTTTACTTCATTTTTAAAAGGAATACCAGACAGGCAGCAACACGATATTCACAACAGTACTGGTGATCTGTTAATTCACAACACAGTTTCCAGTGCCTCAGTCATTCTATCCTTAGGACATGAGTGATCACACTAGATGAGATTGGATTGGCACAGATTACTTCAGGATAAAAAGTAGTTCCTCTTCTCTGATGCAACTCCAGCTCATTACTATTAGTTACACATCACATGATAAACCACCTTGACAGTGAGGGTGCTTGGTCTGATTCATAGTGCTCAGGAAGACTTTCTTGGATTTCATATGCACCCATAAATTCCTGGAGTTAGTGTTGCAAAAAAGATTGGACTAAGTTCAAATCCTTAGTGTATTTGAAGATGGGATAACCACAATCCTGTTGCTATAGCAGGAATAGCTGTACCAATAGAATAATAGTTGATAAGTATTTTTCTATCAGATATCAGGTAGTAGATACAACATTCTGTCATTAGCTAAAATGACTTTTCACTGGCCTTCAGAGGGCTGGAGTGGAGACATAGAGTAAGAAACTCAGGAACTAAGATTTGAAATATCTCTCTTGGCCCTGAGACCTTAACATTATGTTATAGCCCTCCACCTCTCCCATGGTTTTCCCTTAGTTGACTATTTACTGAATGAGATTCAGCCTTTGACTTATTATTTATGGTTAATTTGTAAGGATTTGAATAAAGCTGCTGCCTGTTAAAAAAACCTCTTTCAACTCTAAGCTCAGATATTGCTGTAAATTTGGGATATGAGATAATTTTTCAGCCAATTTGACATTTCCCGACTTCTTAACAGAGGCTATCATTCTATACAAAGTATTCTTGTAAATGAAAAATTTAAAAAGAAAAGCAATTGCAGGTTGTCTAAAAGTTATTGTATTTTAGAAAATTTAAGTTTCATTTTATGCTATTTCTGTGAATGTTCACAGATTTCTCCTCATCCAGTGTGAGGATAGATGTAAATCTGTCACTGAAATGAAAATTAAATAAATCACCATAATAAGTTTAACTCTTTTATTCTTTTGCTTACAACAAAATGTTGTGTTAGTGAAGGGAAAAACATTAAGACTTGGCTTCAATTATAGCATGAACAT
This sequence comes from Cynopterus sphinx, assembly GCA_030015415.1. NCBI lineage: Eukaryota > Metazoa > Chordata > Mammalia > Chiroptera > Pteropodidae > Cynopterus > Cynopterus sphinx. Next base: position 15,711,971 of record CM057388.1, read on the forward strand.
TAATGAAGAGAATTTGTGCAACATAATAGAGCATGAAGAAAGTGAATATGTGCACAAAGTGTGTATTGACAGTTTATGGAAATCATAATATCTATAAATAAAAGATCCTTTTGTTAACAAAGAATGAGGAAACAATGGTTCAAAAAGTAAATAACAAGGCATTCTTTTTTTTTTAATTCTCAAGAAAAGCCTTTTTAAAGATATTTATTAAAACTTGATCAAAAATCCAAATTATGTGTGTCCCACATCTAGCTACTAGACTATTCTCTATCTTAGTCCTTGGGGATCTGAAGACTTCGACTTGTGAATGAAGTCATCAAAGGAAAAGGGTAAGTTTTTAGTAAAAACTGTTTGTTCCAAGACACTCTGCAAAATGTGCTCCAGGCTTTTCCAAGGCAACTCTTTCATTTTTTTCCCTCTTAACTTAAAATTAAAGCCTCCTTGTCATGCTTAATTAAACATCAGAATCAAATTCATTATTTTGTAACTAGATTGGTGTGTAGGATGCAAATTTCAAATTTAGCATGCGACATTAATTGAATAGATAGATTGTTTTTTTATAAAATATGATTCTCTTTATTTTATGCCTTCTAAATACAGTATATAGAAACCAGGAAAGAACATGAAAACCATCCAAACTTATACACAGGATAAAAATGAGAGATATTTCAACATGCTTAGCAAAGAGGAATATATTATATTCTTGGACTTCCAAGAAACTTATGTGTGTGCGTGTGTGTTTGTACTCAAACTCCTTTCATGAAATTAGGAAGAATTTTCTTCCTTTTTGTCAATCATCCTCTGTGTATATGTAAAGTACAAACATACTTATGTAAGAAAATGCCTGATGAATTCCACTGATTCTTATTATCTTAGAATATTAAGAATGGTTATTGTCAGAGAAAGCCTAATTTTGAAAAATGACATCCATCTGCTCGATTTCTTATTGGCCTGTTGACAATTCCCTTTGAGATAGTCTGGGTCAGGACCTGTTACTTTTCACTGAAAAGCAAGTTATGCAAATAGGGTAGCTTGATTCATATAATGTTACACTCTGAGAGTACTAACTCAGTTTCAAAGGTGGAGCAGAAGTCCAAGTAATATGTACAGTCAGCCATCCATATCTGTGGACTCCACATCCATGGATTCAACCAACCCTGACTCAAAAATAATATGAAGAAAAAATGTTATATCTTTGCTGACAAGTACTGTGTAGTTACGCTTATGATGGTTGTCTGTACTGAAAGTGTACAGACTTTTTTTCTTGTCATTATTCCCTAAACAATACAATATAACACTATTTACAGGAGGATGTATGTAGGTTATATGTGAAAACTATGCCACTTTATATAAGGGACTTAAGCATCTGTGGATTTTGTTATCTGTGAGGGGTCCTGGAATCAACCCCCTGTAGACAGCTGTACTCTGTGTCTTTAATTTGATTTTCTATAGTATTATCTCAAGCAATATTTTTGTGTCCTCAAAGATAGTATTTAAAGGATTCAACTACTAAAAACAGTCCAGATCTTGTAATCGACCAGTAAAACAAATATGTGAAGGAGGCAGTACAAGTTTCTGCATGTATCGTGTATAGTATTTTACCATACAGTTTTTAAATGTCAATTACTGTCATTTTACATTAAAGATAAAACTTGCAATAAAATCTCAATCTCTTTATTGTTGACAGCCTATGGAGGGAAAGCTATGTAATTTAACCACTGTAAGTAATTCCTAGAGCAGTTTTCCTTTGCAAAGGTAAATTGACTTAATTTTCTTGTCCTTATAATCACTAGAATTCTCCTTTATACACAGATTGAATTTTTTCACATGTGCATTCAAACAGCTGTTCATATTTCCAAGCATAAATGGAAGTTGGACTCTGTATAAAATCTTAGTTATCACTTATTAAATAGTTTTAGTAAATTGAATAAAATAGAAGAATTGCAAGCTGTAATGTGTTAGGAGAAAGATGAATTACCAGTTCTTTGGAGAAGGTAACATGGTTAAGTGATAATGCATTTGTAAACAAACTCAGTGTTCTAAACCCATTTATACAAGATCTGAATTAGAGAATGAGTTCTGGCTCTGCAACTTGATTGCTCAGTGACCTTGGGGTAAGTCACTTTCAAATTTTGTGCCTGAGCTTATTTATCAAAAATGTTAAAATAGTGATAATTTTACCTGTCCAAACTGTCTAATAGACAGCTTGTGAGGAGAAAAATTAGAGACATTGAATGTGAAAGCATTTTGCCAACTGTGAGGTGAGCATGAGTAAGGTTTAAAAAAAGCTTTGTGAATAAGTATTTTTATTGTGATGTTTAAATACTTTTATTAGACTATTAAACTTTTAAAAACCAAGTTGTCAACTATAGAGCATATTAAAATATCGATATGGTGATGGAAAGAGACTAGACTTTGGGTGGTAAGCACACAATGCAATATATGGATGATGTGGAATTATACACTTGAAACTCATATAATGTTATTAAGCAATATCACCCCAATAATTTAATTAAAAATTGATAAACCAGTTAAAATATAAAGTTCCTATATTTATATAAATTTAAAAAAATAAAATTTTTCCTGTAATTAATGATTTTTTATTTATGTGTTTTGTAACATTCACTTGAAAAATTTTATCATAAGGTAATAACACAACTGTTTAAAGGTAAAGTTCAAGCAAACTGACCATTTTATTCTCCAAAAAAAAAAATCAGCTTATTTTCTATATATTGTCAGTGTTTGCTTTTAACTTCTTAAAATTAATTAACTTCTTTTTAAAGAGACAACTTTATTTCAAAGCCTAATTTTGGGAGATGAAAGACAAAACATTAATATTAAATCCCAATATTTGAAATTTAATAGATTTGTATCTAGAATTACATTGAAAGATTTTAAAAGATGGAAAGAACATTAATGTAATAATAGTACTATAGAATGAAATGATTCCTGTTGATTAATATTAGTGCATTTTGGACGTTTCTTAAGGCTTCTATTTAGGTATGAATTTTTTGAGTCTTTCATCACACGTCTTCTGTTTTCAATTAATACTGCTGTGTATTGTGCTTTTTAAGTTGAAAGACTGAATCACTTATTCTATCTTCAAATAAAAGAGTCCAAAAATATCAGTAAGATAGAAACATCCATTTCTGCTTGTATGAGTGTTTGGTTGATTGCATATAACAATAACATATCTGTTGGATAATAAATACCTTTTGTCTTGATAAAGTTACATGGTGAGAATTAATGCCAATAGCTGAATATATCTCTATGTCTTCCTCTAAGAATCTAAAACAAAAGCCAGAGATGTCAAGAATTATAAGTCATTCTCTTCCTGAGACTTGAATCCAGTTAGGTTTTACTCTCAAAATATGAGTACTGTCTGACAAATACATGTATTTTAAAGAATATATACAGTTTTTAAGGAGAAATATAAATCTATTATTAATTCCTTGGGGGGAAGAAAACAAGAGTTTATTTTTACATGACGATTTCCATAATACATCCTAATGATTGCCAGTGTAAGTATAAATTTCCAACAAGTAAATTCAGGTCTTTCATGAAAATCTAAAAATAATTCACAAAACTTAACTTTAGTCAACTCATTGTCTCCATACATACACATAAATGTATTTTTTTACAGACTGAAAATGAACTAAGTACATGCCATTTACATGGTCTTTGGAATGGCCTTTACCACCATGTGACATTGAGCAGATGTGCTGTTTATATTTTTGTCTTTTTTCCAGGTTTCAAATAATTTCTCTGCCACTGGAATTTTTTTCAAAAAAACATTTTCAAAAAGAAATTTGGACATATGAATCAAAATTCTACTGTGTCAGTTAAGAAGCCACATTCAACTTCAATTTTTAGTCCTCCTGCTTAGTTATACTTCTATAGAAATAGCTTATGTTTTTACACATCTCTATCTCTTCCAAGCTATTTCATTCTGTGCTGCTTAACCTGAAGTCCTCGAATTAAGCTTTAATCTCCATAAAACATTTTGACAGAAGATAAAAGGAGAAACACTTTAATAATTGTAAAGAAAATTATAGTGAACACAGTAAAATATAGAAACATATTATTTCACTATTGAGTTAAAGATTTTTAGTGAAATTATGTAAATATATTTACAGGATAAACTATGAAATAACCTAGAAATTAAAAATTATCTCAACAGTTGTAGGAAGTGAACAACTTTTATCTTCTTTTTGATATGTAGCTAGACATATGTTTCCTACTTTTCAAAATATTTGTCATAAGGGAAACTTGTCATTAGAGTAAAATTTTTGAATTTGAAAATGCATCTATATTTATTTGTAATGAAAAAATAAAACAAGAGAAACATGTTTGCCTTTTCCTAAATGAAATGAAATGATATTGCTACTGATAGATGCAGGATGACAAGTTTCAGGACATCTCTTTGGAAAAACTTGTTTTGACGAAAGGTTGACATATCTTTTGGATATTTTTATGCAAATTTGCCAAATAATACTTCTCCTCTCTTAATACTTCAGCTGCATTATAATTTTGAACCTAGCACATATTAGTGTGTGTGTGCCTGTGTGTGTGTTGTTATTATTATTCTTGTTTAGTTTTATAATATTTCACTGATCTTTCAGTGCTATACTTTTTATTGTGGTAAAAAAGCACATACATGATATCTACCTTGTTAACAAATTTTTAAGGGTACAGTATGGTAGTATTAACTGTAAGCAGTGTTATTCAGCAAATCTCTAGAATTTTTTCATCTTGCATAACTGAAACTTTATACCCAAAGAACAGCAGCTGTCTATTTGCAACTCCATCCTGCCCCTGGCAACCAACATTCTGTTCTCTGCTTCTGAGTTTGACTATTTTAGATTTCTTATATAAATGGAATCATGCAGGATTTGCCCTTCAGTGGCTGGCTTATTTCACTTAGCATAATATTCTCAAGGTTCATCCAAGTGGTAGCACATAACAGTATTGCCTTCTTTTTAAATGGCTGAATAATATTCTGTTGTGTGTGTATACCATATTTTATTTGTTTATCTATTGATGGATGTTTAGGTTGTTTCCACCTTGTGGGCATTATAAAAAATGCTGCAGTGAGTGTGGAATGCAGATACTTTTTCAAAATCCTGATTTCAGTTATTTTGTATAAATACCCAAAAGTGCAATTGCTGGATGATGTTAGTTCTATTTTTAATTTTTAAAGGAAGTTCTATACTGTTTTTCATCACAGCTGCAATATTGGACATTCCAACCAACAATATGAAAGGGTTCTAATTTCTTCATATCCTTGCCAACACTTGTTTTCTCTTTAAATAATAGCTATCCTAACAGCTACAAGGTGATACCTTGTTGTTTTCATTTACATTTCCCTGATGATTACTGTTGTTAAGCATCTATCTGTTGGCCATGTTGTCAGTGGGAAATGTCTATTCAAATATTTTGCCTATTTGTAATTGAGTTATTTGTGTTTAGTTTAGTTTTGTTTTGTTTTTGCTACTGAGTAGTTAGGAGTGCCTTTATAAATTTTAGATATTAACTCCTTTGGAGATACATGGTTTGCAGATATTTTCTCTGTGTTTACTCTGGTCATCTGGTCTTTTTGTTGTTGTAAGGAGTTTTTTGTTGTTGTTGTTGTTATTGACAATCTCTTTTCTACTTATGTGCATATTCATATTTTCTTAGGTTTGAGGGACAAAGAGACAAGGTTTCTTTGCCCGATTATGGTCCAAGCAGATGTAAAGCAAAGATGAGTCACAAAATTTTATCCTAATGAGGTTATCCTTGAATCAATAAGTTATCACAAATGAGCACCTCATTGATTGTGCATGGTTCAAGTTATTAAGCTGTCTGAAGTGGTACAGATGATGAATGAAGTAAGTACCTTACTACATCAGACACATAAATTTTTTTTTATGTGTCTCTGGTTTACCTTCAACTCCATTATAATGCTCCTTACTGTAATACATATATGTAGATAGGAAAGTATGGAAATGGCAGGTAATTTTCTGATTTTGTACCAAGTGTGCAAAGTTTTCAAAGTGTATAGTCTTCAGAGAGCTATATACTACGTAAAACTGGACCAGATGATTTAAAATACATTCTTGTATCTCATATATATAACATGAATACAATGTAATTATTTACAGTATATATATATATATATATATATATATATATATATATATATATAAAATTCAATTTATGTAATATCTCATTTTATAGGTATAAAAATTACTATCTATCTGTCTATCCAGAAAGTTTGGAGAGCCATAGTTTTGAAGTTGCACAGACCCCTTTACCTAGGGATTTGGCTCATGTGCCGGAGCAGCTCCGCATTTTCCATTTTATTTCTTCTATTAGCAGAATCCGTTGAACACTGACATCCCACAAGCAGATAAGCTTAACATGTCCACATGAACAATAATGAAATAAGCAATAGATCCATAACCGATGTTTGCAGTTACTAGCCTGTACATGTATTCAATTACCTTATCAAATGAACAATATAGTAGAACAAAGCTTTGCACTGTATTTGCACTGAATTTGCTAAAGACATTTGTTATTTTAAACAGTGTTTAAAGAGAAAGGTAGACATAAACTTCCTATAGAATTTGCATAAAATATTAATATTAACTAACAAATATTGAGTACTTGTGATATAGTTATTGTTAAAGTACTTTATTTTATTGACCCAATTGGTTCTCACACAAGCTAAATGAAGGATGATTATGATTCAAAATTTACAGATAAGGAAATTGAAGCACAAAGGGCATAACCACACTGTTACACATTGTGACATCAGAATTGAACTTAGGCCATTTATCCCAAGGTTGTGCTCTTAAATCCTAATAACTGTTGCATCAAACAGCAGCCTTTAAGATGCTTTATATATTTATAATTTTATTTATAATATGTACATATGTACTATCTATCTATCTATGAGTAAGTATTTGTGTGTGTTTAGTAGTGGGTTAATTATCCAAATGCTGATGATTTGTTTAAAGGATACTGAAAAAAAATAAATTTTCTACAGTAAACCTAGAATCTAGAGACTAGAATAACTAACTAAAGTAATAAAATTCACTATAAAATATATTTAACAATGTTGTTCATCAAATTTTATAATGCTTAGTATTTTTAAATGTCTGTGGTTCAGAAAAGTCACTTGATCCTTCTGAGTAAACAATGAAGAATAGAACTCCAATTTGTTACAACAGAAAAACACACAATGTATTGACTGAGAAGTAATTGAGACCTTTGCTATCCTCATTATTTACCTTTATTTACCATGTTCTCATGTACGGCAGAATGTACTTTCCTCAAATTATTTTTATTTTCTTTGTGATACTAGTAAACACAATAATATTTTAAATTCTTTATATACTTATTTAAGCAACATTCTTCCTCTCAGGTTTTTTCATTAAATATTGTTTTACATTTATATGTATTTATATATGTATATATGTGAATAGTTATATGCATATATGTATATGTGTGTGTTTATGTGTATATGCAAGTGAAAACCCAAAATGAGGGATATTCTATAAGACACATGGCTGATACTCCTCAAAAAAGTCAATATATTTAAAATAAAGAATAGTTGAGGAACTATTCAAAATTAAATGAAATTTATGAGATTGTTGGAGGAAGTCATCAGGAGGACATGCCTGCCAGTTGACACACCAGCTGGACCTGGTCAATCAGAGGTTCCTCATTTCCTCCTTAGTTCTTGGAATGTGTGTTCCAGCCACCATTTCCATAGGCAGCACCATTTCAAGGACACAGCCTTGAGAGAGTAATGTGTTTTTGAGACCATCTGGAAGAGATATGTGACTGAATCTTTTAAGACCTATATATAAGCTTTCTTTATTTTAGAGACGAAAAAAATGAACACTTCATCAGTGTTTAGTTAAATGTTTAGGCAGTATTTCTTATGTATTTATAAAGCAGACTGATTTCATAAACTTTTTAGATTCTGGGGGACGAGTGTGGAAATCTACTTGTCTTGCGGTCACCCAAGACAAGCCTACTTATATGTAAGTTCCCTTGTTTATTAAACCTGCCACCTAATGATCTTGAGCACTGTCCCTCTTTTTTCAGTCTCTTTTTGCCACGCCCTGTATGGAGCCAGTTTCAGATTTCCCCCAGGAAGCTTCCCGTTTTGAATCAATAAAGAGACTTGCTTTAAATTCAAATTGTAATCCTGGATTGGACCCTGGACCAGATTAGATTTTCTATAATGGACACTAAGGGTTAATTGACATAATTGGAAAAAAAGGGTTTGTTTACATTAATGTTAATATCTTGACTGTGATAAATATACTGTAGTTATTTAAGAGAGCATGTTCTTGTTTTTCAGAAAACATACTAAATATTTAGAAGCATTATAACTGCAACTTTCTCTTAAATGTCTCAAATGTTTCAGAAAAAATATGTAGATACATACATACATACATATATATGCATATATATGTATATATACACATATATACATATACATATATGTGTGTATACATATACATATGCATATAGGTATACATATATGGGTGTATATATATGTATATATATACATATACATATATAAATATATGTGTGTGTATGTATATATATATAGATGTATATATCTATCTATCTATCTATATATATATATATATATATATACACACACACACTTACAAATAAGTAGAGAATAAAATAACCAAACCAATGTTGTAAAAATTTAACATTTGGGAAACCTTCATCCTAGTTTTGCTCTAAGCCTGAAATTATATGAAAAATGCCAAAGTCAAAGTTTTCTTTTATGTACTCATTTTACTTGATTGCTCTTTCATGTTTAACATTGTTCAACACTCCTCTTGAAAACTCTTATTCCCTGAATTGCATGATACTGAATTCTGTGATGTTAGATGTGCTTCCTCTGACTCTTCTGAAAACACTGCTTTTCCCTGGGGTTTCTGATCTTTTTAGTCTACACAATCCCTAGTTCTGTGGCTTCCACTACCACTTTGGGAGTCAGGAGTCCTAAATTTATATCTCAAACCCAGATTTTTCCTTATGTACTCTGCTTCTTTATCCATTTCTTACTGGATGCCTTCACCTTAATGTCCCAGAGGCAACTTATTCCGAAAATGTTCAAAGCTATGTTATTTTTCTCTTGAAACCCAAATGCTGCTTCTGTTTTTCTACTTATTTATTGCATCTGTCACCTCAATGAAAAACATGATAACTTCCTAAATCATGTTCACCAAGTTTTATACCAAAAATACCTTAATCTCTCTTGTTTCTACTCAAATTGACATTCATTCAACAAATATTTATTATCTATGTATTCAGTACTGAGACCTTGCTGGAACCTGCTGGTGAAAATCGAACAGTCCCTGAGAAGGGGAGTGAGGATGAAAGAAAAGACAGAGACAAGAGAAAAATTCAGGACCGAACACAGTCAATACTGCAGCTTCGAGTTTATTCAGCACACCCTATTTATGCATCACGATTGTGTGGGAGACCAACAATTGCTTGAACCTGCACAGGGAGCCTGTTGCTCTCTCAAGGCTCCCATTCTCCTCCTTAACAATCAGCTTGCTCTCTGGAACAACAGGTGCTTCTCAGTTACTACAAAAGTAGCAAGGTAATTGCAAACACTTGCTGAGCAAACACTCCCTTGTTTACCCAGAGGGCGGCCATCAAACAAACAGGACCAGAGCAGTAAACAAGATGTATGTAGCTCAGTTTTGATGAACTTTCTTTTGGGAAAAGCAAACAATTAGATGTAAGTCCTTTGAAGCACTTAAAGAAATTTGTATTATCAAGTAGCATATAGATTCAGTGTAGAAGTCTGGAAAATAAAGGAAAAAAAAGAAAAATTCAATCATCCTTTATCACACTACCATTATACATCATAATGTTTACTGCTACCAGTGTGATCACTTTAAAATGCACTTCTGATTATGGCATACCACTCTGATGCTTAAAATTCTTTAATAGCCCTCTACTGGCCATAGGGAAGCTTCCAAACACCTTGAACAAGGCTTACAGTACTTCCCACCCTGGCCTCTGCTTACTCAAAAGTTTCCTTTTGTTTGTTTTCTCTACTCTCACTTTTTACTCACTTTTCTCACATTTTTCTGTAGCCATCTTGAATAATTTGAGTTTTCCAGAGTCCTATGCTCCTTCTTACTCCACTGAGATACCACTGGACTGGTGCATTCTCCTATAATGAGAATGACACTCAATTGCAGATTTTTATTTATATCTTTTTTTTACTGAGCTCCTGAAGGTAGAAAAGACATATTGATCTTTGAGTTCCCAATGCTTACCATACTTGATGCATAGTTGATATCCACAAATATTTATTGAAATGATCAAATAAAAGCACAGTTATATCTAAAATACTAAACATATTTTGAATTCTTAGAATTCAGTCATTGCAAGTCATTATTGGTAATAATTACACTGTCTTAATGGACACATATAGTTATTGATGTTCAACATGATCATAATTTAAATATACTTATTGAAAATCTGTAAAAGTACTTCCTCCATAAATACAGCATCTCAAATAGACCATTGCCTTCTACAACAGAATGTATTTTTATTCAGCTTTCAAATTCTTACTAATTCGACATTTTATTTATTTCTACAGAAACACCAAGCCCAATAAATACATATATTAATATATTAACTAATTGTGTTTTTAAACTCTGCTTTGACCAATGTGCTTTAAGCTTGGCCCTAGGCCAAGATAATTTTGAATGTGAAGTAGGTTTCTGGTATTTTTTTTAATGTTTATTTACTGTTTTAAACTAAGTTAAAATGTAGCACCTTAACACTTCTTAATTCTTTGTCTATATAGTATAACATGAAAAAAAATAAAAACACACTGATGCAATCACATCTAAGGAGGAAATAGAAGTACAGACCATATTTTTGTTATATTTTGAAATGAAAAAATGCTGGAGGTCCTCTCATGTCTTCCCTTTCCATATATACAGGCATACTTATTTTATTGTTTCACAGATATTGCAGTTTTTACAAACTGAATGTTTATTGCAACCCTGCATCAAGGTAAATTTGTCACCTCCATCTTTCCAGCGGGGTCAGATGAGGTTTGGCTTTCTTTTTTTTTTTTAGCAATAATATATTTTTTGAGGTATGTACAATTTTTAGACATAATGCTATTGATTGAACAATTTAACAGGCTACAGAATGGTGTAAACATAATTTTTTATGCAGTGGGAAGCCAAAAAATTGGGATGATTCGCTCTATTGTGATATTATCTTTATTGCAGTGATCTGGAACCAAACCTGCAGAATCTCTAAGGTATGCCTGTACTTGTGAATAAAAAGCAATGTTTTGCCTTTCTAATTTGATGGGTGCATATTAAAATTAGTGTTATTTGTTACACCCTTTCCTGAATAATAGTTCTTTTGAAATATGATTATTTGTAAAATGTAGACATTTTATTTAAATATAGAGGTATTCTATAAATGGAATCCAGTATGACAGTTTGTATAGTTGGTATATTTTGAAAACTGAGTATTTTTGCTGAATGTACAAAGAGAAGAATTTAAAATAAGAGTAATAACTTATAAAAGTCAAAACTGAAAGGTATAGCAGATTGGTTAGAGATCTTTCAGTTGATAGAGGAGGGTAGGAAATATATGAAATAATAAATATTGAAGGCTTTAGTTTCTATTATTCCAGATTGTTTATCTTCTTTGTTAATTACTGTTTAAGCAGAGAAATGGCAAGAATAATTATTCAACTTTGAAATTGTGGTAGTAAATCATTTGGATAACATTTAATTATATAGCCTTTGGGGAATTTGTGTTAAATGGTTAAGATAGAATAGGAAAATACCTGGAAGGTTTAAAGTTAGATAATTTGCTTCAAACAATATGGCAAAGTGAATTAAGCAAACCGAATTAGATTTTATTTTTTTAAATATTACTTTAGCCATTCTAAACTACTTATATCTTTCTAGACTCTGTCAGTCCCTTGTAATCTAGTAAAGGAGAATGATTTCCAAACTGATGATACCATAATGTGGTAAATTCACTGATGGAGGAACATGATAAGGGATTGAAAAGAATGTCATATATTAGTGTGTGTGTGTGTGTGTGTGTGTGTGTGTGTGTGTGTGTGTGTGTGTGTGTACATGCATTCCCAAACGTGCATCTGGGGAGAGGGGGTTTACAGAGAAGGTAGCATTTTATGTGCATGTTAAAGTGTACATAGTAGTGTGCAAGATAGAGATAGGAAAGAAGGGAAAATGTATTTCAGTTCATGCAAAGATGCTGAGATATGAGTGAGCATGGTATAGTTAGCAATTGGTAAGAAATTTGATATGTATTACCAAGAACACTTTATGTTATCTGTATTCTCAAAATAACGTTTTCCCCAATATTATTTACCATATGATCTTTTGTTTAAATGCAATAATATTTGGCAACCCAATTTGTAAACAAATTATCTCAGATAATCTCAGAAACAGATGTTTTGTTTGATTAGGGTCTACAGAGAACTGTCTCCCTCCCAATCTTCTCAAGTGACTTCTGATGGATTCAGAGCAATCCCTAGGATCACCCCAGTGCAGCTTGATATTCATTGTCTCAGGTCATCTGGCCCAATATTTCTTGTATGCAAATTTCCTTATAGTTTACAGGTTTTCCATATTCTGAGCTGAGACATCAAACAAAAATAATTCCCTGTACATCACAGCAGAGTTTTGCTACCACAGCTATTTGAAGTTTAACTAGCCATATCAGGCAGAATGGGCAAAGTTATGCTGTTGTAACAAATAAACCCCAAGCCTCAGTGGCCTAGCACAACAAAAATTTATTTTGCATTCATGCTATACAACACAAGGAACTAAAAGCTCTGCTCATTGTAAACACTCAGAAATCCAGACTGATGAAAGCACCTTCTCAACAATTTCTTCCATGATATTCTTGATGGAGAAAAGAGAGTTTAGTAAATCATTCATTGCCTCTTAAATCCACCACAGAAGGGGCATATTTCATTTCCTTTTCACATCTTATTGGCTAAATACATCCATGTTTCTAAGCCAAACTTAACCAGTGTCAGGGAAATGTAACCCTAACATGTACTAGAAAGTAAAGAAATACTTAGCAAACCACACCAAAGACTATATACTATCCATGCCTATTCTTCCTACTGATAAACTTCCTTCTTAATTAATTATAAGTTTATTTATTTGCTATCACTTTCTTTTGTATGTGTGTGATTAAGAAGGATCTCATGGTTTTCTTTTTCAAAGAAGAGCTTCAGGTCTCAATAGATAGCTAAACAGGTGACTTGGCCTTGGCTATGACTTAAAAGCAGTAATATTGACCTATGGTAGATGACAGGGTAGCAGAAAAAGAATCTAGTACAATCAAAGGGACTGTAAAACAAGAAACTGGAGGGGAAGACAGTTTAACAGTAGGGTGCTTTTTTGTTAGTGATATATTTCCTAGATACTGAATGCTGTATATACTTGGGTTCATCTGTTTTATCTATATCTCCCTAATGATGCTGGAAGGCAATCCTTTCAATATTTATTTGAAAATAAAATTGTTAAAGTTTTACTGAGAGAATCCACATTGTATATGTATGTATGTATGTATATATATATATATATATATATATATATATATATATATATATCTGTCTATGTATATATGATTAAGTAGTTAATTATTAAAGTTAGTTTCATAGTAAAGTTAGTCATAATTAAGTACAGAAAATTTTATATGCTGTAAAGCTTGAACTAATTCCTTTTTCGTTTCCTTCTTAAGTGTGTTGGTGCTGCCTTTTTCTGGATGTATTAGACAGTCTACCTAGATTGAGGTCTCAATCTTCAGTTGAGGTCTGTATCTCTTCACCTGTTGTAACTTTTGTGTTCCACATTTTATCACACTATGCTAGTTACTTTAGGCTATCAGAAATGTTAATTGTGGTAATTTATCAGTGTTCCTCTGCTTGCAGTTGCTTTCATTTCAGTCTTTAAGTCTTTTTTTCTGGATACAGAATTAATCAACTGTACTACTAGGTCAATCCGTTCTACTACTCTGCCTAATTGCTGTTGCACTCATCTGTATGATCTGGAACTGCCACTGCCACCGGAAACCAAGTACCTCTCCTCTGTTACACCTCTCAGTGACTCCTGCGCTTTTATTGCTTCAGTAAGGAAATTTTATAGGACTCTTAATTTGGGGTGAATAGATTTTTTCCCCCAAAAGTTTTTCCTCTCTCCTTTAAACAGTAAATTTAATAAACAGTTACAAAGCACCTATTTGTGCAGAAACTGTGCTCAATGCTAGGGATTCAAAAATGGATGGAATATGATCCTATATGCTCCCAAATACCTCTTAGGGGTCCCAAACTGAAGTTTCTAAAGCAGCCAAGCAAGTCTCTTAAAAAAGAAGTGGGTTGGATGTCAGACAATAATGAGTAGCCAGGACTATGGTGAACCAAGAAACACCTATTCATTGTTGTCATGAGGGTAAATAATCAGAGATTTTTCACCTTATGTGTAAAATCTTGAATTTGAATTTTTAAATGTTAGTAATTGTTCTGAAAAAAATTTTAAACGCTGTATAAATCCAACAAAACATATCTATGGATTAGATAAAACCTAAATACCACCAAAATTGATATTTGATTATAATCCATTTACAATTTTATAGTTTATTTACTCTTCTGCACTTCTTAAAACAATGTTCACTTATGTGGGATTTACATGTTGACTACATAATCCAGATACCTCTAGGCCTAACTGATAAAGAGTTAAGAAACTCACAAATTCAAAACCTAAGAAGCAAAAATATGCTTGGGATCTCAAAGATTGCTAAGACAACTTCAATTGAAACTAAGTATTAACCGGGATCCCATTGAGGCATCACCATTTTCTCAGGACTAGGAACTGGGAAAGAGAAACCAGGTGGCATGGCAATGAAGCAGAAAATACATGAATAATCAAATATATTCAATTTAATTACTTAATTCCTTTCACTAAGCAAACATTTCTTGAGCGTCCTATACCTTAAAAGCACTACATTAGGCCCAGGGTTTACAAATATTTGCAGATTGAAATACCTGTATCTCTCCACAATAGGAAAGGAGGTTCTTCAGCAAGATGACTTACTGAAAGAGGAAAATTCTAAGGGAGAGAGGGAAGTAGAATGTGTCATATAAAGAAACTAGGCAGTAACATGGTTTCAGGAGTTTAGCTTCAGCTTGATCCCATGAGGAGTATAAGTTGTACTAGAGGAGTTTTCCAGTCTATAGACAAGGGGTGGAGGAAGTAGACCTTTATAGGCATACCTCAGAGATATTGTGGGTTCCAGAGCACTGTAATAAACAAGTATCACAATAAAGCAAGTCATAATCTTGGCTGGTGGAGAGTCTAGCCTTCGGTTTGTCAAAAAACATAACACCTGTGGAGCATGATAGAGTGAAACACAATAAAACAAGTTATGCCTGTATATAGAGTCATTCATTAGAGCTACTGAAAGGGAGACTGTAACTTCCTTCTGTCTTTAGGTGTTGTAGCTGACAGCCCCCAATAGACACACGGACCACCAGAAATCAATGAGATAAAAGAAACACACTATTCAGCCAGCTGGGTCTGCCAAGCGTACGAAGACCCCAAATTGAGCAGCCCTGAAATGTAGAGGTACAGGGTTTTTAAGCCCTAAACCCCATTCTTCATCCTGTTTGTACACAAAATTGCTCTTCTTTTTACTGTCAACCCACAGGTTGGTTGTGCAAGCAGGGGTACAAAAGCAGAAAGCTTATTGTTAGAATGTTATGTTCCCATGGGCAATAGCCAAGCAGTAATTTTTCAGCCAGCACACAGGTATGGTGGCTTCAGTTAGCCAAGAGCAACCTTCCAGTGAAGAGTAATGGAAGTCAGTATCAACACCATAGCTATGTGCCTGGCTCAACAGAAGCAATCTGGACAACAGTAGAATATGTTATACTGTGTGTTCAAAGAGATGAGAGATTAATGGAGGAGACGACCAAGCATACAAAAAAGCATACAAAAAAAAAAAAAACATACAAAAAAGCAATGCTGTAACTGAAATGGTGTTCAAATGCCAAGGGAACAATGGGGAGTAAGGAGTAAGTAAGGGCGGATTGGCATGGACTTCATAAAGGATGTAGTAAATGAAGCTGGTCATGTCACATAGCATTCAAGGTCTACCAGTCATTGAAGAGTGTATTTCTAGGAGCTAAAACGAGAAAGTTTGCCCTAACTAAAGAGAGTCTTTAAAAGAAATCATTGTTATGCCTAGGTATTTGAACTCTTTCTTCAAAGTGGTGTAGAAGCATTAAGGATTTTAGACAAAAAATAATTACACAAACAAAAGAGAGATATACCTACACCAAAAGAGATCCAGAACAGAAGCAAAACACAAGGCGGTAGTGCCATGGTTTTTATTTATTTATTTATTTTAAAAATTCATTTGGTTGCTTCAAGTTTGCTGCGTTAAAAGCATCCTTACTCCTCTGGCTGACTGCAGAAGAATTTTGGGAGTGAAAACAGGTAATTCTTTTTATTCTAGAACCAGTAGGAGGCAGCATTATGTAGTGGAAATTGCATTAATTAGTATTATAAGAGAAATAGCTCTGGTTTATCTCTTTCAAATTCTGAAATAAATCACTCTGTTTTTGGAAAATTATCTTTTTGAATATGAAAAGTAGATGAAACAGGGCACTTAAAATGCACAAGGAATAAGCAGTGACTGCTTTTTCAGTTAATGATAAAAGATTATTGATCACAAGCATCTTGTAAATACCTTCATCATGATATTTGGCTAAGTGCCATTCATGCCACTCAGTTGAAAATAATGGTATATAGCTGCATAGTAACTATACCACACTTATTGTAGGAAAGATAACTTTAAGAAAGGAAATGTCGGTAGAAGTTTATTGTGATCATATAAGGATTACCAGAGCAAAGACTATTTGGCTTGATAATTATTAGTATTATTATTAAAATTTAAGACATTCCATGTTCAGGCCACAGATTTTAATGGAACTCCAATGAATAAAAGGAGGCTTGAGAAAACAACTGAAGGTCATAATTAAAGGCACATTGATGTATCTTAGTAAAAAGGGATATACATATGCACACTTCAGACAGCACCTTAGCACCAATGGATAGATCAGTGGTTATAATGGCTACGGTGGTGAGCCACTTAGAGTTTCCCATCAGAATGGAACTCTTTTCCCCAGGGGCCGGGAGTATTACAGAGACATCTATGTCTCTCTCCAAGAATTACCCTCAGCCAAAAAAGCTGTCCCACCCAAGGTCACAACCTTATTAATTTATCCCTTTCAGCTCCAAATTCACCCTTCAATACCTACGCTGCAATAACAGACAGAATTCTTCAAGTGTTTCTCCTTTACAGTGATCATGATTGTAAGCTTTCTCACTAGAGGTTGCTTGGTGACATTGTGGGAAAAGAAACTTCTACTGATTCCAGCTACTGTGAGTTTGAGAACATCTGGTGGTGTTCTGCCCCAGCAATGTGCCAAAAATCTGTGATCCCTTTGGTGATTTCACAGCTCTGGCCCTGCCTGGTGATCACCTGATGGCCCCTGCAACACTGACATCACATGCTCCACGCCTCCTTTCAGCACTGATGCCCCACTCTCTTCTGCCATGCACCTATCCACTAGATGTTGCTTGGCTATTTGACCAGTGACTATGAACCCAGCTCTGGTCCAGAAAAACCAGCAAACATTTTGCCATCCAGTGAGCTGCAACTCCATCTTCTCCCATGAAGTCTGCATGCCTGCCTTGAGAAGGAAGCCCCCTTTCAAGTATGTATCTCCTTGGGTAGTCTCCCCAGCCCTATGTTACCATAGAAAGTTCTCTTATGTCTTATAATTATTCTTTTATCATAGCTTAATAGTTATTGGTATTAAACTTCCCTGTTTAGTTTCTATGGGCCCCCATATCTCCTTCTATAAAACAGATATTAAAAACTACTCAAACATGATCATGTGTTACTTCTGGGAATCAATTGATATGATGTATGCACAAGCATTTTGCTAACATTTAATGTGCAATATAAATGCAAACTTTTATTTTTACATTAATAATGATAAATGATTGACTTGGCAAACTTAAAATCTGCTTATTAATACAAGTGTTTGGTTATTATGCTACCACTATTCCTGATTCTGAAAAATGTTCTAGTTGTTTGTGGATTATTTCAAAATTATCATTCTCGTTCATGCATAAAAGTTGAAAATACAAGCTGTGATATGATGAAACATCCCCTTCTCTATCATAAAATCTTACTTAGAGGAAGAATTCTGACTGAAGTGCCATAAGAACATCATAAAGAGCTAAAGACTACAAGTGCAAAATCACCCAAGCAAGTTTATAACGCTGAGAAATCCCAGGCAGCTGATGTTTACCACACAGCCAAGTGCTAATATATCCAGAAAAAATAATATCAGTTCCAGATGTAGCTATTAGACATGTGCTGTGGGACAGGTCATCTGTGCTTTTCATCTGCCAAAGCCTCCTTTAAAGGGAGTGCATGAAGGGCTTTGGTGAGAAAAGGAACAGAGAGAATTTAAACAGCAATACTAATTTTGTCTTACCTCAGAAAATACTCAGACCTGCATAACACCTAACTATACTAACTTAGTATTAGTTTTCACTTGGTAAAAAGCTTTGAAATATTTTCAAGTATTCATATCAGTAGTACAGAAAAAATAAGTCACAGACTGTAATGTAATTTTTTGTTTGAATCACGCAAATGAGTTTGAAATATTTTTAAGCATTCAATTTAAAGATGTAGAAAACAATAAGAACAGTCCAAAAACCCAAACATAAATTCTTCTGTACCAAAGCAACTTCTATAAACTCGAATGATCGAAATATTATAGGTATTTTTTGTTAGATTATATTGTTTTCAAACAACTTTCAGTGTCCTTCCTGGTACCTTAAAGACAGTAAAAATATGAAAATTGAAGTATTTAGCTTTGGTACTATTGTAATTACTAAAATACCTTTTAAAGATTAACTTAGACTAAGTAATGACATTTTCATATTTTAGAATATTTCAGCAATTGAAAGGAATGTAATGGTGTACTTGTGCATCAGCACAAGTAGAATCAGAATAAAAATTGCTATTAAATTTGTTGTCCCACGTTGAATTCTCCAGGAGCAGTTGTTGAAGACAGAGTTTGGGGACAAGATGTTTATCAGAGGAGAGGAGAGGAAGCAAATGAATTATGACGAAGGAAGCTCTGGAGTGAGTAATGCCTTTCAGAAAGTGTCATGTTGGATTGTAGTGGCTGAACCTTTACGTTACTGCTTTGCTTAGTGAGAGATGAGGGCTATTCTGGGGAGAATGTGTGACCTCTGATGAGGAAGTTCTCTGCAGCTGAGCAGTGTAGAAGATTCTGACAGCTGGAGGCCACCGACTGATAGTCCCCATAGCTGAGTGGGAAGTCATTCCTCGAAAGTAGATCTGGGTGGTGCATCTCCATGTCTGCCACAGTCCACACCCTATGCCACACAGGGCCACGCCCCTATGCATATCTGGGGCACAGTTCCTACAAAGCTCTAGTGGGCATCTTTCTGGGGAGGGGCGGGGAAATGTGAAGTAGGAGGTTAAGGAGGCAAACTATAATCCCTGGTACTGCAGGTGGGCCTAGGACCACTGTTGCTCCTCATCGTTCTCCTCCACTTTCATTATAAATAACCCCACCATTGGCTACCACATATGCTGGTCTCAGTGGTTTACCTGGTGACATGATCTAGATTCTTACCCTGAAGTATCGGAGTACCTGGTCACTATGCCCTTCTCATAACAGGGTGGCCATGCATATCTCTTTACAGTCATGATTGAGCAAGGGGATACCAAAGAGCACTCAAGTGGATCACTTGGGTTCCACACACATTTCTTTGTGCTCTCATTGTGTTAATAGCCCACTTTCTCCTCATGGTTGGTGTCAATTACTCCTGCCAAGATAGTAACCCCTTTTCTTGTGTATCTTGTAATTCAATGGGAGTCTTGCTATGTTACTTGGGGGAAATCGTGCTCTCTTTTGAGAAAAGACTGTCTAACCATGCAGGGCCTGGAGTTGTAGAAATGGGGAGCACAAAAGATCCCAGTTGGTGATTGGGAATAATAATGAGTGGACACTCCTGGTTCTGTTCCTTGGAATCTATCTATTCTACCACCTAGAACACAGTTATCACATAAAGATTGTTAATTTCAGATGTATACAATATCCTGGGGCATGAAGTATTGCTTCTAAAGGGGAGCAGAGTGTGCCACCCCAAATTATACCTCTTTGGAAATATTAATTATTTTAGGCTGGATAGTTTTAAGAAATAGCATATATGGGAAAGCTCTGAAAATCAAATTGAAGTTGCTGTTTGTAAAAGACATTTACATTTATAAGGAAGATCTCCATCTGTAAGTTTGTCTCCCTCTCTATTTCAGGAAGAGGAAGATGACTCTGAATCTCTAGAAACTCTTGTCAATGGGGAAGGCAAGGACTTAAATCTGCTTAATAACCTCACTCTTGTTTACTGTGCTTTTCCTGGTCACTTCCACAACTGACTTGCCACTCTAACATCTTCTTTTGTCTTTAAGCTGAGATGGTATTTATTTAAGGTGATGATTTTACCTTTTTGGTGAGTTACTCAGTTTTCCTGGGTCTCTCCTATATACACCCTGTGGTGGTATACATGTAATTAAACTTCTGTGTTTCTCCTGTTAATCTGTCTCATGTCAATATGATTATTAGACCAGGCAGAAGAACCTTGAAAGGTAAAGGACAATTCTCCCCTACCCCCATCGCTTCTGAGCTGGTGCTTCAGCTGTTCATCCATTAAGTTGTTCCAACACTATTGGGCCCACAGATTCTGAGTCATAAAATATGTAATATGGAAAGTAGATTCCCATGATCAAGGGCCCATTCTCACATTGCCTTTGCTGTAAAGAGACCACTGGTCTGCCACTATGTTATGTGGACTCATATACCAGGAGATAGTGCACTGTAGAAACCCTTAGACAATGGTGCTGGCTGAGGCCCTGCGGGCAGTAAAGACAAACTCATACCAAGAATAAGCATCTGTTCCTATGAAAACAAGCCACTGGTCAACATGCCACCAAGTGGTCAGCTGTGGCTCCTTGAGGAATGAGACGATTGAAAAATCATTGGTTATAGAAACAAGATCATTTTTGGACAGCGCGAGTCCATGTTGTTAGGAAAATACATCTCTGTCACCTTGGCTACATTGTTTCAGCACTGGGATGGCTCATGGCAAGGACTGACGGACATCACCGGCCTTGTGGGTCATTAAATACTTTGCTGTTTAGTGCCTCTACTAAGGCATATGATTACTGTTGAGTGTTTACACATGATACAAAGAACTTCTATGCCTACTTCATGCCCATTCTTGTATGAGCATCAATATGCCTCTATCCCAGAAATTTCTTTTCCTAACTTTCCAATCTTTCTCCTTCCAGGCCTCTGATGAGTTGGCCCAATTATTTTCCACTGTCCATTAGTATGTATATATTTTAAACTTGGAATACTCCTCATTCCACACTAAAAAGAAGACCAGGTGAAATGTCTTAAGCTCTGTCCATTGGGAATATTTATCTTTCCTATTGTCTGTCAAGGTCATTGCTGTGTGAGACTATAATTCAGGTTTTCGACTTGTACCCACATATTAGGCCAATCTATGGGTGAATCAATTTTGGGATTTTTTCTCCTCCTTCAGCTGGTAATGTAGTATTCCATGTGTAGCCATAGGAGTGAGCTGGGAGAGTGGTACTGACACTGATGGCTATCATAAGAGGGTGGCTATGCTACCTGTCATGCAGCTTACTTGTAGTCACTACTTCTGTTCGCTCTCAATCCTGGTTGTAACACTGCCATCTTACATTACATTTTTGCTAACTCATGATGAGCAGTTCTGACCATATGGTCACTTAGTGCCTTATGGGCAATCATTCCATCTCCATCGGTGGCCAGAAGCATACTAGAAGTTGTTTTTCAAAAGGAATATAATTATTTGTTGCTGATAACAACAACAATGTAATACAATATAAACTATGAAGGACCTAAATCAAATGAGGCAATTTTGCTTTAGAGAAAGAAATTTACTCATAAAAGGCAAATTGTATTGGAATTCCTACCTTAAGTGGCAGGTACATTATCCATTTGGACTTAATACAGAGTAGTTGCAAATATGCTTATGTAGGGGTGAATAACAAGAACAAATTCTTTTAATACACATTTATATATTGCTTTCTAGGCAATGACTTTCTCATTCAATAAGTTTTATTTTATTTTTCTCAATAAGTAGACATTGCATTTCGTTTGCTCTAATTGCTTCTGTATTTTAATAGCTTTTATATTTATTTAGCTAAAGAAGGTGCAGTGGCTGTCTCTTATCCTAAGTAATTTTCACTGGCTTGTGCTTTCAACACTTTAATTTCGATATGTTTGTATAGTGTCTGAAAAATTTGAATTCCAGTGAGTTGAAATGAAAGGCAAATTAAAGTGAATTTTAAACATGAAAAACTGAAGCATACGTAGACACACACACACACACACACACACACACACACACACACACACACACACACAACATGAGCTTCTATGCTACATCAGAATACCTAGGAGTTTATTTGATTTTTCTTGACCTGTATAGACTTTATCACAGTAGATGAGGGAGAGACTGCAAATGGGTTGATGGGCCCATCTTAGCTACTAGAATAACAGGATTACTTCGCATCTTAAAAGGCTGGAACAAAATTGTTGCCAAGAAACAGAATGGTAAAATTTTCTCTGTAGGAACACAGCTGTCCATACAACTAATAATTTAGAGACATACTTTCTTTAAAGGGTTTTTCAAACTTGGCAAAATCTTAATGAGAGGTAACTTCTGTTCAGTGAAATCTTTTGACTTCCTATTTATTTTTCTGCCGTTTTGTTGAGATAAAAGGTGGTGTACAGCTTAAATGGGAAGAATTACACTTTTAAGAAAAATAAGTATAGAGATAAATTGGAATTGTATTGAGAAATTGAGATATTGTCAAACTACCAATCCTGCATTTTTTTTCTCCTGTTGTCATGTTTTAATTTGTTCTAGTGCTAGGTGACAGCCTTGGTAGTAGAACCTATTGATTTATGTCTCTTCTATCAATAGGACATCTAGAGAACTCAGGAATATATATTTGGTTATCGAAAAAACCCTGCTTTCATTTACCAAACCACGTTTATTTTCGTGAACAACAATCATATATGTGAAGCCTATATGAAATCAGACATAACTTAGAATGCTTTATTTGAATGATAATCTAAAATAATTGAATGATTTTGCTCTTTTTTTCAGATGTAGATTTTCTTTCCATTAAACTCTTTCCTTCAAATCAAGCATCTAAGCTTTTATCATATCTAGTTTACTTCTGCCCAGGCAACATTTTTGAGAACCATAACTAGGCCTTAAAGCATGACATGAATCAAAGTCTCACCTTTAAAGAAATAATTTTAAATACTAAATTATCTCAATAAGTAAGTCAGTCTTTCTGAGTGCTGACACTACAAATCTCTTTCTCTTTAGCTAGCTCTGTGACTTAAACTGAAACTCAGTTATAACAGCTAGAAACTTGATTTTCTGTTTCTTTGTCCTCATGACATTTTTATTTAATTAAGAGGCATGTGGTGCAGGGACCAGATACATGAACTAGTTGGCACTCAGTTCCTAATTCTTCTCTCTTCTCTCTCATATCTCACTAAGCCTCTGGAACTCAAAATGTATGTACAGGGTAGTTAATTTTTAACCTTTGCTGTCACGAACAGTTTGTTGCCTAGAAACCAATTCAATTCATGATCCATGGATTAAGCACCCATTATGAACAAGCCATTGTGTTAGAGATTGAAGGATGAAAACGACATTGCCCTATCCTAATGAAATTACATCTAACTGAACTTCATACTGCCTACAGTTAGAACCACTCCCTTACTACCACCAACCCCAACCACATGTTCTTTTATGTTAAGAACTAAATATACTTGTATGTACCCCTGCTCATTGCCTGCTCTCATATCTCTTTGAAGTCTGTTTCTATTGCCTGTAGCTTGGATCTCTCTCCCCTTTTTCTGAATGCCAGAGCCCAGCCACCTACTGACACTGGTTTGACCAAATAAACTGATAACTTGCTCTGAATCTCAAGAGACAGGATGCATCTCTATTATATAATGATATATCTCAGATATGGCAGGAATCTGAGTTCTCAATATCGGTGGCCAATATTTTTTCTGTCTTTCATTGACTTTATTATTGTTTGGACTCATTTGGCAAGATCCACATACTTACTTATATCAGGGAGTGTCACAATTCTTCCTGCTGTGACAAAAGAAAGCAGCTAAGGAAGTAACACTTTTGCACATGTTTATATCTTTCCACAGTACCAGGTTTATTTAATGGAACCTTCTATACACCAATCAGGTATCCATGCAGGTTAACACACAACACACAAATGGGGGAAGTACAGAGTCTCATGTGACAGAGCCAAGGTATGAAAGTCCTTACTGCTTCCCAAGCTAGTTCTGTTGACTGGTGGCGTGGAGAGCTGCATGTAGGTCCCAACCCAGCAGCTACGATGGACAGGTCAGAGCCTTCAGCTCTCAGCACACGTGTCTGTAATGCTCTTGGGTCAGGCCTGAGCATCGTCTATCTCAAGTGTTCAGTTTCTATGGTCCTCAGAAGGTGGCATCCTCATACTTACCAGTCCCTGCAATTGCAGGATTATTCAGGACAGTCCTGGCTGATGTTTCTGTGGTTTGGGGTGTTTTGGTCACATCCTAAAGATGTCCCCATTATGTGCCAATTGACATTACTGTCATGGCTCCCATGGAATCTATTTTGCAAAGTCCACAAAGTCCTTAGTTCTTCATGCTCTGTACACTTCAGGAGGTTACAGTCACAAAGACTGTTTAGAAACTAAATCTTTAAATCCAGTAAGATTCTCTAATTAAAAAATAGTGCAGAAATTATGCTTAAGGTAGAAGGAAGTCTTTCCAAATGTATGCAGAATAAATCATAATTCACATAAAATATAAATGAATATCAAAAGGACACAAGGTATAATGAATAGTCGATGGGGGTTTGGAATTGAATGAAACTCTATTAATGTACTAGCTCTTTTTCTTATAACCTGTATCAGCAGGCTATCTAAACTCTCAGGGCCTTAGTTTTGTTAAATGTGTTATATATGAAAAATAAATATTCTCTCCTGAGATTTAGTATAAGGATTAAAGCATATTATTATATTTTTAGGATAAAACATACGGAAATGGCCAGGATATGACTTTTGGAACTTAAAAAATGGGCAGTTTTCTTATGGCTCACAATCTTAAATATATAAAACACTTTGTACACAGAGCACCAAATTACATATAGCTCTTGCTATTTATGTGGAAAAGCTGGTATGTTCAGAACCCCTGCTTCTCTCACACCTTCCCCTGCACTTCTGAAAGCCTGATATGTTGTACCCAAAATTGTGAATACCAGAAGACCACCAAGAAGCCAACACCGATGCAATCAAATGAGAGTTTTTATTCAGACTCGAGTCCAGACTCTTGACCGACACTGATGCAGCAGTGTTGGAACGAGAGCCCTGAACTCTGGGGAAGTGGGTATTTATACAGAGCAAGCATGGGAATTCCAGACTTGTCCCTACCTGATTGGTTGTATCTAGGGTGGTGTGAGATTAGGTAGGGGTTGATTCGGTTTTTTTCCTTTCAGCAAGGGGTCACGGCAGCTGAAGGCATTTTTACTTTTCAGCAAGGGGTCACAGCAGCTGAAGGCATTTTTACCTTTCACTAAGGGTCAGCAAGGGGTCACAGCAGCTGAAGGCATTTTTACCTTTCACTAAAGGAGGGTTTAGAGGAAAGCTAAGTCTTGAAAAAAAACTAAGTCCCTTTCAGATAGTGGAAACAGAATTTAGAGGTAGAGAACTTGTTGACCTCCCTATCTCTAAAAAATGTTATGATTTCCCTAGCACAGGTTTTTGGAAAGTGGTTCAAGTACATCCTGTAGGGGAAGGGCTAGGGAAGAAGTAAGAGGAAAAGTAGGTAGACACATTTATGATTTAAAAACTTAAATCCTGTTGGATGTAAGCTAGGGTGTGCTAAGAGTGACAATTTGTTAAGATGCAACCAATTCAGCAGATTAGAAGAGAAGGAATATCTGTTGGCTATTTCTGTAACTGTACTGTAATCACCCATAAACTTAATTCATCTCTTTAATATAGTTTTTTTTCTTTTTCTGATTCAAGCTGGTTTTGCCAAGATAATAGCATTTTCCACCCTTATCCTTCCACCTCTATAGGCCTGCTCCTTAATCATTAAGCTTTAGGAAATAGGATTTATTGAGCCTCAGGTTTATAATTATGACAACAATAAGTTTTGGTTACACTAAAGATAACATCTGAGCCTTAGACGTGTTTCATCCCCAGGCCCATCGAGACAGAAAAGCCACCCCACCAGCCATGGTTTTAGACGGGATGGTGCCATGGCTGATTACAGAACTGAAGACAAAGATCAATTACCCCAGCCCTGTCCAATCACCCAATAAGTAGACCCACACCCCCAACTCCCTTAGTTTCCATGACAACTGATTTTTCCCTATATAATTTGGACTATGAGATGCCTGGGAAGCCAGGTTGTTGAGAGCAATAGCTCGCCTGTGACTCCAGGACTTGCAACTCTAAATAAAACTTACTCTCTTTGCTGCATGTATTCATCTTTGACTCAGGTGTACTCAGGCACATGGACCCCTTTTGCTCTGGTAACACTTCTATCCCCATATTTTCCTACTGATTCTTTTCATAGCTGCTACGACTGACACCCCTCTCCCCTGCAGTTCTTGTCTCATGGGTATTTTGCAGTCCAGTAAATTAATGAAGAGCATTTGTGAAACATTCAAGAGAAACTCTCTCCCTTTTCTCCTTTTTCCATAACTCTTCCTGCAGCTAACGGCAAGGGAAGCCTCTGAAGCAACCAAAAAGAAGACAAGTGAGAGCTCATATATACTATTATGAATTTCCTGTTACTTTTAATTATTCACTTAACACATTTATTGTCTTCCCAAATAAACTGTCAGCAACATAATGTTAGGGACCACATCACTTCTATGTTTATTTTCCTCCTTCCTCTTTCATTCTGCTACTTTATTTTTCTCATACATTTAAAGCAGTAGAGTTTGATAATAATCCACTAACTCCAAAAATTAGTAAAGCCTTTTTCTTTTAACATATCTGGTTTCAAGCTCTTTAATTCTCTAATAGAAAGATCCTACTACTATTTTATCTATTTTGATATGTCATTATCTCTTGCTTTGACACTTTCTAAGTGAAGCAACTGCTTAATTTCCTTCTGGCGATATCCTTTCATACACTTGAAGACATCTGTTAAGCTTGGATAGCTTCCTTTGCTGTGGTTCAATAGCCTGAACTCCTTTATTTTTGTTGGGAGAACTAATTTCTATCCTTTAATCTTTTCAGTTGATCTTTGGATCCTTTCCAGTTTCTTCCATATATTTTTACAAATGAGAGGATTTAAACTTTGCTTCCAAAGATTCCCAGGGAAAAGCTGCATTATTAACCACTTCCTCCTATCAAAGTTTATCTACCCTCAGAACAACTAGAGCAGGGTCATTGTTAATAGGTACAATGGGGGGTGGGGTTAGGGGATCTGACTTTCCACATCCTGTGCAGTTAGAAATCCAAATATAACTTTTAAGTCTCCAAAAAATTAACTACTAATAGTTTGCTGTTGACCAGAAACCTTACTGATAACATAGTCAATAAACATGTATTTTGTATGTTATACATATTATATTCAGTATTCTGACAATAAAATAAACTAGAAAAAGAAAATGCTATGAAAAATCATAAGAAAAATACATTTACAGTATTTGTTAAAAAAAAAATCATGTATAAGTGGACCCATGCAGTTCAAACCCATGTTGTTAAAGGCCAGTTTATTTGGGTGTGGTTCAGTTCATGTTTAACCAGTCTGTATCTGAAGCTTTTATAATCAGTACTAGAGCTCTGAAATCTTTGTTGAGAGAGTGATCCTGAATTCTTGCTATGGGAAGGATTCTGACAGCATAACTCCAAGTGCTAGGGCTAACTATAGGCCTCAAGTAATCTCTATCAAAGAGAGGTGTGGTTAATTAAAAATGGGCACACATTTTTTGTTGCACTTCCTATGGCGTGGTCAAGTCTATATTTCCTCCCCTTAAATCTGGGCTGGCCTGTGATTCCTTTGACCAATAGAATATGAAAGAAGGAATGTTATCCCCAATTCAGGGCTGTCTTACTTGGTTCAGGCTGCTGTAACAAAATACCATACATGAGTGGCTTAAAAAACAAACATTTATGCCTCACAGTTCTGAAGTCTGGGAAGTCCCAGATCAATGTGTCAGCAAATTCAGTTCTTGGGGAGGACTTTCTTCCTGGCTTGTAAACAGCTGCATTTTCACTGTATTCTCACATGGTAGAGAAAGAGCAGTCTTTCTCAGTTTTAAGGATATTAATTCTGTCACAAGGGCCCCACCCTTATGAACTAATCTAACCTTTATTACCTACTTAAGTCCCCACTTCCAAATATCATACACTAGGGATTGGGACTTCAATATAAAAATTTGGTGGTGGTGGGGGGGCACAAACATTCAGTCCATAACAGAGGCCTAACCTTTCGGAGGACTAGAAGTTAATACTTCGATCCTCTTGGAGTCCAGAGGTGCCAAGTAATCCAACTATCCTGTTGCAAAGAACTCATGCAGAGATAACATTGGTAGGGAGAGAGACACAATTAGCCTAGACTTCCAGTAGTCCCTGCCAAGTTGATAGGCAAATGAGTAAAGCTGTCTTAGATCCTCCAGACTAGTCCAACAACCAGCTAAGTACCATGGATCAATCATGTCAATGTCATATGGAGCAGAAAAATTGTCTAGCCAAGCCCTGCCTAAATTCTTGACCTACTATATTGTAAGAGATAGTAATAAATTATTTTAGCAAGCTGCTAGTTTTGTAATGATTTGTTATGTAACAATAGATAACTAGAAGAAGAAACACAGCTGCCTCTGTTTATATCACTACCTTTTCTGTATGCCCCTCAATATTCCCTTACCCTATAAGTAACTTGGAGTTCTCTGGCTAAGTCACTTCAATTGTGGCTGTGACCTCTGGAGTTAATATAGAGGGTTTGATTGTTGCCATATAAACAACTCTCAGTATTTCTCCAATAACATCTATTTCTAGGCTTCTTGGCTCTGACAGCTTCTCCAGGGACACTGGGAAAGACCAAAATACTAAATAGGCAATTTTATCCCTTTATGGCAGTTTCTGATAATTTCATCTTGGACCCTTGAACTTCTGCATAAGAAGTAAGACCACCCTGCTTCAGAGACCGCAAGGAGATAAAATGGAATTTATCCAACATCAGAAGATAAATATAAGCCCTACTGCAACCTGTTCTAAGTCAAAAGGTAATTGGTTTGTCTTATCTTTTTATATGAAGAATGATTCCTGATTTAGTTTTGTTACAGGAATAAAGATATAGTGATATAATGGACAAGTTGGTTAGATGTGTATAGGAGGGAGAGGGGCAGAACTTCAGTTAGAGTATCCTAATATTACTTAGTCCACCTATGTGGGTCAAGAATATTAATTCCTAAATCTTGGGGTCTTAAAAATTATCTATTTATTGAGGGTGCTCTGGTTATGTTTTTCTTTCTCCATGGCTTGTCTACTTAGAGCTTCTACTTAGGCTACATCTTCTAAAATCTTTTGCAAGTCTCAAAGCATAATCCGAATAAGCAGATTAGATGCTGTGTTATTTCCAATTGACGAACAAGACTTAATCCTCCTAGAATGATCTTCATCTACCTGGATTGATCTTCACAGGCCTATCTTCCTCAATTACAGCATCAGAAGTAGGAGCTTATTTTCTTTTGGTTGACTTGTCTAAGGTCAGGAAATCAAAAGATTTAGTTCCCATGGATCCAACTATTTAGAAAAAATATTTAAAGATATGTCAATTTAGCTATAAACACACTTGCACTATCAGCAGTTACCAGTTAAAGATTATTTTCACTTTAACTGCCAAAAACATGGTTGATATCTGTACTCTTTCTCCATTTCTTAATATGTGAAAATAATATATATTTAAGAAATCACATACATACATATACACACAAGAACAGACCTACACACACACCAGCAGTTAGTGTGGTTGGGGCAGTATATGTGAATTTATCAGCATTTCAGTCCACTCTTATGCTGGCCTCTGGCTATTCAGCGGTATTTCTGGTGTAGTGGAAGCAGTGATGCCCTGGCTGAGGAACACATTTGAAAACAACCTCTCATGGTCAGAGGCACCATAGTAAGCCAATCTAGAAAGGCAAGTTGAAGCTATAGCAGTGTAGGACACTTAGACCCTTGCTGAATAAACAGATAGCTGGCATCATGCTCAGGGCCTGCAGATCTGATAACCAGAAAAGTCAGCTGGGGCAGTTTGGTTGAATCATTGGTGACAGATGCCAGAGGCTGGTTGAAAATTAGGTAACCTTTGGGCTTTTCTGAACTAGAGGAGTAGATTTTCACCACCCCTTGAACTTTTTAAATGCAACATACAGGAGGTACATTGGACTGAGGGAAACATATTTGGAATGGAAGATAATTACTATGTTTCAGGAATCAGGGATGGCTGAGATATCCTTAGCTTGGGTGGCTCTCTGAAGCTTAGGTCACCTGAGTGCATGTATCTTAAATCCTGTGATTACTTAATTACTGGATTCTGTGGACTTGAGGGGTCAATAGGTTGTTATAAAGAAACTTTTAGGTCAAGGGAGAATATAAGATAGACTGTGAAAAATATACTTATGATCATTACACATCAATAATACAAGAGGAACAGATATGGGCATCTCTGTGTTTTGTAAAATTTATAAAACTTACATGCCTTCTATTACATTTTCCTTCTGCAGGTGCCACTGGTGTGGTCAAAGAAATTTTTGGATTTGACTAAAGTAAAAGTGATTTAGGAAATATTTACTTTGGAATTATTGGGGTATATTTGTGTGGTTTTCAGCTATGTCTGTGCAAAATTATTTCTAGTTATCCATGGGTCAGTAGCTTCCAGGAAAACTCCTATAGCTCACTATTTTGTCTGACCCAGTATCGTGACAGGGATTTGCGAGTATTACTGTGATAAGAACATGCTCTAAGGAACTCAGCATTGAAGGTTTTAGGATAGGGAAGGAGAAATGGGATTTGAAATGTATGACACCAGGAGCTAGTCTGTGGGAAATTCTTTCACTCATCAGTCATATGATATTGTGATTGGAGGATGTGATTTCTCTTGCTGCTTGTCAAAGCTCATATTCTTTCCAGTCAGAAATATATTTGACAACACGGTATGTACCATTATAAATGCACCATAACCATTTTCCTGTTTTGATGAGAGTCAGGTAAAAAGGAATTAATCTGAATTCCTATTGTTGTGTTGGGGTGGGGAAGGGAGGAGAACCTATAATATTATTACCAACATGTAGTAATGTTTGGAAAGTTGCATGCTTTAGGCATCCAAAGGATCAGCTATGACTTAATCCATTTATTCTGATGAAGCAACAAAACATCCCCACTTTGTTGGAACAAATTCTGGGAGACCTAGATGAAGTAGTATTCAAAACTGCCATATGTTCAGCAAAATAAGAAAAATACAAATATTCTAGTAACAATTCACCTTCTTCATTAATAAATCAGTTTGCACATTAAGAGTAATTTGATTACACATTGGTTTAACACACCACTATGTAGCAGCAATTTATAATATATTTGCATTGTTGATCTGTGGCTTCTTCTTTCATAAACATAGACACAGCTCAACTTGGATCTCTTGGCTGTGTGAACTTGAGCAAGACATGGAACCACTCTGGATCTGTTTTCTTACCTCTAAAATGGAAATAATATTTGCTCCCTTTATCTGTCAGGCTGTATTAAGGGAAATCTGTCACAATATTTATTATAAGTATTTGCATGCTGCAAAGTGCTGTCTGATGTTTATAGTAAGTCTTTAGTAGAGATGGTTTGAAAAGGAAAACATTATCTTATTCTGTTTACTTCCTGGATTATCCCCATTTATGGAAAACCTGACTATATTTTGTCTTGGCACAAATAATCACTGCAGGTTTATTTCTCAAAACAAAATTTTAAAATTTACCCCAAAACAGCCAGTGGAAAAAATAGAGGAAGAAAAACCAAACTTTCAAAGAATCATAATACAGCGAGTATAACTTTTTTTGAAATTCTTCCTGGGGAATAGCAATTAAGTCTGCTTCCTGGCTTTATTGAAGATACATTAAGCTTATTGAGAGTGACTTTATCTAAAGTAAAATGCTGCCCGTAGAAATAGTGATTTTTCTACATAAAGATATTATCTCAAAAGATATGTGAAAAGCAACAAATGACATTTTTACAGATAAGTGTATTAACAGAAAACTGGCTGCTAAGGGCTCTCACCCTGTGGGAATTCCTTGATGCATTTATCATGATCTGGGTCTAGAAACTCAGTGTTTTCATTGCATTGGGTTGATCATATTTAGGGATGTTTACACACGCTAAGCAACTCCTAGGATATTTCAGAGTAAACTGGAATGCCAATCTATTAATTTACAAGGAAAAATCCAACTGTCAAGTTGATTGGAGAGTCAGATCATTCAGACCAGCACATTCTCTCAATTGTGGAAAAACACCAAAGGGAGTAAACTACAATTAGAAAAGCCTGGGAGGGAGTTAGCTGACTGACTCAAATATGATAGCCCAAAGCAGCTATGTCTCTTGCAATGGCCAGTCAGAAGAAGGGTCAGAGTGGACCTTGCACAAATCTTTGCTAACTCAAAGAAAAAATTCACTAATGTTGTGTTTGGCACAGCGGACAGATAGAAGAAAGTGTTGGATCTGCACTCTTCCATCTAAAAAATGTGGGGGAAAGAATACTAATGTAAATGCTAGGATTACTGAGTAATATAAATTAAAATAATAAATTAACATAGTTAAAGGCAAGATTTATATGTCAATATTAAAAACGTACAGTGGGAATTGAGGAAGGGTAATGAGTAAATTCATAAGTTAGAGAGTCATGATATCATGATGCCATCAAAGGGGTTCATTTATGGTTGAACTCATTTTGATAGAAGACTGCATATAAATCAGAGTTTTAGGTGTGGGAAGGGGCTCATATATAAATAAGATATGTTCAACTTTATTAAAATTCATTGGTAAGATTCTCTTATACTTGCATCTCTTGTGAATGTCTAGATTTTTAATATTATTTTTCACACTAGGAAACCTAATTAAGGCATTAATTATTTTTCACTTGCTACTGTCTATAATCAAGAGATAAGGAATTAATTTAGTGAAAATTAATTTAGTGAAATCACATTTACATATTTAATAATTATTTACTGACTACTTACACTGATATTTATAATATTGGCAACATATTTCACTCCTTGATCTGTGTCACGGTGATGATTCTCTGACATTAATAACTTTTATAAAGGTAACCAGGAGACCTACTCTGAGATGGAAGATTTTTATGGAAGAAGTGATATGATAAATTTTTTTTTGCTTTTGATCAAGATCTTTCTAGTCTATGTCTATATCAAGGGAAATGTCCTTCACAATGAAAACCTAGGCATAAAAATGGTGTCAGGGAGAAAGGAACCAAGGCTGTTATTTAGGCCTACATTTTTGTCTAGGACAGCAGTTCTCTAAGTGTGGTCCATGGAGTCCATAATACTCTTTAAAGATAATCTGTGAGGTCAAAAGATCTATCATGCCACTTTATGATGTAAGAGAGAACAAAAAGAATCATTGATACTGGTTTCAAATTCCAAATTACAACTAACCTTTAAGAAACTTCCACTTGCCCAATTGGATGTAGTGTTGAAAAATATATATACAATGATCTGGAAAGCCTACAAAAATACTCTCCCTTTTCAAACTCTATATCTGTGTGGGGCCACATTTTATTCAAATACATCAGCCAAAAATATACACTGCATCTAAAAGCAGTAGCAGATATGATGTCCCAGTTGTCTTCTATTAAGTCAGAGATTTTCAAAAATGTGAAGCAATGACATTTTTCTATTTTGTTTAAAAAATATAGTTATTTCTTTTCATAAAAACATTGTAAATATACTTAATGGGTTTATTATTGACATTTTAAATGAATTGATAATTTTAAAATTCTCAGTTTTGATTTCTAATGTGGTAACTATAGATAGCTACAATCCATATTAATAAAAGCTCTTTTCGGTCCTCAGTGATTTTGATCAGAGTATAGGGGTCATGAGACCAAAGAGTTGGATAATAATAACTATAGAACTCTTTAATGAGACATACTAAGTATGAATGGTTAAGTTTAAATCTCTTTTGCTTATAGGACCCTTGTCATGGAAGGGCCAGTCAAGTGAAAAGCAACAAAGCATTGTTAGTCAATCAGGACTTTCTCTGTTTTGGATTTCAATGGAAAAAATAAAATAGAGACTCTGGGATGGGTTTATTCTATGTCTCATTAGGATTTGGGAGCAGAAAGGAGAAAGATGGGTATAGAACACAAACAGGAGTAAAGTTCTTTTTTCCCTTGTGTCTCTTTTGTCCTATAGCCTCCAGAAACTGGGTGAGTCTAACAAAAGTGATGGGAAATTTTAAGAGACACTGAAACATGATTCCATGCTGGACACTGAAAGAGATGATTTAAAAACTGCCCCATGAGGTCTGTGTCTAAAGGCCAGGTTCCCCCATGCCCTGAAGGAGTGCCAGAATACAGAAACAGCTACTTTAGCAACAGCTTCCTCATGTTCCTCCAGAACATCATGTCTTGGAATTACTTACTAAATAGTCAATTAATATTTTGGTTCTGAAGTGGAAAGGTGGTGCCAGTGGAAATTTAGATGGATATATGAGTGTAAAAATAAATATTAAATGAATATTAAAAAGAAATGCTAGAGTTTTACTGATAGGGCTCAATGCTGCTGATAATGCTGTTTCCCTACTCAGCCTTTTTGTCTTTTGCCTCAGTGCTATCCAATAGAAATTTAATGCAAGCATAAATAAAATGTGTACCATAGAAGTAATTCAAAATTTTCTAGTAGTCACATTTCCAAAAGCAAAATAATTGTGTGAAATTAATTACTGATTTTATCAATCCATTGTATGTGTAATCATACCATTCCTACAAGTAATTAGTATAAAAAATTTCATAAGATATATTACTTTCCTTTTGACTAATTCTTCAAAATATAGTATGTATTTTACACTTACAACATGACTCAATTTGGGCTAGCTCTAATTCAAGTGCTCAATGACCACATAAGGCTTGTTGCAAACATACTGGGCAGCTTAGCTCTGCACAGTTGTAATTTCAGAATTCGAGAAGCAGTTTTAACTTGAGGTTCTAAATGTCCTCTTCATGTTTTTTATTGTTTTAATTTTCCTTTTTCTCACTGTACTAACAAAACACATAGAAGTCAAAATTCTCAGTTTCTTTCCTTTTTGCTGGTGTTTTAGATTGGAACTTGCACTGATTTTTGGATCTCAATACTTCTGTTTCCATGGATTGTTTAAATATAGGTGTTAAAATAACTTTTCCCCTGTTTATCTTAACTTGAGGATCCATATTATCACACCTCCCTCTATTAGTCCATTCTGATTTATTTTTTGTTTTTGTTTGAGTCATATTTGAAAAAATGGTACTGTTTTTCTCCAACATAAAAGCTGCTCTTCCATTTCTTCTTTGTATTTTTTTTTTTATTCTAAGAGAACTAGCAGTTTTGGATTTAATATATTTTAAAATTTAATGTTGACTTAGATTTTCTCTTCTGAAATAAATGAGTAGGAAACATTTAGGCCCATTTTATTATGGCATTTTAGGTCACTGTTCACCTGAAGTATCACTTTTGGATTTTGGTAAATTGTCTTTCATTATTTTATTCATTTCACAGTTATTTATGGAGGCCACTGTGTTTCAGGCAATAAATGTCTCTGCTTCCTTTCCTACTATGAAGAATCAGTTCTATTTTTTAAATTGTTAATTTTGAATTAATTTTATACTTACAGAAAATTTGAAAAAATAGTGGAGTTTCCACATATCTCTTGTATAGCTTCTCCTAAAGTTAACAGTTTACATAGCAATTATCAAAATCAGTACTTTAGTATTGGTACAATACTATTCACTGAACTATAAATCTTATTCAGGTTTCACCAAATTTTCCACTAATTCTCATTATTCTGTTGCAGAATCCACCATTGGTTTCTTTGTGTATGTTGTTGTGTATCTTCTTAGCCTCCTTCAATCTCTGTTAGTTCTTCAGTCATTGTCATTTATAATCTTGGTACTATTGATAAGTACTAGTAAGTTACTTTGTAGGTGGCCCTCAGTTTCAGTTTTTCTGATGTTTTCTTCTCATGATTTAAATGAGATTATATGTTTTTGACAAGAATAACACTAACATAATGTTGTGCCCTTCTTTGTGCATCATAGCAAGGGCCTCATTATCTCAGCATGTCACTACTGGTAATGTTACCAATGATCATTTGGTTAAGGTACTTGTTTTCAGGGTTTTCCACCATAAGGTTACTATCTTTACATTTGTGGTTGACAAATATTTTTGAAGAGATACTTTGAGACTATGAAAATTCTGTTCATCAGAATTTCACTCACTATTTTTAGTCTCCCTCAGCGGATCTAGTCAAATTGGTTATTATCAGGGTATGTGTTTACAAATGAATTTTCTATTTCTACATGCATTGGTTAGAATTCTACTATAAGAAAGCACTGTCCCTTCTTATTTATTTACTTAGTGATTTGTTTATATCCATATGGACTTATAGATATTCATTTTATTCTA
Source organism: Cynopterus sphinx (assembly GCA_030015415.1). Classification (NCBI taxonomy): domain Eukaryota; kingdom Metazoa; phylum Chordata; class Mammalia; order Chiroptera; family Pteropodidae; genus Cynopterus; species Cynopterus sphinx. Next base: position 15,748,954 of record CM057388.1, read on the forward strand.
TGGGTTTAAATCTAGTGCAGTTATTATTATTATTATTATTATTATTATTATTATTTGCACAAAATATTCCAGCTTTGACCTTTAAGAGATCCTTAAGGTCAACTACTGTGTTCTTTCAACAATCTCCCATTCCTTTTTTAAAAACTACACTTTGAAATTTAATTAAGATAAAAAACAGTGAATACTTATTGGTTTCCTGTTAACTTAAAGATACATTTTAAATCTCTTTATATGGCATGCTAAGCCTCTCATGATTTCATGCTTGCTTGCTACTAGTCTCATTTTCTGTCAGTGCTCATCTACAAGTATACCTTCAGTTTCTCAAATAAGTCACTTTTCCCCTCATCTTTAGGCCTTTGCATATGCTGTCCCTCAGCATGGAACTCTCTCTTCACCTCTAAACTCCATCTACAACAGCCCCTACCTTTCTTTTACCTTCCAAGTAGTGACAAGTGTGTAGAATAAGTGATACTGTCATATATTGATGATACAAGTGTTAACTGGGACAAACTTGTTGGAAATCTGTTAGGCAATATATACTAAGACTGAGCATATGCTTACCAATGACCCAGCTGTTCTACTCCTGTATATATAAACTTAACATCAGTACTATCCATCAAAAAGCAGAAATAAGAATGTTCATAACAATGTGGTTTACTCACTCCTCCAATATCTATTCCAATATTTACTTAGATGAAGTTTCTTCCAGGATTAGCTTTTCTCACATTCCACATCACCCTCACATTCTGCCTGGCTTTAGTATCTCTATTGTATCTTTATATATTGAATATGTTTTACTGAAGTGATTATTAAATTGTATGTATGTCTCTGTATCTTGTCTGTCCCATAAGATGGGGTAAGGTATTAGTATTATTTGCAGTTTTATTTCCACTCTCTAGCTTTTCTTTTACTTCTAAAAAAAGTTTTAGGTACTTGGTTATTGACTGAAACATCTTATCAAGAACAAGATAAATTGGTACAGCCACTATGGGAAACAGTATGGAGTTCCCTCAAAAAACTGAGAATTGATCTACCATATGAACCAGCACTCCCTCTACTGAGTATTTACCACAAAGACTTGAAAACACATATCCAAAAACATATTTGCACACCGATGTTCATAGCAGCATTATTCACAGTGGCCAGAGCATGGAAGCAACCAAAGTATCCTAGATAGATGATTGGCTAAAGAGGCAGTGGTACATATGTACAATGGAATATCACTCAGCCATAAGAAGAGATGAAATACTGCCATTTGCAACAACATGGATGGACTGAGATAATCATGATAAGCAAAATAAGCCAGACAGAAAAAGCTGAAAATTGTATGATGTCACTTATATGTGGGATATAAACCTAAAAGAAACAAATGAACAGGACAAACAAAAAGGGACTCATGGACATGGACTATATAGACTAGTGGTTACCAGAGGACTATAGAGTAGTGGTTACTAGTGGGGTAGAGAAGTGAAGGGGAGGTAGATAGGGGAAAGCGGATGAAATATAGGGGGATGGGGGAAGGGTGAAGTGGGTAAAGGGGATCAAATATATGATAGCTGAAGAAAACTGGACTTTGGGAGCACAATAGAATATATAGATGTCAAATGATAATGTATACCCAAAAAATATATAATTGTATTAACCAATGTTACCTTAATAAACTTAATTAAAAATTAAAATTAAAATAAAAATGAAGATAGATTTCTGTAGATCATGAGGAGTTTGTTTTTAGACAATTTAACCTTAACAAGGTTATCATCCTATTTATCTTCTAATTACTCTCTCCTGGCATAACATTCAAACTGCCACTACATATTCTTTAAACTTTTAAAGGAGTTATTTTTATCTCTATGTTTTAAAAATTCTATATTGCAATTTTTTTTAATTTTCAAATTTCTCTTTTTCAAAATATAATTATGTTACATATATACCAACATGTACTTATCTTCACACCATAAAACTTTGAATTCAGCCTTTAAAAATGTCTTTCCAACAGAAAAAAAAAACAAAAAAACATTTTTAATATACTGTTATTAAAATATTTGCTAAGGATTTTTAATAACAATTTATCCCTTCTACATGTCTTATATTGAGATATATAGCTATATTTAAAGAAACACAGTATACCCTTGTAAAATCCTTGGGAAATTGTCAATAAAAGAAGTTCCTTTTAACTACTTTTATTGATTTCATTTTTGAGAAAATACAAGAGGTGAAATCCAAGTTACTGTGGTTTGTAATGTAGCAACAATAAAGATAAAATCATAAAAGAGAATATTTGGGTTAGCTTTTGAAAAAAGACTTAGGTAGCCCATGGGAGCAGTTTCCAATATATTCTCCATCCTAAACAATTAGTATCATTTTTGGTATATTTCTCTTCTATACTTCCAATTCAATTTATTTTTACACTACCAAATATAAATGAAAATGGTGTAGTTTTAAAAATATAGACATAAATGATTTAGAATATTTTCATTTTATTAGAGTATACAGTACCATTGGAAAACTTCCACTCAGGAATCCAAAATTGAATATACAAAAGAACATGTAACAAGAAGCTAGTTAGTAGGTTGACAAAGCGACTTCTCGGAAGAGACTTAGGTGTATTGCTTTTTCACTGTGTCTAAAACCACAGAGGAAAGTAAGAAGTAGTTTGAAACTCCTACCCTCAAAATGGTATTAAAGGCAATGAGTAAATCTTGATAATATGAGGTCCACCCCTTTCCTCATTTATATATTATGTCCTCATATAACTAGCACTTCTTTATATAGCTAGCCAGCAGGGCTTTATGTGCTCTGGGACAATCTGGGAAACACAAACTATCTCATTACCAAAGTGACTTCAGTAGTGTTTACTATCAGTAGAAAAAGGCATTAAGAGAAGTACTATTTTAAACCACCTGAAAGAACAACTCACACATGAAGGCATATAAACTGATCTGAAGGAGTAAGTGAGGGTGCGGAAGAGGATTTCATTGACTACATTCCTAGCTCCTGGAGAACTGGAACCAGTGATTCCCATTTATACAAACTGAGAATGATTTAGATTTCTAAATATCAGGTAAACAAATAAAAAAAAATCAGTATTTGTTCCTAAGGCAACCAGTAGAACAAATACTAAACCATTACTGGAATCTGAGAAGAAAACTAATGGTTTACTTTCCTAAAAGCAGTGGAAAATTAAGGTCCTGTTATCAAAATTTTATTAGGATGAAACTAGAGAACTACAACTTTAGCCACAAGATTTCAAAGCATATTATCTTCATACCATAGGGAGCTTAATAAAATGGTATATACAGATCTTTACTTGCTTATGGCATGAGGAGGACTCACATTAATGACAAGGAGGATTAAAGACAATTTACACCTGAAGAATCACAAAAGCTGAACACTATCCCCCCATAAAGTTATTTGGAAGACATCTTGTACTGTCCACATGAAGAGAGAGAATGAATGATTTGATGATATATAATAAATGCATTGATTTCAACATTTAGCTGTGGAAGGTATTTTTTAATTTTGGGAAAGGAGGGATTAGTTTCTACCTGCAAAGTATGAAGACAAGTCACAGGGTTAATCCCACTATATTTAAAAGTTAACTCAAATAATATCAGGGGAGAAATTATCTAGTTTCTTAATTTTAGAGAAAATTTTATAATTGCCTAAGGCAAAATAATATAGTAAATCTTAATTATTTTTCTCTTTTTAAGCACCAAATCTCACTTCTAATAAAGTATATTTTGTCCCAGAACTATTATTTCAATGTTAAAATATTCCTATAGTATACCAAAGATTAACTTGGAATAGAAATAATTCAAATTATGAAGTTAGGTCTATGTAGCACCATCAATAATTAAGAAATGTTCATAAAAGCTTTTACATTACATACTTATATAATTTATTAGGTTATATTAGATTTCATGAAATATTTTATCACATAAGCATATGAGGAGGATTATACTAGCTTATAATGTTGAATTTAAAACTATAGGTACTGGTATATGATTCAAAACTATGGGTACTGGTATATGATTCATCGTATTTATCTCAAATATAAAAAAAATGTTTTTCAAAAATATTTTCTTGGTATAGATATTGGCATTTTGAGTAGGATAATTCTTTTGTGTTGTGCTATCCTGCAGGCTGAAGAAAATCTGGCCTTCCAGCTAACCATCTACACAAACACAGCAGCACTTTCCAGATATTATGACAACCAAACACTCCCACGTTTTCAACCTCCTCCTAACTTTCCTTTTCTCCATTTAGGAAACTTATTTAAAGGATTATGATGCTTTCTAATTTTACAAAATTAAGTGAACAAATTCCTCTCTCCCTTTCCTTCTCTCTCTTTCTCCCCACCTCAATCTCTCTAGATCTCCTTCCTTTTCTCTTTCTTTTTAGGAACTTTTATTGAAAACATAATAACCAAACATCTTTTTTCAAATACTTTAGAGCTAGAAAAATTCTTTTATTCATATTATTCAATCATTGTATTATCTATATTAGGAAAGCAGAGCATATATTTTATTTCTCTTTTGATAGGTTAAAAAAACCTAAGGCTCAGAGAAGTTAAGAAACTCTCTAAGTATGATACTGTAGTGAAGTAGAAACTAGTGTCTTGGTCTTGTAACATTTGGATTAGTGACCTTTGAACTGCATCTAACTGAAAAGTTAATATTTCCCCTGTCCACAAGAAAACAATGGTTTAAATGGGGAGAAAGTATCAATCAGTATAACTTAAGTCATAAATTTCATGACGCAGACTAATGTGCATATTGCCTACAGAGAAATGTTAATGGTTTAATAATTGTTAAAGATAAAAAATGGATAATATAGTTTTAACATTTATTCATAAAAAAGTATTGAAGCCTAAGATTTGGTGCTCAACTTGATGTGTACACTATTACAGGTAAGAAATAACAAAATGGTTTCAATACTAAATAAAGTGCATATGAAATACTAAGCTATAAAAGCCTAGATTTGTCAAAGGGAGAAATTAGAGAATAAATAGTTTCAAATTACTTTTATTGTAATGAAATCACATGTTTAGTCACAATGTTTAAAACAAGTCAATTTTTAAAAATTATTAATGCATCTTACAAGTTCACAATGATATATATTATAAAATATATTATAAAACCAGGCATAAAATATGGGATTGTTTTATTCAACATAACATAAAATGGGCATAATGATTGACAATTGCAGTCAGTTTACCATTTTAACTTCATAACATACTTTTATTTCTAAATTTGATTTCTGTTACACAACCTCAAGAGAATAAAATTCATATAGATAAGGCATGGCTAATTGCATCAGTCATTTCATAGCTTATCTTTAAACTGCAACATATTCTTTAACTTATTCAGAATGTTGAAAGAATAGTAAGAATATATATGTTTATAAGTTTGTAAACCAACTAAAGTTATTATTTCTTGATAGAAAATATTGAAATATATCTTACAACTTTATGAGATGTTTAAAAATCTCTTTGTAAAGAAAATGAGAAAGTCTAAATACTACTCAGTATTATTAGTTTCTAACAATTTCTAAATAGTCAAATTTATCTTGCTTTGCTCATCAAACCTGAAATTTAATTTGTACTTCCATTTGATCACTCTCTCCAAAGTTATAATATGGTATCATGAACAGACATTTTTGATTTAAATATTTAGGCCTATGTTAAAGTCAGATACAAAATACTCTAAACTCATGATTATGACTAAAATGATCTTCCATACAATATTATAATGATAAGTTAACCTATAGATTTACTTATTATCTTACAATTGACTTCTGACTTCTTGCCATAATATGGTAAGTGGTTACGCCCACGTAGTCCCTGGTCTGTGAGTGTAGAACATGTGCTTAATGATTATGCTCACTTGTATAATATTTTATGAAGGGATATTAATAGTGTTCAATTTTTAAAAGAACCAGAGCAGACCTATAAACTTTCTAATCAATCATACTTTCATGAGATGTACAAACATGATGAATGCAGATAGTATTTAAAAACATCGTCTTTGCTTACTTCTGTTAAAGGGACAGAGACAAATAAGGGAGAAAGACCAATGCCTCAAAGTAAAGCATATATAATATGCTTAAGAAATCTTTCAATTTTTAAAAATGTGAGTCAATACCTAATAAATTAGATGAAAATTCATAATAATTAACAGGACATTATAGACTGTAATAATGGTCTCTAACAAAAAATAAATTGAAGTAGGGATAAAATCTTGATGTTTTATTCAACTTTTTATCACCCCAGCACAGAAAGGTGAATGGCTAGATTCAATTGCTTTCTTTTCCACATTAAGATGACCCAAATGTTTTGTTTAGCTAGATGCTCAGTATGAAAACAACTCAAAATCTCTTGTTGCAGTTCAAACTTATGAAAGGTAGAAATCATAAATGGGAGTGACCAAGAGATTAAATATGATTCCATAGTTCTTGAATATGGAGGGATTTTTCCAGCTGTAGATGCCAGATTACAGAAATATAAATAAAAATAAATTGCATTCAGATGAAAAAACATGATGATGAAGAATCTAGAAATCTGATTATTATTGCCAAAACATTATGTCAGGTATACAAAGATATGTGGTGATTAACAGTTCTAGATCCAAAAAGGTAGATGTTGAAGACCCAATTGTGAGGCAAGGTTGTTAGGAAGATTATCTACATGGAATAGTACAAGAGGAGTAATAATAAGGAAGACTGAAATGTACCCCAAAACAGACTGAATACTGTTAGAATTTCAGAGCAACAAAAATGACCATGATCATTTAGAAGAAAAAGGAAAAGATTTCTTTTTTTTTTTTTTCAATCAGGCACTAATTAAGTTCATCCTAAGAGATTCTGATTATCCTGGGGGATGCATCAAGAAGTTGAAAATATGGATAATGAATTACACTCTGCATAGGATGTAAAATGATGCAGAATATTTTTGTTCCCATACTACATCAAGATAAATCCAGATAAAATAGAACCCATACTTTTCTAAAGGATTATCAGAGTAGTGGAAGCACAGAAGCCTAAACAAGCTGATTTCCAGTGAAAGGGGACCTTCTTCAGAGATAACAATGAGCCAAGGATACTGATTGAGGGCAAATGCTAGGTTTGGCTATTAAGCTATTGATGCAGGCAGAATAAAATGAAATCTGAAAGACTCAAAAATATGATGGTAATTCACTCAGCCTACCAATTCTCTCCACTCTAGTTTTCCTGAGAAAACAACAACAAAGGCAGGAATGAAAAGCAGAAAGAATTTGCACTGCCTTATGGAATCTTGTCCCTGGAACCAGAGGTCTTTGAGTCAAGCAATCGAATGCTGAACGGTGACCCAACCATTTCCTGGCTCAAAAACTAAGATAAAGGAAGATAAAGTATCTCTTCTCTTCTCTTCTCTTCTCTTCTCTTCTCTTCTCTTCTCTTCTCTTCTCTTCTCTTCTCTTCTCTTCTCTTCTCTTCTCTTCTCTTCTTTCTCTTCTCTCCTCTTCTCTTCTCTTCTCTCCTCTCCTCTCCTCTCCTCTCCTCTCCTCTCCTCTCCTCTCCTCTCCTCTCCTCTGCTCTCCTCTCTCTCTCTCTCTCCTCCTCTCCTCTCTCTCTCTCTCTCTCTCTCTCTCTCTCTCTCTCTCTCTCTCTCTCTCTCTGTCTCTGTCTGCTTATATCTGTACTCACTCAATAATCTAATTTCCATGCATCCACTCTGATCACTGCTTCCTTTCTTTCTAATTTCTTCCATCATATAAACTGAACTTTAATATTATTCAACTGTATGGGACCACCAATTGACCTTCATGTTTTCTCTATCTTTCAACCCCTCAATCATCACTTTCAACCTTACCCAAGCCTAGTTGCACTCACATACATTTTCAATTTCCTTGTTCCCTCTCTCTTCATTTTACTTGCCTGACAAAACCCCAACCATAGCTAAATATAATTCTCTGACTATTTCACATCTACACCTAAGCAGTTAAACCTGAATAGAAAAACACATAAAGGTGCTAACAGCATCTTACTGTAAATGCATGAGTCCTAATGGAATCATACCATATTCTCCTAATGCATTTGTTCTCCTATTTTCTTAAATAACTATTTCTTTTCACAAAGTATAAATATTTCTTTCTCTTTATTTACTTTCAGTTCATGGCCTTTCTTATTTCTTGATGAAATAAAATACATCTGATAAGAATCCACTCTTGTCACCATATCTACCGACCTACTTTCATCTGGATCTATATAGCCTTTTCTTACCTTCCTATTGCCATCAAAAAATGGTTGCTGATGCTATCCAAGGCTAACCTGTACACTTGTGAACTGAATTACATTCTCCTTAGCTCACTCAGACATAATTCTTTCTCTCTTCTCGTGTAAGTTTCCCTCTCCCGTGGATTTTTTTTTTTACCAGCACATGAATAGGCTGTACTATCTCCTTCACCAAACAAAAGTTTCCTAACTTCATATCCTTCTATACCTTCCTCTCCATTTCTCTTTCCCTCTTTATATTCTCAAAAAAGCTATTAATATGCTGTCTCCAATTATTTCCTCTTGTCCTCTCTTTTGAACCCACTCCAATCAAGGTTTTACTCAAACCACTAAAACAGCTTTAGTGACATTCTGTCATGGCCTCCCTTTTGCGAGTTCCAGTGGTCAATTCACAATATTTATTATACTTGACCAGTTAAACAACATCTGAGACAATTGTTTGCTTTCTCTTAATGCAAACATTTTTTTTTTCACTTGGCTTCCAGTAAAACACCTTTTCTTGGTTTTCCTCTGATCATATGAGTGCTCTTTCTCAGTCTCTACTTGCTATATCCTTCTCCTCTTCTTAACTCCAACAACTGGAAAGCTCCTCTCTTCTCCATCTTTACCTAGTCCCTCATGGCTGCAAGTACCATTTATATGTTAATAACTACCAAATTTATAATCCAATATAGATCCCTCACTATAGGTCATCTAATATCAAACTGTTTACATGACATTTCCCTTTGGATATCTAAAAGTCACTTCAGAAGTAACAAGCCCAAATTTGAACCCTGGATTTTGCCAGTGCTCTCCTCCTCCAGTCTTTCTTATCTCAGTTAATGGTAATTCCATCATTTTAATTAATTAGACACTGAACCTTGGAATCAACTTTGACCATTTCTAATGTTCTTCCCATAGGTATCCATTTTTTACTCCCTTACTACAGATCATTGTTCAATGTTCATGTAAGAAGAGAAGACTTTTATGATTTCCCTAGGTTCTCATTTATTCACTCCCTCTGAATTACCCCAGTTCCTTTTCTTCATAACACTTACAACTGCTTTACATAGCACACATCACATTGTTATTTATTTTCTTTCCCTTTCTCTAGCATATACAATATAATTAAACAAAGACAGGGACTTTGTCTTTTAGTTCAGTGTTATACACCCAGGTTTACAATAGTGCTTAACATATAGTAGGTGCTTAAAGAAATATTTGTTGAACAAAGAAATCTATTTTAATGAAGATGGAATTCGGTTTTGTTTTAGAAATTTGTAAAATAAACTTTTCGACCTATTTTCCTTTAATTATACTTTGATGACCCTAAGGATTGTTGGTGTTTATTTTCTTGAGAGCAAAGACTTTTTCCCTCCTCATTTTATTCCCCCAAATTAAGTTTTTGTATTTTTTCTCTTTGAAGTACATTTTAAAGGAAGGCAGATGTATGGTTAATAGAGGGAAGAGAGAAATATTCTAGAAATATTCTTATCCCTTAACTTTTTCAAAATGAGATACTACATTAATTTATATACCGTCTGAATATGAAAAGGCCTAGAGGTGGTGAGAAAATAATTAAAACCTAGATCTGACAGGCTTGTAGAGGAACAAAGCAATTCTTGTTAAATTATTATATCATTGTAGTCTTGAGGGGTTAGAGATCTTGATCTGATTAATATACACACATTTGATTTGTTTAAACAATTACATTGTTTAGTGGATGAAAAGAAATGTTTGCTATGAAAAGTTCACCTAGCAGACTTCTAGATTTAATAGCCATAGAATTATCTAGATATGAAAAATTAAGGCAAGCATCTCTGTACTAATATATGAAAAGAATCTCACAAGAAACAATTATATACAAAGTAATAAACTCAGTATTGTCAAAACTTATGTGCAAATATTAATTTTTCAGGTTAATTTTAAAGCCATTTAGTTCCTATGAGTGTCAGTGTGATTGTGGATACTGTTCATAAATTGTGTTTTATTTTCAATCCTTTTTAAAATTTGTCTTTTTTTGGCATTATATATAGGAAGTATTTTAAGATGGGCATAAATCATTGGTTCTACAATCTGTATTCAGAGAATAATACTGTTGCAAACAATTTTTCTGTTGGTATTAGAAAAACACTCTTGAAACATTTTCATGGGCAGAAATTCTACTCTAAATATATTCACAAAGACAAGGTCATTTATACTGAGTTAACACGAACATATTTGCATTGATTTTCACAGCTGTAAAAAAATAAACATTATCTAAGAATTTAGTTCAATGATGATTTTAAAGAAATATTTTATAATAAGATAAATTTTTGAATGTCATTAAACTGGCAGAAAAAAGCATTTTCTAATTTTCTAGCAGATATAAGAAGAGAAAGACAACATGTGGCTTTCCTATGAACTGAATTTAAAAGTTCCGAATTTCCAATTCTGATTTATTTCTAACGATATAATGCTGATGTCTTTCCCTTGCAGTTCTTGTAGATTTCTTTTAAGCATCAGTTTCACTCAGTAGTCAATTTATAATGAAGATTATGTAAATTGTGACAGGTTAAAATCAGGCCAAATGTTAATGCCAGGTAAAAAGGCCAAAATAAATATAAAAATTATGTCTGGGAGGCATTCTAGTTTGATTTACTTAGTAATGGAGAGAAGTAAACTATGATAAGGAAAAACAGCTATAAAAGTAATGAATGTTTTACTGAAAACATAAGGTGTTTTCTCCTCCCATTTGCATCCCATGGAAACAAGCTGACTGTCAATGAGAATGGATCGCATTCCACTTTAGAAGATGAACAATACAATTCTTTATGCAGCACACAATCAAGCTGTGGAATTCAATTCTGCAATATATCATTGTGGTAAATAGTTTAGTAAAATCCAGGAAAGCATTAAATGTTGCTATGAATAAGAATGACATTTTAAGCCATGCTAAGTAGGTCACAAAGTTTAAACGGCTCTCATCCCTCTAGCAATGGGGCACAGGAGAATTTGTGTGAAGGTCAGAAAGAAATGTTCTCTCCTTTGACATTCCTGTATATCACTCATGCATTATAGGATGTTTCTGTGGCTCTTTCTCAAAGCTGAGAATTAAGGGTATCTATTCAAACCTAAAGAGAATAAAAATTATTTAATTTTCCTAGAGCTATAAATATAATTTTGATATAAATTATTAATGATATTATCAATGAGCGCAATAATTCTACAAGATAGAACCCACTCCATGCTCACTCATTGAGATCATGCCTCTCATTTACTGAATCCAATGAATATGCACCTGGGAAGACAGCCTGCAAGATTCAGTCAACAAAGCTCAGCCTCCCAAGCCACTCACTAATCAGGGCAGAGAAGAGCAGAGAAAGTATCTGTGTGGCTTTGGAAATAGCAATAGAGAACAACTAGCACAGGCTACCACATTTGCCACTCAGCAAATGCAGTAACTTTTACTTCTATCTGCTGCCAGGATTTCTTGCAGACCCATCTTTAAACCAGACCTACACATTTTTCCTCTTCTTTTATCTAGTCATAAGAAATTCTTCATGAAACCATAGGTAATGGTTGAGAGTGAGGTAGAAAAGCAGCAGGAATGAGCAGTCAAAAAAATAAATCTCTCTGCACTGCAATTTCTTGCTAGTGCCTTCCATTACCAAACCCCAGCAGTATCCAGAAGGCTAAGTAGCCCAGGTGATGAAGTCTGCAGGCATCAGCATGACAGAGAGGGATGAGTGTAAATACTGACCTTGATCAAAAATATAGCATTGCAGCACTATAGATAGCTCTTTTGCTACCTTCTTGTTACAACCACCCTCTCATAAAAATAACCACACTCACATCACTTACCATAATCATCCACTCACTTTCCTGCATAGTTTTACCACATAAGTAACCATTCTTAAATACTTAAATTTAATTTTGTGTTTTCTTTTTGTAAAGTTTTTATAGTACGGGATCTTTAGTTTATCATAATACCTTTGAAATGTGTCTGTGTTACTGCATGCAGCTCTCTTTACCTATTTTCACTGCTTTATAGTTTTCTTGGTAACAATATGCAATTTTTTCCCCATATGACTCTTCATTTGAAATTTGGGTTAGCTACAATTTGTGTTTAATAAATAACTCTGTTAATACTATTCTTTCACAAGTCTCAGTGCAAGGGAGGAGAAATTTAAGCAACTGAGCAGTCCAAACCTATAATTTAACAGATAAAAGAAGAGGAAAAATGTGTAGGTCTGGTTTAAAGATGGGTCTGCAAGAAATCCTGGCAGCAGATAGAAGTAAAAGTTACTGCATTTGCTGAGTGGCAAATGTGGTAGCCTGTGCTAGTTGTTCTCTATTGCTATTTCCAAAGCCACACAGATACTTTCTCTGCTCTTCTCTGCCCTGATTAGTGAGTGGCTTGGGAGGCTGAGCTTTGTTGACTGAATCTTGCAGGCTGTCTTCCCAGGTGCATATTCATTGGATTCAGTAAATGAGAGGCATGATCTCAATGAGTGAGCATGGAGTGGGACTAGTGAGATACAAGACATTTTTTTTTCCTATTCCACACTGACTTTGGTACTACATTACTAGTTTCCTTCACTAGAACCGCTGTTTCTGCTAAGTGGCTTCTCCTTTACACTAGGTCTCGTCGGGATCCAGAAACACTCTTTCCTTCTCATTCTGCTCCAGTCTTTGGAGGGATAAAAACTTTCCTCTATTGCTGTCTGTGGGTGCTGTCCCCATCCCATGTTTGTTCCTTTAAATCTCTTCATTCCTCCATAAGGAGACTTTTATCAAATGTCTCTTCATTTGAGCCACTTGAGGTAGATTCTGTTTCCTCTGAAACTTGTTCTGATATGAAATCGGCAGTTTCAGGCATATGACAAATACATTAATTTTTAAGGTAAAGAATTGAGAATGTTTTGATGATGATGAAGATGATGATGATGATGATAAGGTTTTTCTGGAATTCTAGAGGCTTGACTCTCACAGTCACAAATATGACAAGCTCTCATACCACAGATCTTTGGAACATTAACATAGACCCAGGTAACTACTATAATTAGTGATTATACGATGACCATCATATCTGTGTTTTGATGCTCAAAAATATCATAGGATTCAATGAGTTAGTTTACATAAAATATGAGATATTAAAAAATATCTAATGTTAGATGGTGTAATGGAGAATAAAAAGAAAATGGAGGAAAAGGACACAAGAAAATATTGTTATTCATAATAGGAAATATTAGATTTTTATAAAGAAATGAAGGATTAAAGATAATTATATAAACAATGTGATTATAAAGCTAGCCAGTGGAACAAAAATAAAAATATTCCCAAATATCAGCTGGTTCTATTATGAGATAAAATTTACATACAGCAGAATGAAATTTATTTCTAAGATATTTTATCCATTTTTGTGATTATAAAATTTTCAGAATTCTGGAAGTATGAAAAAGCATAAAAATTATTTCTCATAATCTCAGAAATCATGTTGAAATGCTGCATATTTTTCTTTATTACTTATATATTTTACATATATACACACACTAACACATATGTAGTTAAACTTATGATTTTCTGTATATGAAATTTCATAACCTACTTTTTTCACTTAATGTTTTGAATATTTTAGCATTTCATTATATATTCTTAATAGTAGCATATGCTTCTTAGTGATTGTATGAAATTTCATCAGATTTATTATACTGTCTTTTTTTCAGTGTTAACTTATTGGCTACTAAGTTATTTCCATATTTGAAAAGTTGGCAATATGGATTAAGAATCTCAAGTGTGTGAATATTCTTGGCACTAGTAATGATTTTTACCTAAGTTTTTGAGTCATTTTTTATTTTTTATTTTGATAAGTTTTATAAGTATAAGAAAATATTAAAATACTATATTCCTACTATGCAAAATAAACCATTAATTATAATTCTTCATGCTCACTTTGTATATTTTAATATAATAAGATCATCAATTTATAGAAAAAGTTTCATCCAATCATTATGTCCTGCCCATTTCTCTCCAGATATCCCCAATGTATTGAGGAACTGCCAGGCTCTGTCTTTGGTGCTAGAAATGTGGAAATAAACTACATGTAAAACATCTGCTTTTATGAAGCTTATAGCCCAGAAGCAGGCTGCAGAGATTTGGATAGAGAAAATAAAAATACAAAAGATAGAAATAGATAAAATGTCAGACCGAGATAACTGCTATATGGGTAATACAGCAGGTGATATGGAGAGTTGGAGAGATTTAAGTTTTGATCTTTTTAACTCTAATGAGAAATACTTGACAAATATCATTATCTATATTTAAGGTATACTGCATATTGATTTGATATACATACACATTGTAGAATGATTACGAAGGTCAAGATAATTAACTTATCCATCACCTCATGTAGTTAACATAGTTAACTTTTTTTTTGTGGTAAGAACGCCTAAGATCTACTCTCAGTAACTTTTAAGTATATAATAGTGTATTATTAACTATAGTAACCATGTCGTATATTAGATCTTCAGAACTTACCTTATAACTGATAGTTTGTACCCTTTCACCTACATAACTCCATTTCTTCCTCCCCCAGCTCTATTAGGATGACTATTATCAAAAAGGCAAGAGATAACAAACATTGGCAAGGATGTGGAGAAAAGCAAACCCTTGTGCACTGTTGTTGGGAATATAAATTGGACTGCTACTATGGAAAACAGTATGGAAGTTCCTCAAAAAATTAAAAATGGAACAACCATATGATCCAATAATCCCACTCCTGACTATATATTTGAAAGAACTGAAATCAGTATCTTGAAGAGATAATCTGCATAGCCATGTTCATTCCAACATTTTTCACAATAGCAAAGAGGGATTTAAAGTAGAGTTGCCAAGGAAGGCAACTGATGAAGGACAAATATCACGAAAGTCAGATATCTAAAAGAGAAACGGAAAAATGAGGCATGGTGATGTCTGGGCAGATGGCAATGAAAGAGAAAGAGAAGGAGAGAGGACATGAAGTGCAATGACACGAGATCTGAATGAGTCTGATGTGGATGTTAAAGTGACTGAAATGAAAAGTGTGATGGGGACAACAGTAGGAGGTGAAGTGAAAGAGGTACCAGCGAGCCATATAATAAAGGGCCTAAAAGTCATTATACTGTAGTTTTTACTGTGTGAGAGACAGAAAATACTAGAGAGTCTTGAGCAGAGACATAACACGGGAACTTACACATGAGTTTGCAGTTTGTAAATCTGTTTTTTAATTTTTAAAGCAATGACCTACTTTTTTATCTCTTTGTTCAGATATACTTGGTTGTATGTGTGTGTGTGTATGTGTGTTGCTATGTATATATAAAAAAGCTTCCCCTAATACGAGGTTATAAAAATATTCTCATTTTTTTCATCTAATTGTTTTAAACACTTATTTAAAACTTTTATCTACTTAGAATGTATATCCTTTCAATCCACCTAGAAATGTATGTCCTTTTAGTCCTACATGGAAAACCAAGTTTTCTGACATCTTTACTGAGTAGCATTTGCTTTCTACATTTTATGATGCCAAGTCTGTCATATACCAAGTGTCATATATGCATATGCTTCTTAACTCATAATTCTCTTTAAAAGGTTCATTAAATAAAACACTATTTTAATTTGCATAGCTGTGTAAATATCTTTCTAACTGTAGGGTGAATTTCCCTATTCTTTTTTTTTACAAAAAAATGGCTAAACACATAATTTAACTCTCATATAAATTTACTTTGTTCATCTAAGCACTCTGTTGGAATTATCATTTCATATACATAGAATTTTGAAGAAATTAAGAGATAATTGGCATTTTAAAAGTCAATTATTCATTTTAATCCAGGAAAACTATCTTTCCATTTATTCAGGTCTTTTTTATGTCATTCATATATGTTATATAATTTTCTCTATAAAATGTTTCAGACTTAGTTTAACATAATTCTGTGGGAGTTTAAAATTAGATTGCTTTTGTAAAGGGTTTTATTTTTCTACAATAAATGCTGGTTAGTTATTTTTTTTTGTTTTGTTTTGTTTTGTTTTGTTTTGTTTTGTTTTGTTTCAGGCGAGGCAACCTTTGGTTAACCTCACAGATTGCAAGGACCTTGTCAGTTTACAATCCCTTTTTTATTTTTTATGCCTACAGCACCTTGTCTTCCTAGGCGGTCTCCCATCCAAGTACTAACCAGGCCTGATTCTGCTTAGTTTCCAAGATCAGATAGAATAGGACTTGTTCAGGGTAGCATGGCTGTAGACGGTTATTGTTGATATGAAGTAATGATTCATTTTTAAGTTGATCTTGAATATAGCATATCTCCTGAACCAATTGATTCATTCTAATACTGTCTCCATTGTTTTTCTTTAATTTTATTGGTAAATATCTGGCATATGGAAAGACTGATTTTTACTTGTTTGTTCTGTTATTATTTAACATTGGACAACCATGTTGAATTGTAGCAGTAATGGAACCAATTTGAGCTTATCCCTGTGTTTAATGAGAATGCCTCTCATCTTTTAGCTGCTTCTCCAATCTTTTTAAATCAGTCTAAGGAGATTTTCATGTTTTTAGTTAACTAAGTACATTAACTTACATGTGGTAATGTTATCAAAAATTTCTTTTTTTCTATTAAAATATCCTTTGGATTTTCTGCTTCATGTGTTAATATACTGAATCACAGTGATAGGTTTTTAAATACTGAACCCTCTTTGCCTTTCTAAATAAATCCCATTAGGTCACAATTCTTACTGTATTACTAATTTTATTTACTAATATTTTTATATACATACATATATATGAGGGAATTTCATGTATATAATTATTATTATATATATGTATATGTACATATATATATATATATATATATATATGTACATATACATATATATATATCATTATTATTGTTTATGTTGATCTTTTCTGGTTTCAGTATCAAGAACATATTAACTTCATAAAGTAAATTGTATAGACCTATTTATTCAGTAATCACCATCATCTGCAACCATTTAGGGCAAGTGCATCCTTACAACTAACATGTTGGATAGTAAAAATATCTGTTAGAAGAATGTTTGTACAACAAAACTTTAAATAAAATCAGGTTTCCAAATAATATAAACATAATTATATAAATATAGATAGATATATGTAGACATAAATGCACACATTTTGGCCTTTTTTAAAAAATACACACATAGAAAAAGAAAAATACCCTAGACTAAAATATTAACAATAATTTTAGATGATATAATTATACAAATTTTCTTTTCTTTATTTTCCCAACATTTCCCTTATTTTCTATATTATACATACATTTTTTTGTTATGGTAAAAAATCCAGGAGTATATATAAAATGAAATGGTTAGGATTTTATTTTCAGTTCTAATAGTCCATGAAGCTATGCCAACTAAACATTAAATCTTTACTCATATATTCTGTGGTAATCTGCCTTAATTTGGTTTCTGGTTACTGATGATCAATCATTCTGCCCAAACATGTACACTATTACCACATCACCTCCAATTTTCTCCTCCATAGCATCATGCTAAATATCACTATAGGCATCTTCATCACCATCATTATTAGAAGACTGATTTTATTATTTCATACTTTTAATAATAATTTACTTTTAATTATGTGCAGATATAACCCAAGAAAGGCATGGACAAACATATCAAAACATTTGATCACAAAAGACCTATGGTTACAAAGCCATGGCAAATTTTTAGTTAAATTTTGTACTGTTGGTAGTATATGTTGATCTCTTGTTTTGAGTGATGTTGACAGCTCTTTGATTAAGAATAAAAATTGTGATATCACTTATATGTAGGATATAAATCTAAAAGCAACAAATAAACATGACAAACAAACAGAGACTCATGGACATGGACTATAGGCTAGTTTTTACCAGAGGATAGCGGGGAGAGGGGAGGTAGATGGGGTAAAAGAGGTCAAATATGTGAAAGAAAGAACTCTTTGGAGGGTTAACATACAATTCAGTATGAATATGACTTACTGTTGAATTGTACACTTGAAACATTGGATTTCGTTAACTAATGTCAGTAATAAAAAGAGGGCTACAAATTAAAAAAAGAATGAAAGTTTCTGAGAAATTTCAACATTACATTTTATAATCTTAAAACTAAAGAAACATCATTGAAAAAATATTTGTAACATCTATCATGATTCCAAGTCTCATAGAAATTGTGAAATCAAAATTTAACATTTTATTTCTTTGTGTATTTTATTTTATCAAACTCCAGTTGTCAGGAATGCATGACTTATTTTATATATAGTTTTATCCCAAGAAAGTCAAGAAAGGAGTTGTGATTAATTTGTTAAAGACATCCTAGTATATATTAAAGAAAGGAGGAGAGCAGAGGAGAGGAAAGAAGAGTAGGGAAACAAAATTAAGAAAAAATTTTTTATTTAATTTGTTTAAATACTCTTTATGATCAGTTAATATGCATAGAAGAATATAACACTTGATATAATCACTGTTTAAAGTATTATTTTTATTTCAACTATCTTGCTTAAGGAAATGCCTTGCTCTAATAATCAAATTAAAGATCATTAGGGTCATAGAAACTGAAATTCTTAAATTTATGTGAATGTTGGTACTATAATAGAAACATTAAATTATGTTCTCATTATATTAGTAAAATTCTTTATGATTAGTGTAGAATATCTAGAAAATATAGAAATTAACAAAGGAATATACAAAAAATAAAGGATGGTGGTAATTTTATAAATAAATATTAACAGTATGATTGGAATATTGTGTCATATGTCTTTCCAGTTTCTTAACTGCTTTGAAAAAAATTTTTAGACTATTTTAATTTAAATACAAATTATATATTTCCAAGTTGCCAGACAAGAAGATACTATCAGTTTTTTTCAAAAGCTTGCCATAATCTTGCCATATAAACAGACATGTACTTTTGCAGACCTTGCTCTATCATTTGTGAGGCCCTGGGAAAAAGTACAAATAGAAGGCAACATGTTTTATGTACAAATATTTTAAAGTTAAAATTCAAGCTAAAAACCTGCTAAGATGTACTATTGTCTAAACTTCAAAAATATACAAAACAAAAATTTGTGTTAAGCTCTGGGTTTCATATAACTAAAAGTCACAAAATAGCGAAACTAATAAATTTAATTATTACCATTATATATAAATAGTTTAGCAATTGTTTAGATGAGTAATAAAATAAATACAGTAATTCCTAAATTATTTTTATCCATTCTATAAAATATGTATTTCTGCCTTTACAGCAGCAAAATTACTAGTTGTCTTATTATAATTGTTTTCAAATAATTTATTTTAAATTAAGTGACTTATGAATTAAAAAATGTTATTACATTCAAAATGTAAATAATTTGAAGTATTTTCACTAAAAACATGAATGCTATGAAATGAAAAATAAAAAATTAAAATTATTTTCTTTAAAAGACATTGTTCTCCTAATATATTTAAATTTCTCTATTAAAAGAAAACACACAAAAATATTTATTTAATAAAACTAAAAATTATTTAAAATAACTAACATTTTAGATTTCTTCTTGGATACTTTATTATATTTTATAAGATTTTTTTTTATAAAGCTACAAGTGACAGAAACACTTAGGTGTCCTCTTAAAATTTTTTTGCTTTGTGATATTTGTGACTCTATAGAGCCAGGACAGCAGTTCTTCTTACTTACCTTAAAGAAAATTGACTTTTGGTTTAAATTTTTATATTATCATTAGTGAATTTTACCATTTTTTGTTATTTTACATTTATTATTTTCTACATTTTCTATTGGAGTGATTGCTTCCTATTTAACTGCTTTACTTTAAAGCTTTTTCATATGTGTGTGTTTATGTTTGAGATCTGGATGACAACCTTTAAACTTTAGTGTACCAATTTAAACTTTATTTTTGACTTACAAGATAGCTTATGAATTTAAAGTGCCCAGAGACCATATTTAAAATGCATCATTCTAGTTATTTACTTATTTACCTTTAGATGCTTTTTATTCAACCAAAGTGAATTATTCATAGCCTGCATTATAAAGTTCAAACTGATATAAAATAACACAAAATACATTTGGAAGCTTTAATTCAAATAAAAGACACTAGTTATATATCATTTAGTGGAGATTTAGCCAAGAAGTTTCCATAGAGCTAGAAGCAGAAATCATAAAACAAGAACTGATATCACAGACTTAACAACATGTATAAAGTGTATTTCTGAAATACAGTGTGCCAGAACACAACTAATCCAACAATATATCAGTCAACACTGATAGCTACAAGTACACCTTTTTATTTTGTCTCAAGTGGATATGAAATGTGTGCTGTTATCAGCTGGGGGCTTAGAAGGTTAGATAGCTTTAAAGGCTATAGAAATTTAAAGGCATTCTGTGAACATTTGTAATTTATTTGTTATATTTGTTGCTATATTGGGAGATTTGCCTCATAACTTGTTTTCATACAATAACAGAAAAACAACTAAACAGCTGTTTGTTGGCATTCAAAACTTTCCTCAAAGCTACAAAATGTTGATATTTCTCAATTTTTCATTAATTTGTTAAGTTTTTAATAACTGTACACAGTGCTGTTTTATGATTTTCTGGTATCTTGTATTTAACAACAGTAGTACAGTTTTACTGAATCCTTCCCGCAGAGATTGAAACAACATAACTGCTCTTCACGTTCATATACAGGCAACAAGTTTTTGCCACCCTCAGCTTTTTACATTCTCACAATAACATCAACTATGAAGATGCTGGTTTTGGGAGTCTGATCTTTCTTAAGGGAGCAAAAGCATGACCTTGTATCTTTAATTGCCATGCTTAGTGGACTCTTCCTCCATTCTACCTTTGGAAATGAAACTCAATGCATAATAATAATTTGTACAAGTTGTTAGGGCATTAAGTTGCTAGCCATGCAGAAAGTTTTCTAAGTGCACACTGTCATAGCAGATTTTATGTCACATTCATACTCCAAAGTGCCAATTTCAATCACCCTTATAATTAGCATTATTTCTTCACATCAGCAGTATGTTCCTGAAGGATTCAGACCACACATCAAATCTTTCACTTTATTCTATCTTATACGGTCTTAGCATTAAGGTATGCACATTGCAGAAGTTCTGTTAATATCTTTTGAATGAATGATTTCAGAATGATTTATATGTGATATAATTGGAGAAACATGAGAAAAATTACTTCACCAAAAATCTTTTTCTCTAACTGGTATAACAAGTGTAGAATTCTAGTTACCTTTTTTTTTTTTTTTCACAAATAGATTTTAATTATAAGAAAAAAATGTAGAAGTGAGTGCTAAAGACTACCTTTGGTGCCCTCTATAAATATTCATTCCACCATGGTATTACACGCCTGGTGAGCAGAAGTAGAAAGTCTAGACATAGTTCTGTGAGATAATGGATAATGGAGGAAGAAATAAGAAGCAGCCTAATGGTGAACAAATTGAGTGGAGATTGCTGGAGAGTAGATTCTATGGTAAAGAGGTTGCTTGTTTTTCTTAGCAACTTGGATGAGTGTGGAAATGTAAGGAGAGGGAAGATGTTTCACCAGTATTTGCGGGAGATTTTATTTGTGAAGTATAATGGGAAATTTCTACAAAGATTCCCTTAAGGAAATTTAGGGTAGAGATATATGTTGTGTCAAGGTATCTAAAATTGGTTGGCTGTGAGGATGGGCCTTTTATATTTGAATTACATTTTGGACAGCTTTCATCTGGGAATTTTTTTCATAATGTGCAAAACCTCATTGCACATAAAGATATAATGATCACTGAAATGAGCCAAGACCACATTATTCACTCTTAGTATCTCACTACTGCAAGGAAATTATTGTAAGACTGGTATTCATCAAACTTGGAATATTATTTTTCATAGGATATGACCAATATGAAAAAGATATTGTGTGATTGATAAAGGAGAATATTTGGCTTTAAAAGAAAAGTTTTAGCTGTATGGAGGCCACCAAATAAAAGAAGCCTTCGTGATGCCTTCATAAAATTGAAAGTTAATTTTCTTCTTAAGGTCATATAATATATATATATATATATATATGTATATATATATACATATATATATATATACACACACACACACACACACACACATATACACACATATATACATACATACATATATATATATATAATTACACATATAATTTTATATACTGTACTAGCATTTTGTTGTGTTATATATTGTTCTAGTATTTTGAAATTTGGGGGTTTGGAGTCCTGCAGACTTTGAAAATATTTAAGCATATCCATCTTTTGGAAAGATCTTCTCTGGAGCTAACTTAAATTTAATCCTTGGACATCTACCAAGAAAGCATCTGTTCAGATCAGTAAAACTCCTACAGTAAGACATTTGCCCTGGGGCATTAGAAAGGGTTTCTAAAGGACCAGGTTCTTACAGGCACATTTTGCAGTGAAGATTCTCTGAATAATATTGTTCTTCATTTCAAATAAGTGAGACATATCTGAATTCTCACCATGGGTGGAGCTAGTCACAAGTGAAGAATAAAAGGGACTAGAGTGGTAGTGCTCTGGCAAGCAAACAGTGAGATGATAGGGAATACTTGAGTATAGAGAATGTCACACATCTTTCTCAAACTCTTGAAAGCAGATGAGGTCTCAGGGGGCTGGTGGTAGGAGCATTTTCCGATGCTTTTATTGATGTCTTAGATTTGGTAAAATTAACATTGATGGACTCAGACTGATTTAATTTGGCGCTACCTTTTGAGTTCCTTGAGGGAAATTCTCTGATCAATAGATGAAGAAAAGCAAGCATGGGCTTTATAGAAACAAAGTCACAAAGGGACAGTATGTTCTTTTTCAAGAGATATAGAAGCATTAACTGTCTTAGAATTTTAATGAGGTTATATTTACTACATGCATTATTATGGTACAGAAGATAGTCTTTAAGAAGTTCACAGGTAGGACCTGTGCACTATTTCTAATTCCCAGTGATATATTTTTTCTGAGTTCAAATGTTTTGTGTGACTTTCTTTTATAGAGTTTGGTAAATTATTTCCCACACTAGTACATCATTTCTCTAGTGATTTTTCTAATTAAGTAATGATAGGGAATTTGATTTAAAAATTTTCTCTGAGAAGTCAGAATATAGCCCTTTTACTTGTTTTCATGTCCTTCGACTCTAGACAACCTCTTGGATGATGCAAGAGGGTCCATTTATTCATATCCTATCCAACATTCTAATTAAAGTAGTTTGATTTTCTGATTCCTCAAATTACAGAACATTAGAAACATCAGGGAACTTTCATCAGCAGGAGCACAAGTATAAAAGTATGGTAGTTAGCAATATTAAATCTAGAATGGAGACCAAAAATATATTAAAAAAAAGATTAGGATATATACCCAGAAGTAGAATTGCTGGATCATATAGTAGTTCTATTTTTAATTTTTGGAGGAATTGTAATAATGTTTTCCATAATGGCTGCACTAGTTTGCATAATACACAAGGGCATATTTTTCTCCACATCCTCACTTACATTTGTAATCTCTTGTCTTTTTGATAACACCCATATTAACAAGTGTGAAATAATACCTCACTATTGTTTTGATATGCATTTCCTTGATAATTAGTAATGTTGAGCACGTTCTTGTGTATCTGTTGGGCATTTGAATATCTTCTTTAGAAAAATATCTATTTTATAAATAAAATATATTTTATGTGTTTTATAGATAAAATATCTATATAAATAGAAAAGTTTCAAGTCCTTTGTTCATTTTTATTTGAATTATTTGGGGTGAGAGTTGCCACTCAGTTGTTTATTACAGCATTATTTATAATAACTAAGACACAGAAACAACCTAAGTATGCACTGACGGATGCATGGATAAATAAAATGTATTGTATATAAAATGAAATATTATTCAGCCATAAAAAATTAGGAAATCACATCATTTGTGATAATGTGGATAGACCATGAGGGCATTTTTCCAAGTGAAATAAATCAGACAAAGGCAAATATTGTATGATACTTATCTATAGAATCTTTTAAAAAGCCTCATAGAAACAGAATAGATTGGTGATTATGAGATGGAGAGTGAAAGGTGGGGGAATTAGGTGAAGGTGGTCTGAAAGTACAACATGGTGACTAGAGTTAACAATATTGTATATTTGAAAGTTACTAGAGAATAATTTTACAAGTTATCACAAGAAAAAAACTGTAACTATATGAGGTTAAGAATGTTAACTTACATCACTCTAGTAATAATTTCACAATATATACATATATTAAATCATTATGTAGTACAAAAACATATACAATGTTACATGTCAGTTATTTCTCAGTGAAACTAGAAAAAGAGATTAAGAACTCGAAAAATAGAGCAATGTAAAATCAGTATAACTGATAATATTTTAAATTATGACAAAATACTCTTGTTTACTATGCTGGTTATAAAGACAGAGAAAGCAACATTTCAGAATAGTATACATCAGAATAGTAAACAAATAGTGTGGGTTTGGTTTTTATGTTTTTGATTAAACTTCAGTAATTCTAAAAATACAGTGTTGAGGCCTGAATTACTATATAATAAAGTATGAATTATTGTCAAGTAAATTTTATGAATTCTTTCCTATATAGGATATGCACTTTCCTCTGAGATTTGCCCTGTTATTTTCCAGAATAGAGCTTCAGTGATCTCAGTGGTTGTCATTATCTTTCTTAAGAGTCTTCTAAGATAGGCTGAGTCTCTTGAACAAGATCTGTGATTATTTAACAGAGAATTATTTAATCTCCATCTGGGCTTCATAGCTTTTTTTTTTTTTTTTTTTTTTGCGTTGAATAATAACCTACCATGACACAGGCAAGATCACAAACCATGGTTTTTAGCTCAGTAGAAGTTGTCCTCTGCATGTATTTTCACAAATACTCATGATTTTCTTTGCTACACGGAGTTTAATTATCTCTGAAACCCTATTCCAGAATTTCTTTCACTGAATTATGTTTGATAATCTTTTTTCAAGCTCTATATCTTTATTTCTTTAATGGCATTATTTTTAGTTTTTGTTCCCTCTTTTCTCATCTGTGTTAACCACCATTTAAATACTCTAGTAACTATACCAAAATAACGGATATAATATGGAACACAATTCAGAAAAACGTGTTAGAACTTGAAGAGATAATTCATCTCTTAATATGACTAAGAAGTCTTTTGTTTCTAAAGGAAAAAAAATAGTATTTATTTTGTATGTTACACTTAATAATTTAATTTAAACCTTGTGTATTTTTCCATGAATAAATATATAAAGTTACATTTCTGTTAACAAAAGTGCTAAAATATTTTTGAAGCAATTCTAATTTACTTTTTATTTAGAATTTAAAAAAATACTTTATTTTGATCTCAGAATTTAACAATCAGTTTTTCTCTGCACAAAAATTGTTTTCAAGGTAATTTTCTTGGATATAAAATATAACCAATTAAGTAGGTGATGTTACTAAAATGTTTTAAGTCTTTTACATACTGATCATGTAGACCTTGATATTATATTGTGATAAAATAAAACAGAAATAATTTCAAATATTAATGCCAGTAAAAAATACAATTTGGGGAATACTTTCTTTTTGCTTTAAATTTCTTTTGAATCTGCAAAATGAGAAATACTTCCAGTTAAGTAACAATGTACCTTTACAGGAAGGACACGGGTTTATCCTAAAATTCAAAGGGAGCCAGTCTTTAAGGGAGGACCAAAAGGAATTTTAAAAGTTATAGACCTGCATGTGACCCTCTTCCATTTCATTCTTTCTGCTTCTCTATATGCTAAATTCTTATTATCCTGAACATCATTTTTCTCTATGACACTTTGCAAATAAGACAGAGGAAATTTCCCCCTCTAAGATTTATGAGTCCCTCAGTTCCAGCATTTACAGAACCTAACGGCATGGCAATTTCACATTCCTAGGAAAGAGTATCTGATTAACTCAGTTCAGGCCTGCTGTCCAACACTGGTCCAATCAATAGTATCTAGAATGACAGCATGAACTGTTACCATGGTTTCAGGTGCCCAAACGACTAGATACAGAAGTTGGGGCAATAATGCATTGATAAAGGGCGATCCCTTAAACTGAACTGACATCCCCCAAATTATTATTATACCTATAATTGTTACAGTTGTTAATCATAAGAAGTAATGATACTGAATGTTCAAGAGGTATTATGCTCCTATTACGTGTCAGGATCTACGGTTAATGCTTCCCATTTGTTATTTCATGTTTTCTTCACAAGGTCCTTATCTCTGTTTTATTGATGAAGAAACTAATAATTAGTAGTGGCTAAATATTGTGTCAATACTCTCAGAATGGTGTAGAAGAAATGCTGCAAAGATTTAGGATGTAAATTTATTTAATGGAGAAAAAACAGAGAACAGTACATGACTCTAGGGAGGATTTACTTCTCAGATCTCCCAAATTTCTTGATAAGGAGGTACAGGTGTGGGAGATACCACAGAAATTAACATTGTCATTCTCATAGCAGTTTTATATTGTCTAGGTCCCCTAGCAACAGTGGGCTGTTCTGCAGATTCTGACTACATGTCAAACTATTCACAAGCTGGAAAATAGCTGGTACGAAACAACCCAAATGCATTGTGTGTGTCCAGTGCAAGCTTAGGTGAAACAAAAATCAGTTTTTCAGATGTATCTCCTAGCAGATTCCTCAGTGCTTATGGTCCCTCAGCATTTCCATCCTCATGTCACTGGATTCCTTGCCAAATGGTTCTTGGTTTTAGTGCTAAAGCTTACTACAAATGTCTAATGCTTTTACAGAAAATTTTTATTAGCTACTCGATTATAATAAGAAACAAAATCACTGCTGTCCAGTAGAGAATAATTGTTTCTAGCTTACACGCCCAAACCACCTTAAAATAATAGAATTCAGGCACCCCACAGCTAAACTTTAATTATGTTGTCTGATAGTAGATTGCTATATTTTGTCATCATTTCACTTCTGCCTCTATCAACATAATGCTTTATTGTTCTCTATTACGAATCCTGTTAGTTATTTATTGTTAAAGACTCAATAGTTGAATTTACACTCTGTCACAATAAATCATGCTCACCTAGCTAATACAGCATTAAAATGAAATCAGGCTTGCAATATTGTTAAGCAATATATATTAAAGTGTTTGGGTAGATAGAATAAACCAGGCATTCCAAAACTGTCTCGAGTCAGGGATACCATCAGAAACTACTCATTGAATGCCTCTATGGTTCATGAGTTTATTCTAACTGTACTAGAATTATCAAATAAGATAAAAAACCAAATACATGATAAATATATACTCCTAAGATGGAGTTTTAAAAAAATATACACAAGAACCTACATTTATAGGCCTAAATATGAAATTTGAAATTACATGACTAAGTGCTCAATACTGTTTGTGTAAACTTGATGTCATAACAAATATTATAATGGGCTTAGTGTACAGTTTAGGTTCTGCAAATGGAACTTTATATATATATATATATATGTATATATATATATATGTATCTATATATATTTGAATTATATCACAATAAATGTTTATTTAACAAGGTATACACCACGATGTTTAGTATTTAATAAGAAAATCAGTGTATGGTGCTGCAATTACTTATTTATAATATTATATTTTTTGAGATAAGTGCTGTCATAGTGGGGAAAAACAACTGGAAGCTTCTGGAACTGCCTCTCCTCTCTGGCCAAGAGTGTACATCAAAAGCACTAATATATCTGGAGCACATGCTGGAAAGTAGTGCTACCTTTACAATCTCAAGGATACAAGGACAGTGATCCCCATTAGATCTCTGTTTCATTCACCATCTGGACCTTGGATGAATCCAAGAGGATGTTCATAGACTACTGCAGATGTCAACGAATAGTAGCCTTGATTGTAGTTGCTGTGCTGGACATGGTATCATGGTTAGAGCAGATTAAATATGGCCTCAGGTACATCGTATATGACCATTGATTTTGAAAATGTGTTCTTTCTATTTTAATCAGAAAAGAAGAACAGTAACAGTTTGAATTCATGTGGAACAGATAAATGAATTCATTAACAGTTTTGCCTCAAGGCTGTGTTGACTCTACTTGTTTTATTATAATAAAGTCTAAAGAGCTCTAGACTGTCTGGCTATCCTACAGGACATCACACTGATTCATTACATCAGTGACATTATAGTGATCAGGCAGAATAATCAAGAGGTGACTATCACAGTGGTGAGCTTGGTCAGACATGTGCAATCCAGGGGATGAGATATAAATTTGAGGCAGAGTCAGGGGCCTATGATATCTAAAACTATTTTTATGGATTCAGTGCCAGTACACAGCCTCTAAAATAAAAGAGAGAAACAGAGATCATTATATCTTGGACAACTTGTCATGAAAAAGAAAGTACAATACCTGGTGAACTTCTTTAGGTTCTGAGGGAAACATATTCCATACCTAGGGACACTGTTTTAGCCCAGAAACTAGGTGACACAAAAGACCACCAGCTTCGGGTGGAATCCAGAGCGAAAAAAAAGTGTTCTGTAGTAAATCCAAGTTTTAGTGTGAGCATCTGTGCTTTTTGGGCAGCATAGTTTGCTGGACCCTGTGATGTTGGAGGTATTAGTGGTGGGGAAAGAGGAAACAGAAAGAGAAGAAAGATATAGTTCCCCCCAAATAAACAAGTATTATTACCCTAAAAAAGGAAAATGGATGCTGGACAGGAAAATACAAACAGATAACCAATTCATCTCTGTTGTAGTCATGGCAATTTTTCTGAAGTTTTCTGATTCTTGTTTGATTTATATCTAAAAGGTCAATTTTTTTTCCCAGTGAACATTTTTGAAACTTTAGAATACATTTGAACATAAGAATTAACAATTTTAAAAGCATTGTTTACCCACAGGATATTAAAAAAAGGAGAAATGACTACATGTCATGTGGATGCTTTCATATTTTTGATGTCAAAATATTTTATCAAGGATATAATCAAAATGGCAATATTTATCATAAATATAAATATTTTTTAGAATTTTCTCTGTATTGATTAAACCCGGAAACAAAATATTTCAGAGCAGATCACAATCCAACTAATATATATCTTTAATCTGAAAAAGTGACCAAGAAATAGATCCACTGATCTCTGACTTTATAATTTAATAAGTCTGCACTATATGTTAACTCTTCAACATAATTCTAATAAAAATAAAACTTTTGTTATTATCACTTTTAAGCTTTTTTAATTAACTCTGAATAAAATCATTGAAATATAGATCAGAAGAGAATATTAAAATATTTATTTCTTAATTCTCTTAAGTATGCAATATTTGAAGATCTACAATGTCATTAAAACCTCTTAAAGTTTATGAACTTCAGAAATAAATAATAAAATAAATGTCACTATCAATTCCCATTTCCCTCATATTTCACATATACAACACTATTCTTTTTACATTTCTATAAAAAAAAACTATAAGAGAAGTAGGTAATAATGCAGAAAGATAGAGGACATATGTCTTATACTTATGAAGTAAAGAGCACCAACATAATTGTATAAGAAAATTGTTTTATTTTTTCAGCTAGAATATATTGTAAAAGTAAACAGAATACATTATTAGTATTTTCCTCTTGATGATGTAACAGTGAATGCTTGCTTCATACAATATTTTTTAAAAGAAAAAGTATATATGAAATTGTTATAGAAGATTTTGTGGTTGATGATACCATCGCTACTATTTCTGGAATTATTGCATTATTAATATTCTGTATTTTTTTAATATTCTGAAATGTTGCAATATAATGTTCTTTTGGGCCTTCCCAAGAGTAAATCATCCTCCCTTAGAAAGCACATTGTTTTTTGTCTTCAAAAATATCAATCATCAGTCATATTAGTATTATGTAATGAATAGTACATCAGTTACTTTAAAGCTGAAAGAATAGGTCTCTACTCTCTATGAGAGTTGGAATAATTAATTCTGCTAGCATAAATGAAAGTGGCAGATTTTTTTTCAGTATTATTCCAGTGACGGCTTGTTTATGTACAAGAAAGTGTAATTTAACTCAAATTAATGTAATTCAATATAGATATTTATTTACCTATCCAAAAGAAAATAGAATTGGGTCCAGTCATAACTGAATATAAAGTATACAGTGTCGTCAGTTCTTTTTTCTTCCACTTTTGCCACTGCTTATTTTGTTATAGTGATTCTCTCTGTTAGGGGGACAGAATTGCTGCTGGAAGCCCTGGATTCATAATCTACAGCTTAACATCCCTATCAGAAAGAGGATTTCTCTCTGTGATAGCTATGGAAGAAATTGTCCTGAGGAATACTGATGGGACATGCCTGGTCTTATAGCAACCACTGGCTCAATCACACATACCACTGTCCAGGAAGTGGAAGAAAAAGTTGGGGGCAGAAATAGTTTTATCAAAACCACATGAAATGTATTTCCCAAAGGAGAAAAATATATTCTCTTAGACGGAAGATAAAATCCTGGACCAATAGTGAAAAATAACAACAACAACAAAAAAATTACAATTATTGATTCTCCGTTAATAATCCATAGAACTACTCTACTGAAATTTTAAGCTACACTGATTAAATATACAAGGAGCAATAAATCTGGAGGATTCTGATGGTTAATCTCTTTGCCTCCTTTAATTATCCAGAAGTCGGTAGTCTGAATTAGTTTATCAGAATAGCAGGCTAATACCAATTATTGGGCTTCAGAACCTGCCAATTTCTAACAAAGCTGTTTCCCCGACCAGTGAGTTCTTATGTTTCTTAGTTATATAGATTTCCCCCGCTCTCCATAATGAAAACATGGCTATTTAGAGATTTGGGAGGAAATTTTCTTCTGTCTAGTACAATGTGATATGTGCAGACCTATGTCTAGTCTTTGCTGTGGCATAAGGAGAGTTCAGGAAAATGTATGTGCTTTACATTTCTCTGTTTGTAAGTTTACTCCTAATAAATTTTGTTTTATATCTGCACCACATAGTGATTTTCCTGACATGGTTTAACTATTTTTTTTCATTGGTTTGAAAAACTATGAATTGAGTTGCATGATTTAACAGTTTCACAAAGCAATCAACATGGTTTCCTAATCTGTTTACTCGGGATCATGTTGTACTTGGGAAAATAAAAGCATGTTGAAAAAGAACCTTCCATTATTTTACCTCTTTTATTAGTATTATGTTTTTGCAGGTTTCTACTTTCTATTGCAAACCATCTACAGATGTTTTCATATTCCCCAAATATCCAGCTGTCTGCCATCCAGTGACTAGTCCACACATTTGTTAACTGCTCATTTTTTAAATATTTTCTACTAAGAGTCTTTTTTAAAAGCACTGAGTTTCATGGTTTAGACAATAAATAAAGGAATTGCTACCTTTTATGAGACAAGGGAACTAAATATGTCAAGTGATGTTTATTCAAAAGTATAATGGTAGGTAAATAATGTAAAATATAAATAGGTACTATTTAAAAAAATAAAACAATCATTTTGTGTGTAGCTTCTGTCATTTATAGTTCGTACATATGGCAACATTCTACGTTGTAATATCACATGGCTTAGAAACTTTGTAGAGGATACTTAAGTTAGGTATATTTTTCTGTTCCATGACTGGTTGCCGATAGTTATAAAGCTCAAAAAATACACGAGCTTAGAGAAAACTCATAAAATATGTAGAATGAATTTTCAAAATAAAATTACAGAATTTACTTTGAACGACATATATATGAAGCATTTGAGCAATACACAGTAGAATGAAAGGCATTAATTTTCCACCTGTCACAGTGGGATCAATCTAGATTTTAAAGAGGATACACAAGAAGTTATATAGAACTTTAAAAGTGTAACATGACGAAGTACAGTGCATTGGAGTAATATAGTGTAATAGAGTCTATTAGAGTAGAAAATAAATAAATGCAGTTTGGACTCTGTTTACTAGCTCTGGGATTATGTGCACATTATTTATCTTCTTTGAAATATGATCTCCTTATCAGTAAAACGGAAATAATTATAAAACTTTCATAGACACAAATATATATGGCATTTTTATTGAGATTAGATATATATGTCCCCATGTGTATACAGCCCATAGTCATACATCTTGGAGAGTAGATAGAGCCTATGTATTAATTAGAAAAGATAATCCTCTGCCCCACAAAACAAAATTATTTTTAAAAGAGCTTGGAATTGATTTCAACCTCCACTTGCCCTCTTGGCTGGTTGCATGTGTAAAGTGAAAAACTTGAACATGTGTTCAGGGAATACCTCCCCTAGTTATTGTGAGTTCTATGAATACTAATGGAAAAAAGTGAGACAAATTAATAGTCATTTGTTTTTCAGCTCTGTTGATCATAGACCAAAAGTTTTGTTAATAAGAAAGACTATCAGTTTCAATGTTGAGAAAGACTGGAAATCACTCTTTTATGATTAAATACACTCATCTTAATACAAATTTTGAATTTTATTTGGAAAACTATTAATCAATTTTAGGTAAGTGGTTTTAATCATAAGTCAAGTAAGTGTAGCAATGCTGTGATTAATAGAGAGAGGAAATAGGGATATCTTGCAAAATTTCTCCAAAATAATTTACAATGGAAACCATTTGTGAATCAGTGAGTGTTCAACCAGAGAAGCCCAACTAGTAGATTAGACAGATGATAGGTGATGATGAAGATGATAGGTGTTTGATAGATGATAGATAGATAGATGATAGATAAATAGATAGATAGATAGATAGATAGATAGATAGATAGATGATAGATGATAGATAGATAGATAGATAGATAGATAGATAGATAGATAGATAGATAGATATGGATAATAGACATGCAGATCTATTACAGGGAATTGGCTTTCCCAATTGTGGGAGCTCTATTTACAAACTTTTTAAGGCTGTATTTACATAAGTGATGCTAGAACTTGAAGTCCACTGGGAAGGCAGTCAGAGAAGGGAGATTACAAGTAGGCTGGAAAACCAATTAACATACGCTGACCCAGAAAAAAGTGACTTTCTTTTATGTTGAATTAGTCAGAAAAAAGTGAAGGAAAATTCAAGAAAATTAGAGTAATTGCTAGGCTAGATGCAGCTTCATGCCAGTGAAGTGAGTCAGCAGATCAGCAACAGCAAGTATAATCTACAAAATGGATGCTTATTTCCTTCCACTCTCCAACAAAAATTCCTTGAGAAAAAGATTCACTAGTAACCTGTCCATACTCCAGAAAAAACAATTTTCTTAACCACTAGTCAAAGCCCAGATGAAATAAAATATAGACAAATTTGTTTCAGTAACGTTTTATGGTTTTCATTGTACAAGTCTTTCACCTCCTTAGTTATATTTATTCCTAAGTATTTAATTCTTTTAGATGCTATTATATATGGAATTTCTTTCTTAGTTTCCTTTTCAGATTGTTATGTGCTGGTATATAGAAACACAACTGATTTTTGTATGTTGTTCTTATACCCTGCAACTTTGTTTAATTCATTTATTAGCTCTAGTACCTTTCTTGTGGATCCTTTGAGACTTTCTAAGTATAGCTTCATGTCATTTGCAAATATAGTTTTACCTCTTCCTTTCCAACTTGGATACCTTTTATTTCTTTTTCTTGTCTTGTAGCTATGACTACAACTTCCCGTTCAATACTGAATAGCAGCAGAAAAAGTCAGCATCTTTGCATTATTCCTGCTCTTAGAGGGAAAGCTTCAGTTATTCACCATCGAGTATAATGGATGTTAGCTGTGAGTTTTTCATAAATACTTTATTGCATTAAGAAATTTCTCCTCTATTCCTAGTTTTATAAGAGATTTAATAATGAAAACCTGCTGGATTTTTATCAAATGATTTCTTTACATCAGTTGAGATGATCCTGTGTCTTTCTCCCTGGTTCTATGAATGTGGTGTATTACATTGATTTTCTTATGTTGACCACCCTTGCATTCTTGGGATGAATTCCAGTTGGTCATGATGAATAATCCTTTTAACATACTGATGTATTTGATTTTTTAATATTTTGTTGAGGATTTTTGCCCAATTATTTTTTTATGAGACAAAGTTCTTAATATTAATGTAGTTCATTTAATCAACCTTTTACTTCATTGTGGTTTATCAAAGGATGCCATTATGAGAGTTGCAAAAGAGCTGGAGCTGTATAAGACATTTATGGTATATATGCTAATAAAGAGCTTCCCAAATAAATAAAGAACTTATAAAAAATCAACAAGAAAAATCCTGATAATGCCCCCCAAAAGTAGGGCTCTAAAAATATTGAACCAGCTCTTAAATCTCCCCTCCCCACTAAAAGGATGCTCAAGTGGTCTATAAACATACAAAATATGCTCAATTCATTAAACCAACAAAATGGAAATTAAAATTATAACAAGATAGCACTAAAATTGAAGAAACACATATGTAAGTGCACATACACACACAATACCAGGTGTTGTCAAGGATGTATGCAATATAAATTCTATTAAGATATTGTAAGAATATAAATTGTTTAAATTACTTTGAAATACTGTTTGATATTATCTATCAAAGTTAAAGATATTCTTGCCCTATAACTCTGGAATTCTAATCTTAAATCTCTACCTAAAAGAAACATAGGCACATATATAGCAATTAACATATACAAAGATATTCTTAGTATAATTATTGGAAGTGTACTTATTAAAAAATAAAATGAAAAAAATAAATTATGGTAAGTCAAGCAATGAAATATTATGAAACATAAACATGAATGAATTAGAGCTACATGTATGTTTCCCATATATGTAATGCTGAGCAGATAAATGTAGACACTTCTAGATTATTCCATTAAATTAGAAAAAAATCAGGTACACATAAATCATACTGTTTAAGGATACATTCTTAGAAAGTAAAACTATAAATAAAGAAAAGAAGGAAATACCATAAAATTCAGATTATCTTTACAGGAGAGAATTAGTGGTTATGACAGGGTCTGAATGAGGTATTTAGGTTCGTGACTTTATTTTATTCTTTGACCTTAAAGATCACAGAACAGAAGTTCACTATATGAGAAAGGATGAAGCTATAAATTCCTGCTTTATACATTTCCTGCAGTGTATATTACAGTTCACAGAAATGTGATTAAAAAGCAAAATAGTTGGTTAAAACATAATCTTCTAATATTTGGAATTGCTCTAATTATAGGGAAACACTTTTGCTTAGAACAAGGAAGTTATAAATGTATTTGCCAATGACGAGAGATAGGCCTCAGTGACTGGTGGTTGAAAATTATGCTCTGGAAGATTTTTTCTCATAATATAGCCTACATTTCACACAACCAATTTGTGGGATACCAGAAATGGATGTCTTGGCAACAATAGAAGGGAGGGTTTCACAAAACTTTGTATCGATTTCTCCCACTGCCCTTCAGGAACAGAAAAATTCAGGAACCCAAGAACATATATTTTAGTGTAAAAGATTGCATGACAGCCTGAGTGTGATTTCTTTTATGTTGAATTAGTCACAGTCTTTTCTTAATAGCAAGAATGTATCCCTAATACAACCTCTGAGAAAATAGCAATACAGATTTAAACACATGAACATGAAAGGATTAGATTTCCTTTCAAACCAATTTTGTTTGAGGTCTGCCAATTAGATAAAAATTTGAGAGCTAAAGTTGTAACAGTGAAATTGCTTCCTAAAGGAAGAAAGAAAACACCTTTACAATCATTTAAATATTCATAGAGTATTTCCTGTTGGATATTTTCTATGTGCATTCACTGAAGTTATCTCATTCACTATTTATAATGCACAATGAAATGATAACTGTTTTCTAAACTTTACAGATTAAGATATTGAAACTCAAAGTTTAAGTATTTTTTCCAGTCACACACTAAAGAATTGGAATGTGTTAGGATTTGAAATGCCGTTTTTCTGACCCTAAAAACATTTTTTGTACCTACCTGCTACTATGAGATACCATGTTATCAGGGTTTATCACTCACAGTGCAATTAAGAAAACAGAAGTCATGGCAGGTAGTTCAATGAAGAGAGTTTTATATGGGAAGCTAGTCAAATTGTTAGAAGAGTTGACAAAGCAAGGGAGAGGGGAGATAGCTTAGATTAAGCATAAGGTAGCTGCTACCATTACTAGGGCTGGAGGAACGATAGAAGGAGCTGATGTAACCAGAGCCCAGGGTCTGAATTCTTTTTTGGGAGCTGGAAACTTGGAGGAGTGCAAAGTAGGAGCTGGCACTGCAGAGGAATGTGTGGCAGCTCCAAGTGCAGAGTCGCTGCAGACACTGATAAAGATACCTCCAGAAACTAAAAGAGAAAGGAAGACATACCTACCTTGCCCTCTCATCTCCAGTCTCCAGCCTTTGCATCTCATTGGTGGAGAAGCAAAAGAACCAATTTGGTGGGAATCTGGGAAATGTAGTTTGCAGAAGTCATCCCTCTGTGGCCTGTGATACAGAGCAGAACACAGGAAAGTGGGGGAGAAGGTGGATCTGATTGAAGAGGAAAATTATCTAATCACAAGGCTAGTTTTCTAGCCTACCTCAAATTAATCCAGCCCCAAGATGACATGGTGAATAGAAATTACCTAAATATCTAAGCAGACTCATGTTAGAATAATTCATTCAATAAGTAACATTTATTCTTTGTTTCCCAAGAAAATAAATCATTCTGTAACTTGAATAAATCTATACTGGCTGTTTCAATTAGCAAGGAGTCTAAATAAATAGCACTGCACAAAAAGGATGAGAAAGCAAGCTGAAATGTAGGAAGCAAAGAAAGATGCCTGCTATGATATAGGATTGATTCAAAGGCATAAGTAGATGAATGTGGAGAAAAGAGTCTAAAAATGAGGCTATGTCTTAGCATTGCCTGTTAACACTCATAAGGGACATTGATTTGAGTGATAATTCCAATAGTTGGTTTTGCCAACCTATGAATAGTGCTTTCAGAAATCAGTTCTTTTGTTATATAAAGTAGCAGCTTATAATTAGGGGGGAGGAAAGTCACACTTGAAACAAAAGAATTGATTTCTAATTCTAGGTGGTGGATAGCACCAGGAAATTCAAGACAAAAAGAAAAAAAAAAGAAAGAAAAAAAAAAGAAAAAAAAAAACATGAAAGAACTGGGGAAAATACAGGACTGGCATTTCATTGGAATACATTAGTGATGGAAAGTTTGTGTTTGCTTTCCTATTCTTTTTTGGTGATTATCCAAACTGATAGAATCCAGAAAGAGGGATACAAAGAACCTCTTGCAAACATTTACTATATAATTTTCCTTACCAGTACCTAGCCAGTGCTATCCAATAGAACTTTATGAGATGATAGAGTAGTTCTGTGTTTGTTCTATTCAATACAGTAGCCACCAGCCATGTGTGGCTATTAAGCAATCGAAATGTGGCTATTATGACGGAAAAACTAAATTTCCATTTCGATATAATTTTAATTAATTTTCATTTATATTTAAATAGCACCTGTAACTAATGACTACATTTTTGGACAGCACAGACCAAAGACATTGTTCAAACTTGTTGAAAGATGTTCCCCTTTTATAATGAATAACTCCAAGGAGGGCAGTTTTGGAGCACTGAAGTAAAAAGGTGATTCCTTTCTACCAATCAGAACAGCTAAATGATCCCTGGTTCTGTCACAGCCTAATTTCCCTCATACTCATCTACACTCTAAACTGATAGTAAGTGATTTGGAATTAGAATGAAGACAGTTTTAATTCTAAGATGAGCGTTTATTCCCTACTTTATATCTATTAATGTATGCTATGAAGTTATGATAAAAAGGGGAGTAAATGAGTAATTTCTGATAGCATTTTGAAGCAGTAATAAAACTGCATCAAGATCCATAGTGAGAAATGGAAAGCAAAACAAAACTAAAATGTAGAAGTTGCTTTTTCCATTCATGCCATTCATTCAGGTTCAGCCACTTCTCACCACTTCCACTGCTACCACATTTGAATCATTGTCTCTTGCCTCGATTATTGCAATAATCTCTTAATTGGTGTTCTGCTTCTATCCTTTTCCTTTACAGTCTCTTCTCAACACTGTGGCCAGTGTGATATTTTAAAACAGAAGTTAGATCACGGCATTCCTCTCCTCAAAACACTGCAGAGACTCCATTTTATTTTATTCAGAGTAAAAGTCAAAGTTTACAATAGCCTATGAGACCCTACATGGTCTCCACCCCATTTCTCTGACTTATCTTTATTTTACTCCCTCTGTTTGCTCTGCCCCAGCCACATTGCTTCTTTACTGTTACAAGTATGAGGCACCCTCTTACTTTAGGGCCTTTGCACTAGCTATTTCCTCTAGAACATTCTTCCACCAGAATATCGTCTATATTTTCCATGTCTGTCTTCTTTCTCTACATTGAGTTTTGCTCAATTGTCCCATTCTCATGATGCTACCTTGACCACACTTTTTAATTCTGTTCTTGTCCCCAGCACCTCCAAGCCTTCCAGATTTTCCCAACCTTGTTCTTTTTGGTTTGCCTTTTCTTCAGTATTTAACAACTTTAACATACTAGAACACTTATTTATTTATTATGCTCATTTTTCACTATCTACCTTCCTCCAGTAGAATACAAACTCCAGAAAGGCAGCAAATGGTGCCTGTTTTGTTTACTAATGTATCTCAAACACCATGAAGAGTGCCTAACACACAATAAACACTTCATAAAAGTGTATTAAGTATAATAGCAAGTGTTTATTAATCAAGGTCATGTTTATGATTTATGTATATACATATATAAATGAATTTATATATATGAATTAAACTTTTCAATGAGTTAAACTTTTGTGAGTAAATATATCTGATTGTTAATGTAATGTGAAAATTGCCAAGTCAGTATTTCTAAATGAAATGTCAAAAAATTTCTTTAGTAAATGTTAATTTATTTCAAAGTGTTTTAATAATGATATAAAATCCCATATGTGTTCACTTGGGTTGAGATAACGATATTAGAGAAAATTATAAATTTTTTTGATGCCCAAATTCTTCCATATTTAATTTTAATATTTACAACACTTAATTAAAATGCATATTGTGATTAATTTTCCAGGAAATTTCAGAGCATAAAAGAAGTATGTATATGCAATTTTTAGTTAAGCTAGTTGAGACTTTTAAAAAGGAAGCTCGTGTCTTTTTAAATAGAGCTTTTTCTCTATGTGAGACATGCTTGCATGGGTCAGTGTAGCTCAGAATAAATAAGCAGAATACTTTTAACCTTTGTTCAGTCCGCCTATTTCTTAAACCCTTTATCACATTCTGTACCCTCTCTAAGTTACTAAAATTGATTAAAAATCTCCAGTGCAGACATAGTATTCTCATAATACTTGACCACTGCTGATATCTGTGAGAGAAAAGCTTTCTGTTCTTTGAGCCTCTGCTTCAGCATAAGAATCCTATTTTCATCCCTTCTTTCTTAAAAGAATTATATTACCGACACATTTAACTTTCCATAATAAGCCTTGAAATATTTTTCTGGCAACTGCTTCAAAGCCAGTTATTTCTGATTGTGTAGTCATGGAAATCATGTTTTATCTTTAAAATTATCCTATACGTATCAATGTTAAAATTAGCATTTTTTTTCTCTTTCTACTTGTGAAGGTCAAGTTTCCTTCTTATTTGAGAGGCTGTTTCACAACTTTTATGAAAGCTGGTATTTCCAGTAAAATTTATTGTCTACTGTATTCTATCTCTAGTCCTGCATGAGTGTAAACCATTTGAGGACAAGGTTATGTCCCATTCATTTTTGTATTCATTACAGAATTTAACACATAACAGATACTCCATTCCAGCTAGCACCAACATGGCCTAGTTCCTCATTATTTCTTATCTAGGCTAGAGCCTATAACTTCTTACCTAGTCTATCTACCTCTGGTTTCTTCATAACTAATTTGGGCTACAAACAGAGTAAATTTCTTATAAGTAGCCTTGCTATATCCTGTTCCATATACAGAAACACATACTACTTTCTCTTTCTGAAATACCTTTCACCCATATCTGCCTGACTCAATCCTGTACATCCTTCTGGATTCTATTCATATGTTGCCATTTCTGCAAAGGCACTTGTGATGCCTCAGAGTGGCACTACAGCCTTGTGGTTAAGAGCTCAGATTCTGAAATCAGATGGCTGTGGTTGGTTTATTTTGCCTCTTACTAGTTGAACAACCTCAGGAAAGTGATTTAACCTCTCTGTACCTCAGTTTCCTTAACTGTGAAGAAAGGAAAATAATAGCATCTAATTCATAGGGTTGCTGTAAGGATAAAATAAGTTAATAAGTATAAAGAGCTTGGAACAGTACCAGTCTCACAATAAGCAGTAAGTAAATGCTAGCTTTTATTATATTAACATTGCTAGTTTGTTATCACTCTGATCCGTTAAGCAGAGTTCAGTACATAATTTTATTATTGCTGTTTAACATTGATTTTTTATTGATACAAATGACATAACATTATATTAGTTTCAGGCGTACAACATAATGATTTGATATGTGTATATATTGTGAACTGATTAACACAATAAGTCTAGTTAACATCCTTCAGCATGCATAGTTACAAATTTATTTATTTTTTTGTGATAAGAATTTTAATATCTACTCTGTTAGCAACTTTCAAATATACAATATAGTGTTATTAACTAGTCAGCATGCTATGTACAGGGCTTATTTGTTTAATACCTGGAAGTTTATACCATTTGACTCCCTTCACTCATCTTGTCCACCCCTGTGCCCTGCCTTTGGCAACCATCAATCTATTTTCCCTATCAATGAGTTTAGGGTTTTGTTTGTTTATGTTTCTTAGAGTTTTAACATTGATTTTTAATTATTTTTACCTCCTGACTAAACCATGCACTTACTGAGAATAGATACTTTTACCCAGTCATCTGCTGGATCTAGTACAGTGCTTAATATTCATAAGGACACAATAAATATTTTTTTGGAGTGACTATATAAACTGAATTGTCTTTTTAATGAAACCATCAACATTTCTAATAATTAGTTTCTAATATTTGCCCAAGGAGAATTCATGATAACTTTAAAGTGTCATGCTTAAAAAGCTGTGTTGATAGTCATCTTTTATCAGTGTCAGGAGCTATGCTAGTGATTGTACTCAATATGTTTTCTTTTAAACCAACCCTATGAAATAAATACCTTTAAGACATGAGGAAGCCAAGACACAGAAGAGTCAATTTTTTTACTGGTGTAGAGGAACTCATGAATGTAACAAACACCTCGTTTCCTTTCAGTTCAACATTCATTCAATCGGCCATTCTGCTTCCATTTTTAGCATAATAAATATAAAATGCTTCAATCGTCAGTGTTTGAAATTATTTCAATATTTCTGGATAATAATTAACACCTGTTGTGTGTACAAGCAACTTCTATTCATGTCAATAGAAACACAGGGTGTTTGAGATATTTCATTTTCCTAATGAACTGTATTGTATGAAAACCCTAATACTGACATAAATTATTTTAGACAGTTGAGGCCGTATGCCACATCTGTGTTCATGGTCCATTCTCCATGTTTAGAAACAACATGTTCCTCTCACCCTTAAAGATTTGATTTTATTATTAACACCATTTTTTATTATAATGTAAAATCTATTGCTATGCATTTTAAATCTAGCACTAACATTTAGCTGTCAGTAAATGATCTCAAATTGATCCAAAGATATAAAAATAGAAAAACTATGTGTTGATTCCTTCATTCATGAAACTCCTTGGAAAATCAGGAGTGCTTCCTGCTGACCCTGAAGGAGGAAGCATGTAGCCCCAGGAGGCACTGACAGTTATATGGATTCTAAGATGAAGGAAGATGAACTGACAAATAGATACAGAGAAACTAATAATATCAGGTGGGCTAAATGCACCTAAAACCACTTCTGGAAAATTAAACAGAGGATAAATTAATTGGAAGTATATTAATAGCTCAAAGAATCAAGGAGAGAATTGGAGAATCATGACCAGGAAATAGGAACCAAAGAGTTGAATAATGTTGCAGAAAAAAATCTGATCTTCAAATGTATCTGATGCTGTTATTTACCATCTCTTTCACAAGACACAGCCACATGGCTAGATGAGGCGACCAAATGATGAAACTCTTTTTCCTTCATGTCACAAGACCAAGGTCTAGAATCCTGGATGAGAGTATCTTAGTATTGATTCCTGTGCCATGGC
Source organism: Cynopterus sphinx (assembly GCA_030015415.1). NCBI lineage: Eukaryota > Metazoa > Chordata > Mammalia > Chiroptera > Pteropodidae > Cynopterus > Cynopterus sphinx. The sequence goes on from CM057388.1 coordinate 15,791,410, forward strand.
CACCAGGAGATGGGAAGAAAGTAGATTTTACCTCAAAGCATCTTTTACCGGGGGATGCTCTATCACTCACTGCAAATCATAGAGTGAGGATTCCTTAACACAAGAAAGGCTCTTCATTTTCTGAGCAGCCAAAAAATGACAATTGTACATCCTACAAGGTCTCATTCACCAGAAGTAATCATATACCACCACAAAATATGTTACTTTGGCATAAGGATTATTTTGAGTTGAAGGCAATTGAGAATCGATAAATGCAGGAAGCATTTTCTGCTTCCCTTTATCTTCTTAAAAGCAGGGCATGAATTTCTCTTTGAGGAAGGTGTTCCTTCTTCCTACCCCAATACCAAGGAGAGAAGAGGGACTCTTACCATCAGAGACTGGAGTTGACACCAAGATGAGTTTGCATGGACTGTTAAAATAGCCTTTATTTTCCATTATTTCTCCATATTGGCTTACCTCATTCTATTGCACTTCACTTTATTGTGCTTCACAGATGTTGCATTTTTTTTTACAAACCAAAGGGAAGACCCTCAACCAACAAAAAACATTATGACTCACTTTATTGCTGTACTTGCTTCATTATGGTGATGGTCTAGAATCAAACCTGCAATATCTGCAAAATATGCCTGTATATTTCTTAGTTACTTCCCCAAAATTTGCCATCCCTTGAAGCCTAACCTTCCTTCTTTTGTTAGAAGGATATATAAGCCCCCAGTCTAACTTATTCTTTGAGTTTCGCTTATTTTTCCTGAACTGTGCATGCAAATATTAATAAAAATGGTCTGCTTTTTCTCCTATTAATCTGTCTGTCATTAGTTTAATTTGTAAGACCCTAGGGACAGAACCTAAGGGAGTAGAGGAGAAGTTTTCCCACCCTAACAAGACACAGGTGGAGCCTCAGCTAAAACTGTTTTCTTCTGTACAATGTGATTACATGGCTTATTAAATTAACTTTTTGGTTTAAGCCTATTTCTTTCAAATTAATCTGTGCTTTTGTCTTAAGAAGTTCATATTAGTGCTCAGAGCTCCTATATTTTCTCCATTATGGTGTCCCTATTCTAGAACTCTAAAGAGCTCTCCCCTTAACTTTGAGGAGACCAGACTTCTGACTTTTTAGTAAGGTTATAATTATTCATCTGTGTTTAATTACCCAGTCAAATTGGCTGCTTGACTGGACTTCTGAATGTCACTATCTGTATCTGCCATTAGCATGTTTTTTCCACATTTGGGCACATGCCATCCAGGACCAACACACAACTTCAGATGGCACCATTCACATTGAATATGTATCCAATTCAAGCCATGGGGTACAGAGCCTATGGGATTGGCTGAACATGGCAATCCTGATCCCCCATCCCTTAATGTTTTACCATTATTTGGATTATTTTTACCCTGATTTTTTTTTCTTCAGAAATTTCTTCAGAAATGGCTTGTAAAAATTCATACAATTAAATTCAAAATAAAATTTTAAAAATTTGTGAATAAAAGTAGACTTGAAATTTAAAGAAAAAGCAATTAGCTCATAAAATAGAGTCATCCTTTTGTTCTGTTTTCTAGTAGCCAATCTGCAAAGAGGAAGTAGTCATTTGCAAAGGTAACTGTGTCCATGCATTAAAACAAAGCAATTGCTTATGAGAAGCATAACAAGTTGGTTCATATCTTGGAGAAACAGACACTAAGACAGGATTAAACAAAGCAGAGATTTATTGGAGAAAATGGCTGTGAGAGAAAATGGAGAAAGAGCTAAAAGAGGCTTGGAGAGCTGTCAGATCATAATGCAATTTGGACCCCTGTGCAGGAGTGTTGGAAGGAAGGAATGTTGGGTAGGAAGTCTTAGACTGCAGTACAGTGAAGTTTCAGCAAGGTTGATGGAGACCCCTTGAGCCGAAGTTGCTTTCGAAAAATCCTATACCTTGCAAGGACACCCCTGCTTCAACATCCCTTTTGCACACTGTCACTGGCTAGAAGCAACCCGTGGGAAGTGCAGTGATGAATTCAAAACTCAACAGTTATGATTCCCACAGTAGGAGATTTGTGAGCAACATTTTCATGGCTGCCATACTCCTACCCTCATTTTGATGGATCTGAAAAAATGATGATTACTAAATGTCAATGATTTACTTGAACCAAGCCTGAAACTTTATGTACCTTGGAAACTGACACTTCCCAATAATTTTAACCTTCATGACCAGCTGGATTTGCCCTTACTCAAATTATACTGACAATAAGTTTAATAAATCTTGAAATATGAAAATGCATGCCCCATGGAACTGGCATTCTAGTGAAGATTATAGACATGTCAGCATTGAAATATAATACAAGGTAAAAGGAAATGTGTATTTAATAAAAGTATAAACAATGTATTATGGAGAGGTTTGGAGGAATGGGAGATTTCACAAAGAGTTGGCATTTCATAAGGGACTTTGTAGGTAAGCAGTGTTCCAATGTAGATAAACTGAGATTAACTCATTTTATTTGCATTTATTGTTTGAAGTAATGAGGGCTAATGATTATTGTAGATCTATAGTTCTCAAGCTTCAGAATCATCCAGAGGGCTTGTTCAAACACAAATTACTGGATTCACCCTTATCCACAGACTTTCTGATTCAGTGAGTCGGGGAATGGAGCCTGAGAATTTGTATTTCTAACAAGTTCCCATTTGCTGCTGATGCTGCCAGTTTAGATAGCATATGTGGAGAACCTAGAAAGTAATATAAGAATGGTAGTTTTTTAAGAATATGAATTACCCAAATAATTGCTCTGATACTTCTCTCTCTTTAATTAACCTTGAACATGTCAACATAGGATCATTGCTAAGAAAGAGGTGCTTAGGTATTGAACAAGCCTTGGTTCAAGATGAAAATTTTTGGTTAGGTTTTTTTAGTTTATTTGTTTTTTGGGTTTTTGGATTCATCGCCTCTCACAACCCTAGCCACCGGCAATCACTCATTAGTTTCTGTCCTTATAGTTTTGCCTTTTTTGAGATATTAGATAAATGGATAAACATAGTGTGTAGATTTGGTGGTCTGGCTTCTTTTACTTTCAACATGTATTTGATATTTACCCATGTAGTATCAGAAAATGTTATGCAAATATCAGTATTTCATTTATTATGTTGCTGAATAGTATCTCATTGTGTGTATACACTGCACTATGTTTATCATTCACCAGTTGAAGGACATTTTCATCATTTCTAAATTTTGGCATTATGAATAAAGCTGCTGTAAATATTCAGGAATATAATTATTTCATTTAAGTAAACATCTAAAAGTATATAGTTCTGGGTCATGTGGCAAGTGTACATTTAATTTTATAAGAAACTGCCAAACTGTTTTCCAAAGTGGCCGTACCATTTTGCATTCCCACAGCAATGCATGAGAATTCGTTACATCACATCTTTGCCAGTATTTAATTCCATCAGTTTATTATTCTTTTATTTTACCCATTCTAATAAGTATATAGTAGTATTTTGTTGTCATCTTAATGTAAATTTCCTTAAGGATTAATAACAATATCTACTCATATGCTTATTTGCAATCCATATTCCTTCATTAGTGAAATTTAGCATTAGTGTTTCTAGCATAGATAACTTAATAAAGGTCTACTCTCAAGTTTTATTATAAACCTTCACCTACAGTATAAGAACCATAAAATAGTACAATTTATTTCCCTTCTCCAGTCCTTTCTGTTATTATTGTTATACAGTTTATTTTTACATCAGTTATAAATACCATTATACATTGTTATTTTTACTTAAACGTTCAATTATCTTTTAGTATGATTTAGAACATGAAAAAAATAGCATTTGTATTTACTCACATATTTCTCATTTCTGGTGTTATTTATTCCTTAGTATTGATGCAGATTTCTTTGTGGTATCATTTCCTTATACCTGAAGGACTTCCTTTAAAATTGCATGTCAGCTGATGATGAATTATTTCACTTTTTATAAGTTTGAATAAGCATTTCATTTTTATTATTCAAATATATTTTTACTGGTTAAACCATTCAAGGTTGATTACTACTTTCTTTTAGTGCTTTAAAGATAATGTTCCACTGTTTTCTGATTTGTACTATTCCCAACAAAAATTCAGCTCTAATTCTTATATTTCTCTCTGCAAATGTGTTTCCTTCTATCACTGATTGTAATTTGTTATGATGTGTCTTGCTGAAATTTTCCTCATTTTTTTCCCTTGGGGTTTGATCCTTTTAATCTTTCTTTTAAGCTTTGTTAAGCAGTACCAAAGGAGCCTTTGGTCTAGGTCTTATTTTGCCCCTTAAATGAGCTGATACACTTCTGACCAGTTTACCCAATACTCCACGTATTATGTTTTCTACTCAGCCTGGTGAAAACACCAATAATTCCTGGTCCATTGAGCCCTGGAGACTTTTTCTGCCTGCTTCTTTCAGGTTAGTCTTTCATTGGCTTCAGATAGGTTCTTCACTTGGATGTTCTGATAAATACTCAGAATAAGACTCAGAATGGGAGGGGACCTTCTGCAGATCTTCAGAGCTTGCTGTCTCTGCAACTCTCTATTCTCCTTTACTCGGCCCTGTAGACTCAAGATACCTTGATCTCCTCCTTCCCAAGTCTGTCTCTTCAACTTGGCTTTCACCACCCTGTGCTTGGTCTGAAAACTCTAAGTACTATGCTGGGTGATCATAGAACTCAATTCATTTTTTCCCTCTTTCAGAGATCAGAGTCCTGCACTGCCTATTGTCTAACATCTGAAAACTATTTTTGTTTCTACTCTTTTAGTTGTTTAAGGCAGAAAGGTAAACCTGGTCCTTTTTTCTTCATCTTGACTGGAAACTTGGTTGTTTTGTTTCATTTTATTTCATTATTTTCTATAACACTTGCAATAATAATAGGTACTTCACCAGGTTGTTATAAGAATTACATAAGAAAATGTATGTCAATTATTTGGCATAGTTTTTCTAAAAGTAAACTCAATCTCTTCATCTGTATTTTGTCAATCTTATTTGAATCATATTCTTACTATTTAATAAGGAATTTATATTATTTTAAGCTATCATTTTAAAAAGCATTGACAAGTTTTTCCACATTTGGAAATATAAAAATTGGGGGAATTGAAGTATGATTTTAAAATATATTAGACCAAAAACTTTAAGAATTAATTTACAAATGAGATCCCCAATGAATGCTTGCCTTTAAGCAAAATATTATTGCATAAACATATTATATATAATCATTTATTTTTTAATGTTCAAGGAATTTGACACATAAAAATTAGTAAATATTTCCTTAGTCATGTAATATTTCAATTTGTATAAGATTATATAAACTTCTATCATTCTAGATTTTATGCATACATGTGTATATGGATACTTACAATCATTAATGTTTTACTTGTCTTTTAGTTCAGCAGCCTTACATGAAGGGGGAAAACATGTTTTAAGGTTTTTAGAATAAGTTAAAATAAAGACAGGAGAGATATAGTCTATAGAATATCTCTCTGGCTAGTATTTTTCTCACAGCATGCCTCTGCATTTCTAATGATTGAACTTCATGTGATGTGTGTTTCTCATAACAATCAATATTTGCATGGTAAAATTTATATTTATTTTCTCCAAACTCAGTATAACCTTTAAAATTTTTAACAAAAAGGATACATTTTGCATTATTTTCCAAATATAATTGCATACCATCATACAGTCATTTTGAAAAGGACATATAGTTTCAAAGAAGGTGATGTACATATTGGATGTTGTAGGTGATAAGAGAAGCATCACAGCATTACTGTGATGATGCCATTATTATTGTTTTTGAATCTATAGTTTTTTTTTAAATCCAAAAGTGATATTTTAACCATTTTCCCTTTTAATACAGTAGGTTACTATTTATATGTAGAAGAAAGGGCTATAAGGACTCAGAGCCTTGTTAAGGCAAGAGATCTGGACATTATTAACAATTTGCTGATGCTAACTCTCATTATGAATTTTGTAGAAAATTGTCTTTTTACTTTTTTACCATAAAATTATTTCAAAGGTATTTTTAAGTTTGTTTTTGTTTGTGTGTTTGTTTCTAAGAGTCATTTTTATTTTTATACTCTTTTGTTTTAAGTAAAAGCTAAAGATAGTCTGAGATGATTCTAGAAAGACTAGAAACCAAGAGAAACTGATAAAGGAATCCAAGTCACTTCTGGTAAATTCAAACAGATTTATAAAAATACATATATTAGTGCTTACATATGCATATGATATGATTATAATATTAAAATTATTAATAAATTGAAAACAGTAAAAAAATGTCCTATGTTATTTTTCTGGAAGCAATAGGATGACAGTAATTAAAATATTTCTTGTCAGTTTGTTACTTTACATTAAGTTATCCCTTGACTTCTCTATTAAATTATGACCACACATTGAGTTATTGGTTTTTAGCTTTTGTGTCTCATGCAATGCAATATATAATATATGAAGTATTCAATTATTTTGTTGTTGTTGTTGTTTGGCTGAATGATTGATTTCACTGTGAATGAACTGATTAGGACATCTCTAGTTTTTCAACGATTGACTTATTTAGTGTTCCAAAAATTCTGCTTTCTCTAAAAGGATTATATTCTCCTGAGTTTTTATTTAACTCCATAAGAACATTTCAACTTCCATTATTAGGTCTTTGAACTTAATGTTGTCCTTTCAAGAGCACTCATACAACTTTTGTCATCTGCTTAGCTCCCTCATTACTTTTCTACCTAATCAATGTCTCCTCTTCTGGAAGTCATTATTGGCCATTATATCTAAAATATACTAATAATTCTGACCCCAGACTCTGCTTTTCTTTGAGAGCTACTTAAGAATGTGATATATGTGTGTACAATACATATTTATAAAACACACACACACACACACACACACACACATTTAATTTGGTGTTTGTTTCTCCAACTAGAATGTAAGCTCCTCAACAGTAAGTAACACCAGTTTTTGATAACCACTTTATCTCCAAGGTACAGAAGAAAGACACAAAGGAGATATTCCATTAATATTTGCTAAGTGAATGAATAAATGTAGTAAGAGGTAGATGATACACTTCATTATCAGAGCTTCATTATCAAGACTTTTAGTAATATAGGAGACATCTGTTTTTGGTGATAAAGCAGACTAACTCTTCTGAAAAAAACTGCCTGTTACAAATCACCTAGTATACTGGATAAATATAACCAACAGGTATTTAATTACATAGTTGAGTTCTCAGGAAGTTAAGGGAAATCTCCAGGAGCCATACAAAAATGAAGAGGAAGCTAGGAATCAAGTGATACAATGGAGCTGAAACCATGCTATCCTGGGGATCCTTAGCTTTTTTCAGTGTCCAAGTCAACTGCACCTTTCTATAGCTGGGGGAGGAGAAGGAGATGAGTCCTTTGCTCCTAACAAGGAGTGGAACAGGAAACAGGAAAAGGTAGAACAAGAAAGATCCCAGACCAAGTCACGATCTACACCTTTAGTGAAAAGATTAATTAGACAAAAACAACCTTTGTCAAAGATCAATGACAACTAAAATTATTTATCCAGGTCTGCGTTCTGGGAAGAAAATTTTAAGAAGGTTCCACTGAGATTTCACAATTTCATTATTGGTGTCACTTATTATTTCTTGTATTTACTGCCCACATAGTCCAAAAAACCCCATGCCATAAAATTAAAAACATTCTGAGTTAGTAGTGACTTGGGCAACCTCATAAAGGTAAATGCATTGCTATTCTAGAAGAAGGTAATCTCAAAAAAGGATTCATAGGCTCTTCTCATAGAAAGATTCACTGAATTGAAACTCAAAATTCAAAATTACACAGCAGAAACAGAAACAAGATACCATAAGCAAAAGTAAGGAAGAAAAGCTTTTGATGACCAAGAAATGGGGATATTAAAATTAGTGGGTAAAGATGATAAAATAACTATGTGTAAAATTTTTAAAGAAATAAAAATGGCAGAGCTTTCCAAAAATAATTATCACATTTGGGAATCATAACATAAAATATATGAAATAATATTTTTTATTTTTAGGGATATATAAATATGGGAATAAGAAAATGAAAAAAATATTATAAACACTACATTCAGTATAATGATACCTGTGAAGGAAATGGAGGCAAGGAAAAAAGGATAATATATTCTCAGAAAGTATCTTGATAGAGGCGTAATTTGTATTTTAGGAGAACTGATGTCAAAGGCCAATAGTGATATTTTCTAGTTGATCATCCATAATTTTTAAAGTATCTGTGATACACATTTTGGATTTGCATTCACTTATTAGAAAATTTAGATCAAGGACAGAATAGGCAAACTTTTCTAAAAGAGGAATTTAGAATTGCATAATGATTGTAATTATCTTACAGTTTTACACTCTCTTCTTAGTTGATTGGATACAATATGTTATGGGTCTTAGCTATTCAAGAGACTTACTGTATCCTTTTGCGTACCCCCAGCCATCATACTCACCTTAATTTTAAGACCATAAATAATATACAGGTAGAGAAAAGTAGACAAAACACAATCAAGTGGCATAATAATGATCCTAAGTAAGATTTATGTAACCTGGAATTGGTAAGTACGTGTAAACCAAAATGGTTTTATTAGAGCTACTTTAGTATTTCATACGTATTTGACTGCTACCATTAGCTTGGAAATAATTTGAAACCCCTTTGTTATCCATGACCAAGAACTGCAGGGATGTTTTCAGATTGAGGTAAAAGAATTAGGAATATTGGAATATTCTTACCCCCATTATATTCAGGACCCATGCATTCACACATGTACTTAAGCAACCTTATTTTAGATCTGTGGACATTCTAGGATTCAGTGTGTTTTAATTTATTTTATTAAATTTATTGGGAGACATTGCTTAGTAATACTGTATAGGTTTCAAGTGTACAGATCTATAATACATCATCTGTATGTTGCATTGTGTGCTCACCACCCTAAGTGTAGTTCTCCTTCTATCACCATATATTTGACTTCCTTTACTCTCTTCAAGCTCCCTCTTGCCCCTCCAGTAACCACCATACTGTTGTACATGAATGGATTATGCTAATTGAAATGGCTTAGACAGAAAAGGATAAGAACCATGTGATTTCATTCATAATGTAATACAAACCAGAGAACAACAAAATGAGCAAATTCAATATGTTTTTAAATAGTTTTTTTAAAAGTTAGTTTTCTGCTATAGAAGATAAAATCATAAGGTGAAAATAAGGATAGAGAACTGAAATTTAAAAAAGAACATATGAAAGCAATGACAATGTACTCTATATGCTAAATAATTAAATAATAAAGACAATACAGTAATAAGTTAAATCTTAGTGGCATTAACAAAAAGCAGATGAATAATCATCAATGCTGTAAATTTAGTTTGTCATTCCGTACCTAAATAAAATGATTTATTTCCTTAGAACAGGGGGAATAATGGAAGTGAAGAAAGATATAGGCAAATTAAGGGAGAAGTGCTTTGCCTTTGGAAAAAAAATCCTCAGTTAGGAATAACACTTTTCTCACTATTCTAATCTTTATAGAAATTAAAACTAAATATCAAATTCTATGCAATTTTGTTCCAGTGCATATTCATTTTCTCGGGGAACAACTTTTACTTAAATAAAACAAAAAGGCCTAAGGAACACAAAGATCTCAAACTATGTAGCAAAAATATACATAATACATTTTACTTTAGGTTTAACAGCTTCTGAATATGTGAACCCCATAATTGACAAAACACGATCAAGTGTTTATATTTTTCCAACGAAGGGGAAAGTAAATATTGTGGCATATATCTAGATCTATGCTGTCCAATATGGTAGGCATTAGCTACTATGGCTCTTTACATTGACCTTAATTTTAAAATCAGTTTATCATTAGCACTAGCTACATGTTCGGTGCCCAATAGCCTTATGTGGCTTGTGACTACTGTCTTGGACAGGACAGTTCAGATATAGATCATTTCCATTGTCACAAAAATTCTATTGGACAGTATTAAATAATTGAAACCCTTCTGTTGCTGGCATTTAACACATTATTCATTGTGTTATTTTAAAGCAAAATAAGTCAATTTACTTATTTCTGTTTTTGATAGTTGTCTAAGTTATCTTCTTCATTGGTATATATAATATCACCATAAGAATTTTCTTGATTAAAATAATGTGAATTAGAATTAAAAGTAGACATTTGAATGTGAGATATTTTGCTTTCAGAAATCCTAGCAGCACTGTGTTCCAAGAACTTAACTTTGACATAGTAGTATTAGATGCTTTTTAAAACTAAAAATGGCTTTTAGCACCTGTGTATTCTGTTCTCCCATTTCCAAACCCCTTTATAATCCTTATCAAATGCTTTGCTCTTTAATTTCTAATATTTTTAACTGATGAAGTTCCTAAATGTCCTGTTCTAATACTAGTTTCTGAGAATGAATTCTCATGCAAATTAAATTCCTGTCCATAATATAAATAGCTATTATGTATTGAGTGATTGCAAAGTGACAGACATAATCATTGATTATATATTATTCTATTTAATCTTTATAACATTATTTTCCTCTAAAATGAGAAAAAAAAATCAACAGGCTAAATAACTCACGAGATCACATAGTCCACTATTTCTAACTCCAAATCCCTTGAGTCTAACCATTATGACATATAAATACTTTTAAGATGGTTTTGAAATCTAGCTATGAAATGTAAGCATCAACCCACTGATTCTCTAATTGAAGTAACTAATTACTACAATTCATTTCATACATTTCTTCAGTTGTATTCATGGAGTGCTTACTATACACTAGGTATTGACTGAGCTCTGGGTCTACAGTTGTGAGCAAAACAGATTAAGCTCCCGACCTCATGGACCTGTAGAAAATGAAGTTTCAAGGCAGAGAAACTTAACTAGACGTGTTCAGTCATCTGCAAAAGACTCAAAAAGAGAAATAGGTATGGCCTTCTGAGATCCATCAATTAGTTGCTGGGTCATTTTGTCAATTCCAACTTGAGAGTATTCCATTATTTCACCACTCAGTCATGCATCAGCAGAGATGAGGATAGAATATGTTATAGAATGATGAGGACCTGGCATACTGTTATTATTTCAGAGCAAAGTGATTAAAAAAATAGAACCATTGAAATCTTGGATAAAAGAAACAAATTCAAGGACAAAAATCTCATCCTATTCAAAGGTTAAAAGAAAAACATAAGGACCAAAAATTTTCAAATTGCTTGCAACTTTTTTAGAACTTTAGATTGTCTAATTCATCTAAATTGATCAAAATTACTCTGAAGTGATAACAGTAAAACTTATTTTTATACATGTCATAAAAACAGACACATGATTAAACTGACATGTTTAATTTAGAATGAAAAATTTTTCTAGATTACCATAATCTGAAGAATTCAGAACAAAAGAGTTTTAATTTTAGATTATCTGGGAGAGAGGCTAATCATTTAGAATAATAATTTGTTGCCAGTATGCATTTTTCTACTTTTAAGAACAGTAACAAAAAAAATTCATATAATAGTTGCCAAAATAACTGAATCCTTTGTCTACTTTAAAATAGCAATTCCTGTTGGCTCATTTTATTATAAATATTTTGAAGTCATAAAAGCAAATCCAGGAAGACAAGAAAATAATACCAGCAGAATGCATCACCTTGATTCATATATTTATAAACATTCTTCCATGAGGAAATGCATTGCTATAATAAAATACTTGGAAAGACATTACATCTGCAATAGGAATAATTCAAGAACATGGTTATACACTAAGGTGAAAAGACTGTGACATATACTGTAATCTTATATTTTTCTCATCAAATCAAGATCTAAATATTTATGAATAAGGATTTATGCAACATCTGCTAGTAAATGTGTGCTCTAATACATTTTTATTTGTGAAAACTTGAAGAGAAATGTGGAAAAAATTCTTGAGTAACATTTCTGCAGAGTGGGATCAATTCACTGACCCATTAGTCTATGAAGCAAAGTAATCATGCATTATTCAAAGAGTTTAGCCACATTCTATGAGACTTATGTCTCTTCTAAGTTTAGATATAAATAACATGATTTATTTTTTGAAGTTGACTGTGAATAAAATTTTAAAGTCACTCTATTTTAGTAGCTGGAAAGCAGTAATTTCCAGATATTCATTTGTTCATAGAAAAAGGTACTGGTCACATATTTTTACTCAACCCCTATGTCACATAATATGATGAGCACAAAAATGCTGAAGCATTGTCCCTATCTCCAAAAAAATTTTACTTTAATAAAATAGATATAGATAAAGCAAAACAAAACCCTACAAGATGCTACAGGAAAATATTTTATAAATTGTATTTATTAACCAAAGAATTCTAAGTAGAATTAACAAACAAATAATCCCAGCCAAAGAACTCTAACTAGAATTGACAAACATAAATAATCTTAGCATCTTATAAAAAAGTCCCAATAAATGATCTCTCAGCAAAGAAAGCCATTTTTTTTAATTTAAGCATTCAATTAATATTCTGGCTAAGCTAATTGATAGGTGTGTTTTTAAGTAAATGCTCATAATACAAATATGTACTGTGTTTACATTTATCAGATTAAGAAGAACAATTCCCAAATGTTCAGCCTGGATAAAACCAGCCTTCATACACTCATATCCACCATTGATTTTTTTTGCCAGCATTAGAAACACTCTTCTCTGAAGCAGCCAGAGATGGGTGACTGGTCACTTTCTCAAAAGAGTCTAAAACAGAGGAAATAACATAATAACTATATATGTATGTATATGTGTATGTATATGCATATATGAATGTACACTTTAAAATGCTCATTTAACTTAAATATAAATATATTTTGATTCACAACTCATTTTGTCTTAAAAGTTAATGTGCTTTCATTTCCCACTTTTTTGATTTAGTGCCAAGACAGTTTCTTTGAGTTTGATTTTGCAAATGAATTTTCCAGTCACATGTACTACACATTCTAGTTTTAGGTTTTTTTTTTTTTTATTAATAAAGTGGAAACTCAAAGACACTTAGGAAGCAATTTATGTAAAAAAAAATTCTAAATTATGATTTCCCCCATTATTCTCAAGTGTCTCTCCCATATACTTTAGCAGCTCACATTTATCAAGGGCTAGCAAAAGAATTCAACTTAGTTCTTTATAGACAAAAATCTATTTCAACACTTAAATTTTTTGCCTCTTTTGTTCATATTGAATTAAATTATATGGTTAAAACAAGTAAAAATAGCATAACAAATTTGAGAGGATAAAGCATAAGTGACTCTTTGATAAGTAAATAACTGCATTGATGGGGATAGACATTCAAGGGTGTAGTGGAGCATAACCTCATAGCTGTAAGCTATCAGAATGTCAAGAGCATCTGTCAGTATGTTACATGGAGGAACTGAGGACAATTCCTCAATCTAGTGCTTAAGAGATTGTCTGTTATAAAGTATACCAGGCATTCATGGAAGCATTTTAAAAACATTGATGTATTTAATCATAACAACATCAGAACTCTGTGAGACAGGCATTATTATCTCACTTTTAGAAATGAAGAAACAGAATCTCAGTGAGCTTAAATGCTTTACCATTAGCTTCCCAGTTAATAAATATCCAAAACAGAACTAGAAACTTGTTCTAAATAGTACTGTCTCCAATATAGTTTTGACCATATTATACAATGATTCAGTTATTTCTTGATGTCTGGAATTTTTAAAGAGCACCCAGTTTTTTTCATTATAGTATTCCCTGTGTGTAACACCATGTCTGCCACACAAAAGATGCATGGGTTCTTTGGGAAAACATTAACTGATTCAGACAATAACTTGTTAGGTTGATCCTTGGTTTAATTGGGTGATAATTTTGAGCAAACAATTAGTTTTAGTCTCTTGCTTTAAAAAAATCCTCTTAACAGATTTTAAATGTACGATGCATTAATGTTAACTATGGGTGCTAAGTGAAATAAGCCAGACACAGAAAGACAAGTACTCTGTGATTCCACTTATATGAGGTACTATATTTAAATAGTCAAATTCATAATATCTAAGACTAGAATGATGGTTACCAGGAACTGAGAGTTGGGGAAAATGGGGAGTTATTAATCAACAGGCACAAAGTTTCCGTTTTGTCTCTTTTTTTTTTAAATTTTGGTACATTGGAGAATGTTGCTTCTTAACATTTTCTACAGCTACCTAAAAATTTGACATTTTAATTACTATTTACAAACTTTATTCAGTTGCTATTTAAGTAGAATTAAATACCCTACATCAATGACTTCTTGCATGTAAAATAATCTTTCAGAAAATAAATTTGGTGTATATAATAAAATGAAAAAGTACATAATCTCATCATCTAAAATGATGCTATTATCTAATATAACTTGTTTATTTATTTTGATTTTCATGGAAGCTCAAGTCAAGATGAAAATGGTGATTAGCAGTTATAAAAGTTATTTAGTCAATGTAAATTGTACTACAATAACACATTTTTAAAAGATGGTCTCTACTAATGTGGAGTAGTAAAATTAGAGCTACCATTACTTGATATTTAATTCTTTTGGTGATGACCCTAAATAAATTTGAACAGGCAAAACTCTTAGGACTTTTATGTTTGTTTTTAATAAGCAGTAGCCAACAAGATATTTTATATGAATAAGGGTCAGCTACTTCCCTTAAACATTGTAACCAGGTTATTATGAAATCAAGTCTCAGAATAAGTTCTGTCATAATAGAAACATTTATTAGCAAAGAGGCAGACATAGTTCATGCAGCCTATTCTATAAGCTTGATGAAGTCTCAGCTGTCTGTCATCTTAGGAGCTTTGGCTGACCCCAGACAAGAAATATTGACTCAGCAATGGACAACATCCCAGAAATAGCACTCAGTTATTATTATGGTCAGCATTAGACAACCAGCATCCTTCTAACTCAAAGGCAGGATACAGGATAGTCTACAGATCAAGTCTTTGGCACCATCCCTAAGGGTAGAAGCTACAAACCTTTCTGGATTTTTATGGCCTATTTATTCAAGGATAGGGAGTGTCTTTATACTATTTTAACCAATTTAGGTAAGTTGAAAGCTTTCATTTCACTAATTACCATCCATTTTTAACAGGTACCATGTGAATTAATTGCTAGCTACTTATTTAACCAATTAAAAAACATTTCTGACATGAAGTATGGTGATTATCAAAACATCTGGATATGATCAATGACAGAGATAGCTAATGTGTTTGTAATGGCTGCTTCTGGAGAGGAATGTGCCCTTTTTGAAAAAGTGTTATCTGACTGTCCCTGGAGTGGGGATTCCTGGTTATAATGTATAAACAGTCTATGCTGAATTTTTTTCAGCAAATTATGATCACCATTTATTTTTTTCAAAGTATAATTAGGAATTAAGTTCCTAAGAAATGAAAAATAAGGTGGTATAATGAAGAGAAAGTGGGCTAATTTATATTAACTGTTTTTCTTTTTATATATATTTTCTTATAATGACCTAATGCATTAATTCACAGTATCATTGACTTAACAATGATACTGCTGTATGGTATTTGATAGGAGCCACTGAATGGAGTGGTGATGGCATAGGTAGCTGCCATCTAGAGTCTAATCAGTGAAGTCATATTCTGGAGATTAATGGGCAGTATATAGTACATGTCTCTGCCACAACCCTCACAACTTGGCTTATTTAAACCATTAACCTTTAATATTTGCTCAGATTTTATTTTTATTTTATTCACTTTCCAGTTGATTGTTGTGTGCAAGGGTGAGTAGGAGGACAAATCTGATTGTCAAAAAACCCTGCCTCTAAATTACTATACTCCACACACTGACATCAGATTATCATTCCTTGGTTTTACCCTCTTAGTAAAAAAAACCTAATGCTCCTCTATTGTTACTTTTAAAAGTCCCATTAAAGATGTGGAGAGAAAGGAATATTTGTATACTATTAGTGGGAATGTAAATTGGTATAGCCATTATGGAAAACAGCATGGGATTTCCTCAAAATATTAAAAAAAAATAACTACCATATGGTCAAGAAACCTCACTTCTGGGTATATATCTGAAGGAAATGAAATCACTATCTCCAAAAGGTATCTGCAACCCCATGTTTTTTTGCAGCACTTATTCACATTAACCAAGATATGGAAACAACCTAAGAGTCAGTCAACAGATGAATAATAAAAGAAAATGTGACGTGTATAATAGAATATTATTTAGCCTTTAAAAAGAAAGAAATCCTACCATTTGTGACAATGTGAATGAACTCATGAACATTATGCTAAAGGAAATAAGTCAGACACTAAAAAATAAATACTGTATGACATCATGACATCACCTCACTTCTATGTGGAATCAAAACGAAAAGATGTTGAACTCATAGTAACAGACAAATAGGGGTTACCAGGGGCTGAGGAGTTGAGAAAAATGGGATATATCAATCAAAGATACAAACTTTCAGTTGTAAGTTGAATAAGTTCTGGAGACCTAATGTACAGCAAGGAGATTATAATTAATAATATATTGGATACTTGATATATGCTAAGAGAGTAAGTCTTAAGCATTTTCACTAGAGAAAAAAATGGTAAATACTTGAGATAATAGATATGTTAATTAGCTTTATTGTGGTAATCATTTTACAGTGTATACATCTATCAAAATATTACATTGTACACCTTAAATATGTACATTTTTTGTCAATCATTCCTCAACGCAATTGGAAAAAAGAAAGGATGTTAAATAAAGGAGAATGAAAGAAAAAGAAGACTGTCCCTTTATCAGTCTCACCCTAAGTGGCTTGTCAAAATAAAATATACCTAGTAATTGTAGTCAGTAGATTTCCAAAAAGGAGTTCCAAAAAATACATTTTCTCTAACTCTTTTCATTTTCATTGACATTTTAGATCTCTTTTGCAATAGATTTTCCTGCTGAGTACCTGTATATCTAGCTCCAACTCACTCCAGCTTCAAATATAGAATACATATATATTTAATATTTGTATATTTTACATATATGTTTTAAGTCAGTCACAGGGCATTAAATAATAATAAAATACAGATACACACTTTTTTTCTGGAATGGTTTTAATATGTTTCAGCTTTTACCAACTATTGAATATTCTTGGGAATCTTACGGAATTTATTTTATATTTTCAATTTGAAATATGACTTTGGTAAATGACTTGGCCTTTCTATTGAGAGTGCATGAATGCTGTCATGGGGATGAAATTATAATGTGCATAAATATTTTTTTCTCCTTTTCTTTGAGGCACAGGAGATTATGGTTTCCTTCTCCAACCATTGAAGTTAAGTGTGGTCATGTGATTATTTCAGTCAGTGATTCACAGGTAGAAGTGACATGTGTCACGTCAGGTTTGAACATTTAATTGCTGGTGCGAGGCCCTCTGGTACTGCTCCTCCTCTGACATTACAAGTAGGGGAGCACTTGTGAATTTGGAGCGCCTCATCGGTCCAGGTCTCTAAATATCTATTAACGCAGCACCCCTAACAACCCAAGTGGTACATATAGCATGTGTGAGAAGTAAACCTTTGTTTTTTCAGAGATTGAAAAAGAAACAAACTAAACAGCCAAGCAATAACAACCAAAACAGAACATAGCCTAGCCTGAACTACTTAGTACTTGTTCTTTAATAAAAAGCAGATGACTCCTTCCTCTAGCTATAGAGGAATCATCTAACTATAGAATATTATTTTTAAACTATTTGCTATATATGAAAATTTTCCTCAGTTAAATCTAAGTACTAAATATTAGCAGAATACTGGTTATTTCACACAGTAATAAAGTAGTTCTCTTTTCACATTCAGCACATTGTGACAATTTAAAGGTTATTTCTTCATATAAATGAGACAATGCTAGAACAGCAAAAGTAAATGACCACAAATATTTTTGTCAGGAATAGGACACAATAATATAAATAGTATATATCTTATTGCAGTTCTTTTAACTGTGTCACATTGATTGAAAACTAAATTGAAATTATTAAACCTCATCCCTCATCAAGATGTAATCTGAGCCACCAAAATTTATATTAAAATTTACCTAGTTTATTTATAGTGTCCTTTTTCTTTTTTCCTTTTTTGCAAATTTCAGATATTTATTAATCAGTGTAAACCCAAATGCAATACACCAATATCATTTTGTACATTTGGAAAAGAAATACTTCCTGGTTAAGTGGATAATTGCACAGATGACTTCTGAAAGACCTTTACTCTAAGCAGCTTTATAGTAAAACATTTCATTTAGAAGTCTGGACTTTCTTCAGTTTGTTGCAATCTACATTTACTAAATAGAACTGGTATTGCTCATTGGGACCCAGTTTGTTCCAGGGTTCTGGGTTATTCTTTCTGTCCCAACAGACAGCTGGTTTGAACAATGCCAAATGCAAGATACACAGTATTCCTCTACTACTTCTGGTTCCAATAAATATAAAATGGGGGCTCAAGCTTGGATGCTTCTTGGTCTGATGGAGGATCTGTCAGACCACGGTTGCCATCAGAGGGCTCAGGTCCCTAGTGTTATTTTTCTTGATAAAGTTATTCTTGTTTGTCTGCGTTAAAATTAATTATACAGAAATGTTAATGTTTATTCTTTTTCCTTAATATATATCATTAAGATAATATTAATGCAATTTTAAAATCAAACACTTACTGCCGAATATGAGAAATCATTTTTTATCTCTACAACCTCATTCTGTTGATTCTATCGCCACACTTCAGAAGCTCTAGAATTCATTTGCTTGGAACACTCCAACTTCTGCATCCTGATTTTGAAATATTCTGGGAAAATGAATAAAGACCCAAGGGAAAATAAAAAGTCAAAGACTAATACAAATTCTATTTTTGTGTACTATTCACTCCAAAATTCTGTCACTATAATCTAAGAAGTTACAATAATTTGACACTTTAACCTCTAAGTCAATTTCAGAGGATACTGGGAGTACTGCTTTTAAGAGACTGATTTAAATCAACCCTTTGGTATAAGAATAATTATTAAATGGTTTAGATTTCAGAGCAATAGATATCTATATTCAAGTTATCAGTGGCTGATTGGCTCCAATTATTCCTTCAAACATCTAAGAAAGACAAATGATCAACATAAAAAGCTCTTGATCCTTTACATATTCATAATACCTCAGTGAATCACCAGGACTGGCACTGATGCTTCCTGAATATTAATGCAGAGCTAACAGCTGAGCTGAAGGGCAAAATGATATATAAAAACAAACTGCAATTTCCCTCCAGAATTCACAATTTAACTTAATAGTGGACAGCTATTAAAATTGTTTATTATTATTTCATCCCTTATTACAAGATTGTTGCCCATTTCTTAGAGTACCTAGTCAGATCACTGTAGGATTACAGTACATCTTTTATTTTTATTTTGAACCAGAGTTAATCATGTAATCTTACATCCAAACTCACAAACTATTCCTGTTTACATGCCCACTAGCTATGCAATATGCACCCTGGAAAGGAGGAATCCAACTTGTACATTGCATTCAGCTGAAGGACATTCTATTTTTATATGCTTTTAAATGTTTCAAATTTGTGAGCAGTTAAAAGTTCAGATAGTTAAGTACCTTTGCCTTCAATTTTTCTCCCTGCTCTGCCCTTTAATTTCTTGTAAAAACCTCTGTCTCCTGACCCCAAACTCTGTCACAACTCAGACGGCTATTTCTGTCATTGCTTCTGCTGAGAGCCACAGATTGGGGCTCCCGAAGAAATGCTGCAATTCTGTCAATTAGATGCAGAAGAATATTTGTGGAAGAATCTGTAGGCAGGAGATACATGTTTGGGGTTTGCACGTGTGAGATGTTGGTAACAATTACACTTATATATTCGCAATCACAAGATTGTTTATTACAGGATTCCTATTTTCCTTAGAGAAGTGGCAGATTACACAAAATCTCCTAGGCATTTGCATTTCCTTTTCCTGAAGCTGCTGTCTGCCAACAGGGCTTTCAGAAAACACACAGGGGTAGATAAAACAGCATTTCTTAAGAACAATCTCAGGTTTAGAAAATAGAGTTCTGTACCTTACCAATTATCATACTGCTTTGCTTTATTTATTTTTATTGGGCTTCTATTTCAAATGACAGTAAATAATCACAGCTAGAGCTAATCTTTATTGACCATACATTATGTTAGTCAATTTTTGTTGCATAACAACCTCTAAAATCAGTGGCTTAAAGCACTAAAATATTATTGCTCAGGTGTTTGTGGGTTGCTGATGTGGGTATAGGTTCAGGTTGGCATTTCTGTTTCAGGCTGTGGCAACTGGGGTGGCCATATTTATCACTGAGTTGGCCTGAGTAACTGCTCCATTTGTCTCAATCCCCGTTAGAGCAATGGCCTAACCAGATAACATTCTACTCATTGTGTTAGCAGAGGCACAAGGGCAAAAGCAGAACATGTGAGGTTTCAAGGCTTATGTTACGACTCAGAACACTCACCTCCTCCTTATTGTCTTGGTCAAAGTCAAGCATCAGAAAAATAAACAATCTCTCTTAAGTAGGTGAGACTGAAATGTCACATGACAAAAGGAGAGATGAAAAATGTAAACCAATAATACAATTTACTATTCACACTATGGCCCAGACTCTTTTGTTCATATTATATACATCATCTTATTTAGTCCTCAGAGCAGTCCCATGTATTGTCATCATTATTTTACAAATAAGAAACTGAGATTCAGAGAAGTTAAACAACTTGTTTAGGATCACACTACCAGCAAATGATAAAGCAATGTTTGACATCTAAACATGTCTTAAACACTATGTGGTTTTTCTCAAATGTTCCATTCTACCTGGTCTCAAAGACTATTTATATATTTAGTATAGAGATTATAAAGATATGGAATATAATGTTCAGTCATCATTATAATGATAATGAATAACGATAGAGCATAACAAAAACTCTCCTGGGATAACACTATTCATTTCTAAGTCATCTCATCCTTAAAATTCATTTATCCGTGAGACTGAATAAGGATAATGTCTTCAGCAGGAAAGAACCACAGGCAAATTAATAAATTAAATTTCCATTTATAGTTCTTTTGTGACCAATAATAATTCCTTGGGACAAAAAGGACACTTTTCTTTGACAAAAAACACCACATATAAAAATTATAACAGATTGTTTTATAAAAAATTGCACACCACACAAATACAGTTTTGTAGTTTCTAATACCATTAACAAAAAGCCACAAATAATTATAATAACAACAAAGAATTTGAGTGAATGGGAAGTTAATTATTCCAGTGTCAGTAGAAATCTAAGCACACTCCTAATTAAAGTATTTTCTGATTGTTTTTTTGGCAATCAATAGCAATGTAGTCTTAGAATATGTTTATATTTGCAGTAGTTTTTTATTTACATATTTACATTTTTTGTCTAACAATTGTTTTCAGAAATCTTAAGAGGTTTAGTTGAATCAAAAAAAGTATGCCTGTGATTTCTATATTTTCATACTGTTCTTCATTGTATAAAGTGTGGCTTAGTAAATACCACAAATTATTAAAAAGAGCATAATATTCTAAAATAAACCAGAAAACAATAAGGCAAAATTAAATAAGATGGTCTCTGACATAAATCCAACCTCTATGTCACACGATTTCTCCCCAAAGTTAAGCCATACACAGAGATGAGACAAATTTTATTTGGGAATACATTGACATTCATAGAAACTGGAATACTAAAATACTGAAATGAATGTCCAGGTGAAGCTTGTGAAGTATCAGATAGAATCTTCATCTTAGACATACACTATTAGTTTTTTCAAGATTACTAGTTGTACTGAATCTCACACTTGGTCCACTTACCATACTTCACACCAAAAACATTTCAGAACTTCATTAAATGTAGATTGGAATTTAGGAAGCTGAGAGCATTTCTGAGTATGTTTGTTCTGCTGATGAAAGTGTGTAGTACATAATAAATATTCAATAATTATTTTTGGAGGATGCAATATTATGAGATTTATATCACTAGACTCAAACAGAACTGGATTCTTAGTAGTCGAACTTGGTCAAGTTATTCAATACTACAAAACCCCTTTTCATTTTGTTTTTATCCATACAAATGAAGCTAAATCTACCTATGCCACAAACTTGTTTAGAGGAAATCAAAACCTGAATTCATAACCAAGTTTGCCCAACTTTTATTAACTGATGAATTAAAATGGCATCATATTATTAACTTGGATTTTAATAATTCCAGCTCCTATCTTCTGAGGTAGAACTTCAGTCCCTTCCCCCTAAATCTCTTCCAGTTATATTTGGATGTCCCCAGTGAAGGTCTCAAATGTGCTCATGAGAGGCCTTCTTCTATTTCTTGACCATAATACCTTTCACTGATGCTCATGGCCTAAAGCTGTACTTGAGAATCAATTCTTCCCCAGCTGGCTGCAGCTGCCACTCAACCCTCTGAGAAATGCTAAAATAGTATGCTATGTTCCTATCTTTTCTACCTGATGTGGCCTCTCCAAGTACCCAAAGGACACTGCATTCTCTGGGTTCCTCATTTGAGTTGATGCTCATATGTATTTGCTGCAAAGTAGAAGGATCATCTTTGCCCTTCAGCCTTCTCACTCTAAAATTTCATTACAAATCAAGTTGTTGAGCAAAGAGAGGTCAATATCTGCGACATAAATCATGCTGTTGAATACATATGGTCATGTAAATTCACACACATAGACCATCTCCTAACCTTCTCAAGTCTTCTTCCTCCTTTAGGATGGATTTTAGCATATGTGAGAAGAGGAAACTCACATTTTGCTGCCAATGACAACCTTTTAGGATGGATTACTTGGGAAGACAGACCCTCTGTTAGTAGGGTTTTGTGTACCTGGTGCATTGTGGCTCACCATTAACATGAACTTCATCATCTAAAATGGCTCCCTTAAGATTTTTCTGGGTCTGGGCCCTTAAGAGAATCCCCAGAGAGATCATATTTTTTTTTTTTGGTCTGGGGTGAGTTTCAGGCATAGATAATTTATAAAAGTTCCCTAGATACTCCTAATGTATTAAGAACCACTATTCAGAGACTCTGAGGAAAACTACTTTACCAGATAAAATGTGCATTTGTTTTTGTCTATAATTTTAGTAATATGTCAGGTGTCTATGAACACCCTGAAATCTAGTTTGAGGATAATTGACTTAAAACTGGTAAGTTTGGTTGTTTCTACATATGAGGGAATAGCCATGGTGGGCAGAATTCTAGAAGAGATATTAACAGGTCCATACCCTAGACAAAGCAATAAACAGCTTCATCTAATACAATAGAGTTTTCCCCTTATTTATCTTTATTTCTCCCAATGTTGCTGGTATTATGCTATCTCACAGTATATGATTATTAAATGCTTGTTGATTTATCAAAGTCCATATTACTACTTAAATTAAAGAGCATATTTAGATATAGTAGATCAGAATGAGAGAATCATAAAGGGAGATTTATAAGCGCTTCACTTTTCTGAAAGTAGAATGACCAAGTTTCATTGACCAGCCAATTAATATTGAAAAAAAATCTATGTCCTACTTCTAGAGAAATAGTAATAACTACTTCTCATAAAACAGAGGAAAATATCAATGATAAATGTTTCATTGATGCTGTGGCAAGATGGTCACAGAAATACTGTGAAGGTTTTAAGTAAAAAACCGCTCCCTGGGATGTCTGGAAACTTACATGAGACTTGGTTTTCATTGAACTGTAATAAAGTCAGCAAGGGCGTTTTCTGTCTAAGACAATGTGAGAAAATACAATTACAATTAAGACAAAAAAAACATGGGAATATTTCTATTATATCAGAAATAGAATGAATAAATATTTTCAAATATTGGCAGCTTCAAAAATTAATTACCAGAAATAGTTAGGACACTTGGAGCTAGGTACTATGACCCATTCTGTGATTTGACTATTGTCATAGGCCAAAAAAATATGCTGAAAGTGAAAAAAGGAGAGAGAAAGGGAAGGAGAATTAGTGTAATGTGTGTGAATGTTGCCTCTATAAGAAAGCAGATGTATAAATAATTATATAAGGAACTCTATGAATGAATATGAAATAAAATGTATTTTATAAAACAGCAAAACAAAAGAGATTAGTCTATTGTTAATAAGAATATATATATATATATATTGAATATATATGAAATAAATACGGATAATTTTTCAATTTTTTCTCAATATTACCATCTGGAGTAACCATTCTAAATATATATTATATATAATAAATATACACACAGTTTGACATTTTATAAACACATACATGCCCTTTTCTTTCAAAAATGAGATTTTGTCCATTGAATTTTTAATTTTTTCAAAAATATATTATTTATATATTTAATTGTCATTAAATATGTTCCAGAGCATCATCTCAAAGGTGGCATATTATCATGTAGCTTTGGCACTTTATCATTATTATAAGTAATACCAGAGTGAGTATTCTTCCACATAGATCTCTATACATATATTTGTTATTTAAGGAAATTCATAGATGTGGAACTACTGTTTCAAAATAGATCATTTAAACTTTCAGTTTGAAACACTTGTGATACTGTGGACAAATACCTTACAAAATGGTTATATGAATTTACAATCTGTTGGAACTGTATACAAGTTTTTAAAAGAAATTGTTCCTAACATCATGTTATAGAAAATAAGGAAAAAAAATGATCTGATGCATAGAAATTCAGTGTCCCTCTCATGTGCTTCTGTATTTGCCTATGATGATCCAAGGCTTCTAGTATCCAACAGCAATTGCATTTTTATTTGTCCTTCATCTACAATTAGAGCATAAGTTGAAGGTAGAGACTATGTCTTATTTACTATTGCATTTCCAATATCAAATCTACACTACATTCTTTATATAATAGGCATTCAAATATTTGTTGAATGAATATTAGCAAATAGCATATGAAAATAATTCTGATCACCCAAAACTTCAAGGCATAGAATAGAATAAATTATAGCTGATAATGGCGATCTACCAACATATCATAGTGGTAATACTATAGAGTGAAAGTAATGCAAGTAAAACAAATATAACAACAACAAGGTCAACAAAAACTCACTAAAGGTAGGGAGTCTCTGTAAATATGTGACATTAAGAAAAAAACCTCATGCATTATGTGTTCAAAATCATTTAAAATGTAATAAAATTAGTGATATCCACTTTCATCAATAATTTATATTTTATAGTGATTCAACTATAGTGTTCTTTTAAAAATGTTAAAATTATGAATGTTTACAAAATTAATTATTAAAATTTACAGTAAAAATAGGAACTAATCTTCTCTTATGGTGAATCTGTCTTCTATACAGCCTCTAACATTCTAGACAATTAAAACAAATAAAGTTTTTATTTAATAAAAAGACTCAGAAAAAACTGAAAGTTTCATTTGACAACTGTTTCTACTGGAAAGGCCATCATTGTATCTGAATAGATTTGGTTGGTTTAAGAGACACTTATTACTTTGTAAAATAATATAATAAGTAGCTACTTAACCTTATAAGTAAACAGCTTACACAATTTTAGGTCATATATATCCAGGTAACAGGTATCATATATTTTTTGCTTGGATAGAAAATATTCTACAGTGTAAGTGTCAAGATAGTCTGAATAATTTAGATCTTTGTAAGTCAGACAACTGTCCCGGTGACAGAGCATATTTGTTTTTCAGTATTATTCTGTAGAATATACCACGTAGGCAATTGAAAGGTGATAATCTTTTTTTTTTTTTGAATTCTGGTTTAAAAGATCATTTTATTTTATATGATTCAACGTTGTAAAGCAGAAATCTTATACAATTTGTAACAAACAGAATTGTTTTTAGCATGTACCATCTTTTATCTCTATATTTATGCCTTAAACTAATGCCATTTTTAAAAGAATACAATTCCAATGCTATTTCCTTTAATTGTAACATATTACCCACACAAGAAGTGAAAGAGATAATTGGTTTCAACAACAAACACTACAACATGTCCTGTACACCAGGGGTCCCCAACCTCTGGGCTGATGGCCAGTACCAGTCCATGGCCTGTGAGGAACCAGGCCACACAGCAGGAGGTGAGCAGTGGGCAAGCAAGCAATGTTTCACCTGTATTTGCAGCAGCTCCCCAGCACTAGCATCACCACCCCAGCTCCACCTCAGATCATCAGGCCTTAGAGTCTCATAGGAGAGCTGGCCCCTGGTGCCAAAAATGTTGGGGACTGCTGTTCTATACCCATGCTTCTCAAATTTTAATGTACATATGAACCTAATGGAGAAATTGTTTAAATGCAGATCTTGATTTAGTAAGTCTGGGGAGAGCCAAAGATTCTGAATTTCTAATCAACTTTCTAATGACACTTCCAGATACTGCTGGTCAGCATCTATGATTAAAAGGTCCATGATGGGGATGGGGGGAGGATGGTGAGGCGAGAAGAAGTGTTAGAGCAAAGATACAAGGCAACTGATAAAAACATATTATGGCTTTTCCTCAATAGGTAAAGATACTGATCTAGTGATTTTAGTTTGCTGAGTGGTTGCTTGTTTGTTTTTTTTTTTTTTTTTAATTTTTTGACTATTAGGAATAAGAAAAAAAATCCTTCCTTATTTGGTAAGCTATGAGTAGGTTAAGTCGTACATGAGGTTCAGTGAGTGAATGTGTAAACCATCTTTTTAAATAACATCAAAATAAATAAACAAATGTACTGAGCAAAAAGAAAGAGGAACTAAAGTTAGCTATAGAAAAAAATTAGGTGTATAGTGGTTTCAAAGGTCTGTTTTAGAATATCAAGGAGAATCAATCAGACTGAGAAGGACACAGGACTAGATAGCTTATGCACAGCTGTGAGAAAACAAAGACAAACTGGAAATCACAAAGTCTAGTTCAACTAGAGCAAATCAAATTGTGACAGACTTAAATATTTTGCTCTAAGTAGTGACTTGGGGTTGTGGCTTTGTTTTAAAAATACTGAATAACAATAGAGATTGAAAAGGAGAATATTCGCTTGTCAAAATACTTAAAAATCATTTTTATTACTCTGTAGCCTTTTATATTATGAAAGACTTCCAGGATTTCTTTTCTTGAATAATCTTTACCAAAGTTATTATCAACAAATACTCTTGTTTGGTTATTTCACATATGAAAGATATATACTTCTAAAGCATGAATTAGAGCTCAAGTTTATAAACTGAATTCATAAAAACCACTACAGTCTTTCACTAAACAAGAATAGATTTGGAAGACATATTTTTATCAGTCTGGCATGCTTCTTAAGATGATGGCTGTGGCTCTGGAAGCTTTCACGATAAACAAGTGATTTCAGCCAGTAAGGCTCCTTCTCAAGCAGAGAAAAATGTCCTCATCTGTGTAATCGGTCCTTGCTCTTTTGTCAATATAAAAATCACAGGATTAATGGCCATGAAGGGAAAATATCTCTATTAGGGACAAAAAGCCTTTAAGAAATACTGTCATGAGAAAAAAAAATAATAAGACTTAATCCTAGCTATGTCCTGCTGGCTAGGAAATTATTAGTTTACAGGATACATCAGTTCTCAGTTTGGTTTTCTAAAAGCAAATCAGGAGAGGAGAGGAGGATTTGCATGAAAATGTTATGTTAGAAAGTCATTTCAGTGAAAAAAGAAACAAGCAAGCAAACAATGGAAAAATAAAAAGGTAGGTAAATAGAAAGAAGTGGGGCAGTGAAAAACAAAAGGCTCCCTAAACGTGAATATATCAAGCAAAGCTCCATGGAAGGTAACTGAATTTACTTCAAAGTTACTGTCATCTGGACACAGTGTAGATCACACGTAGGGTTGTCTCAACCAGAGGGCAAAGAAGCTGGAGTATTTATTCTCCTGCAGCCGATGCCATAAATTACCAGGAACTTCTGGCTCTGTCTGTTTAAGGAAAGCAGTTCTGCAGCCTGAGGGGAGTTTTTTGTTTGTTCATTTGTTTGTTTTAATGTTATTTTATTATTAGTTTCAAGTATATGGTACATTGGTTAGACATTTATATAGTTTATAAAATAATCCTTCTAATTGCTCCTTCTTTCCTCTGGCCCTCCACCTAGTCACTACATTACTGCTGACTGCATTCCCTCTGCTGTGCTCTCCATCCCCGTGGCCATCTATCAACTACTAATTTGTACTTCTTTAATCTTTCACCCCATTCTCCCAGCCCCAAAACCCTCTTTTTTTTTTTTTAGCCTTCACCAGATTGTCCTCTATACTTGTCTGTTTTTGATTAATTTGTTATTTTTGTTCCTTAGATTCCTCATATGAGTGAAATCATATGGTATTTATCTCTGAGGGGGGTTTACAGACAATACAACATTGGGTAGATAAGGGTGAAAGCTAGTTAGGAAACTTTGTGCACACAAATATTAAAGAGGCAGATAGGATAGGGGCAGAATGGACAGAGTAGACTTCTCTTCCCAATTATACAAAATAGGACCCTTAAATGAAATGTTTATTTAAAAAAAATATTTGTATAACCTCACTCTATCACAGAAAGGTGCTGTCAAATAAGAAATGGAAAATATTCACATGTTTTCCAAGTTAGTCATAGGAAACATTTACAGTTACTGTTTAATGTAAATTTGTTTATCTACAGAGCTCTCTGTTGACAAGTTATCCCTGGTTTTGGACCTTCACAATATAAGTTATTGGTGCCTCTGTGTTAAAGCCTCTTTCATAGATGAGCTTCATTCACAGCACTTTACTGTTTATTTTTTCTTGGAGAATAATTATTTAATCACCCAACATTGCTTAGTCTAAATCACCTACCCAATATTTCTAAAAGGACACAGAGAAGCAAGTTTCTCTAGTCTCAATTCCATAACTCTTCCATCTTTGTTTCACAGTGGTTTTTAAAATCTTGTTTGCTTTGTTGCTACCATACTTCCTGCATTTCGTTTTATTTAGTTTATCAAATGCTTCTTAAAATCTTCACTGATATTATAGATTATTTCTAAATTGCTTGGTTTAGTCAGTACTTTGATTTCAAATAACAAATACACAACTGAAACTTCCTTTAAATTTTAGGCCTCTCTTCTTTCCCATACTACAAATTTGTAGCATTAAAAAGGAATCACTCCTGAATACACACACACAAAATAATTCATTTCTAAACATAATGAATATTTTTATCTATCCAGTATCTATTACATCTCTTCATAATAGTTTTTAATTTTTTGGCAGGGTGAGAACCTACTTTCAATGCTATCCACCCAGAAGAAATAAAACCAAGTGATGGAAAGAGGGAATCCAAAGTCCAGAAATATTCTTGAGTTCCTGAAATGCCATACCCGAACTTTTCAATTTCTCGAGTTCACATTCTCATTTGCTAAGATCATTTTTGCCTGTTTTCTGTCACTTTCAACTGAAATAATTCTAGCTAAAACATACAATTACTTTGTAGTATTAATATATTTAAGGAGCATCATTTTCAAAATAAGTCATGAATTGAGTTCCTGGAACCTCAAATAAATGTCAGTTTTTAGAACAATGAACCCAGATGAAGTATTGAATTTTAAATGCTATACTAAAGTAAGTTTTAAACTCATAAACAGTCTATCTTAATATAGGACTAAAATCTTCAGTGTAACTCCTTAAAGGAAAACAAAATTATGTATAAAATGTTAGTAACTGACATGACCTAGAGAACAGCATCCTGACGTATTATAACAGAATAATTTCAATTTGTATAAAGATTCCATATCAAATAGAATGTCTGCTTTTGGTTGAATTACTATTAAATAATCTGTTAATGTCATTAGTGTGAAAATGTTCTGTGAGAGCCCTAGTTTGTGCAGTTTGGCTTATCGAAAGGTAGTCATGGGCCTGGGTTATTTGAACAATCACTTTGAAATGTTTCATTGGTGAGGGCTTCTAGCCTATCCTAATTAATTATTCAGTAACACTTTATTTTTCCTGGCTTCTTATCAGTTAAAATATAACAAGTGCCAAGCAAACCACTCAAGAAGATGAAGAACACGACATTTTCCCAAACACTCCCAAACATTATGTTGGAGCAATTTCATTAGGTCTCAGATTTTCATTTTTTAGAAACTCCAAATTCAAATTTTTATAGCTACTGTCTATTTGTAGTTTCACAGAGAGGGGAAGAATATTGCAATGCATTAAAACAGGGGAACCTAAGAGGGATAAATGGATTGAGTACTATTGCCAGTTAATCACTTTGAGAAAATGGTCTTCACCTATAGTAGGAATAAACTAAGTTGGCAAAAAAGTTATTTCTGACTAATGCAGTTCAAAGACTTGAGGCCAAGACAACTACAGGGTTAGTATCTTAGATAAATATAATCTTTCTATTTCAGATAAAGTTTTAATTCCTGGTTATTTCCTCAAAATCTTTCACATTGCCTTTTCACTTGTCAAATTTGGATTTCCAGTTGTAGTGATAAGAAAAATAGTCTCTGCATATTATTTGAATTAATTACAAAGCTAGCAAATGCTTCTATACTATTTTAGATTGAAAGAAGATGAAATTTATCCTCAGGATATCTTGACTTAAATATACAACTTAGGCCTATGTAAGTACTCACAAGCCCCTGAGAAGTTTTGGTAACTTCACCCCTCCTCCCAAAAGACACTCATAAACATACACATGCCACTCCTAAAGCAAGGCAGCTAAGAAGTATTCTCATATCTATAAGCTCTATTTATGTGACTATAATTTATTTTCTTGAAAGTTATAAAGAATCCAAAGATCAATCTGAGCTTTAGATAGGACTTGGGGGTATGAGTAATAGCAATCATAATAATGATAATAATAGCAGCAGCAGCAACAACAACAACTTTTATGAGTCCTTTTTTTATAGCAAATATTTTTTTTGGAGTCAGTTTATATGTATTACACCGTTACCACAGGCCAAACTTTAAAAAAATGCTTTACTTGTAATTCACTCACTTAGTTTTCTCTATATGTATTCCTTGTTTTTTAAATAAGGTAGTTGAGGCACAGTGTTTAAAAATCTGCCCAAGTTTGCACAACTATAAAGTAGAATACTTTAAATATCAAACCAGGCAACCTGTACCTGGAGCCCACACTCTGAATCACCCATCTTAACTCACATTTCTACACTTTTCCAGATATGAATGATTTTTAGAATCAAGTAAGTTATTTGTTTAGTGAATTAGGATAGCATAGTAGTTATAGCATAGACTTTTAGTAAGACATGCTTTCCCACTTATTATGCTGAATGACATTTGGCAAGTTATTTGTGCCCTAGTTTAACAATTTAATTCTGTAAAACTGGAATACAAATGTATCGTTATGTAAGAGAATAAAGAAAAATATATGTATTTGTGTGTATATCTGTGTGTGTTTATTTAATATCACATTTCTAAGCATTTATTATTTTCAATAAATGGTATTTATTTATTTTGCCTTCTCTTTCAATTTCCAGAAAGAATGTAAATCATGTTAGTCAACCATATTGGTTATATGGGCTTCCTCTGCTTAGACAAAATTAGAAAGAATGGAATACTAGAAAACTGGGGCCTAAGGTAGGGTGTAGAGGCTGGAGAAATAGAATGTATTATCTCCACTAAAGGAGAGATAGAGAGCCCAGCAGTATCACCTATGAAGAGCCTATGAAAGTACAGACACTGACTTTCTCATGTTCAGATTCTGAGAGTATGCAGTCATAATACAGTAATGCCAGTTAGGAAAGAAATTTTCTATTTCCTTACTGTTCATCTCTTCCAATGCTTTGACAGTGGTGAAGTTTAAAGAGTCCGAGGGAGAAGTAGAAAAGTTAGGCTGTAAAAGGGGAAAGAAGATCTATAGTTGAGATGGAAGGATTGAACCCTATTTTGGATTGGATGCTTCAAATTTCAGAATTGAGGCTTTGTTTTTGACTTGAAATAACCATAGGACTTTATGCTTCTTCAGAGCTGACAAATCAAGGGAGCTGCTCTTTTTAACTTCCAGTTGTAAGAGGACCATAGCTAATAAGCAGTGGAGAAAGCAAGGTAATCAGCTGCCAAAGAGTGCCCTGCCTTGCAAAGATCTCTGGCTATGCCTAATTAATCATAAGGTACCTTAAGTTTGATTTAATTTGCATAATTCAATGCAGAGAAAAATGAAACAAAACTTTAGTCCTGCCTTAAAGCAACATGAGACCCACATTTTATCACCCCATTTCCAATCCAGAGTCTGTTTCCAAGCCCAGAGCAGTCTGCTATACCACTTAAGTCTGTCTCATAACACCAAAAGTAAGTAATCTGTGTCTCTTTCTAGGCTCCCCTAGAGTGATTTTTACTGATTAACCCGAGTCACTAGATGCTGAAAGTGAAATCCAAATGCTTTGGGTATAATTGTAAAAAGTATTGATTAACACTAATTTTTGAAGATGCAAATGTCACTGTAGTCTAGAGTAGGAATTTTCAGTGCTTGTATTTCAAAGGAATTTTCAATTTAAGTCTATGTCGTCTGATATAGACACAAATACTTCATATCAGCATTTGTATATGGATGTATGTATGCATAAATGAATATCTATATCTAAAATAGTAGAATCTTAACATGGGCACTTTGCTACCTTAGGAAGTGTTAAGTAGAATCCTTTAAACTGCCTGTTTCATGTCAAAATAATGAATTAAACACCCCCAGGGGGTAGCAGAGATTAGAACCACCATGAATGAACCAAAAGAAACAGGACTGGTAATTGTCAGTCCATTACTATTGGTTCTTCAGTTTGGTCAGCTCAGAATGTTTATGGGACTTGGAGAAAGACAGTAGATTACCATGACCTTAATGAGGCAATGACTAGCTGCTGTTGCAGACACTTTTTTCTTAACCAGAGGAAATCAGTGTAGTTATTGGCATTCAGTTTTTATCTATCGATTGTGTGAATGCATTTTTGCTCTATTTCAATAAATTAAGACAGAAGTAGTTTGCATTCATCCTGGGACATTTGCCTACACTCCCTCTTTCCCAACTCTCCCCAGACAAACATAACTAACAGTGGACAAGGGCATGCTTCTGGATAATTTTTAAAGCTCTGTTGAACTTGGAATTATGGTGTTCAGTTCAGCAAGCATGATTGATCCCTAAATATGCTAGATGTTGGAGATGCCAACTTGAATAAGGCAATGCCAAACTTTTATTTGAGAAAGGAGCTTGAATTCTGGTATGACTCTTGAGACATAAATCAATTCATTCTTTCATTCCGCAAGCACTGAGTGTCTGCTCTGTGCTAGGAATTGTGCTGTTAGATATACAGGGATTCAAAAAAAGTAGACATGGTGCTAACCTCCTGAAACTTATTTTCAAACTGGTAAGGCAGATTTTAATAAAAAAAAAGAAAATTGGAAATGTTTCCATGATGTTAGAAACAATAGAATTGCATTAATGAGAGCCTATGACAGAGAGTTTAACCTGATCTTAGAGGTAAAAGATAACTTCCATGTGGTGATGAAGAGGAATAGAGGGTAAGTTCTTAGTTCAAATGAATATCATTCGCCATATCTAGTTCAGGTAGAAGACTCATTTAAAACCCAAGGATGTTCAGTATGATGTGAGATCAGAGAAAGAGACAGGCTTTACGAGAGATAAAGCTTAGAAATTGGAGGGCAGATCATACAGGGCTTTGCCAGCCGTATTAAGAATTGTGCTCTTTATCTTAACAATTTTACACCACTGAATATTTTTTTTATCAGGTAGGTGACATGATTCTATATGAACTTTCTGGCCATATTGCAGAGCAGTGTGTGTAAGGAAATAAGGTAAGATCGGATGTGGGTAAACCAGTTAGAAGGCAATTGCAATAAACAAAATGATGAGAATTTTTTCTAGAGTAATGGTGATAAAGATAGAAATAAATAAGCAGATTTAAGAAATATTTAAGAGCTCACAATGCAATACACATATACATATATGTGTGTATGTGTGTATATATATATATATATTCAAAACACACACACACACACACACAGACACACACACGCCTTACTTTTGAATTAGGTACTTGAAACTTACTGGCTTTCATTAACCAATGTCACCATAATAAAAATAAATAAATAAAATAAAAAAGAAAAATAAATATTTAAGAGTTAAAACTGACAAGACACTATGAAAGTTGAGGAGGAGGGTTCAAGCAAGGGTAGCTTCTTATTTTCTAGTTTATATACCTGCCATTCTTCAATGGAACATTAGTGAAGGACCATATTTTGAGGAAAAGACAAAACATTTGCTTTTGAAGAGTCTATGTCACATTCAAATGTAAAAGGAAGTATATAAAAAGTGTATGGTATGGAGATTTCTCAGAAAATTAAACATAGAATTACCTTATGATCCAGTAATTCTACTTCTGTGCATATACACAAAAGAATTGAAAGCAGAAACCTTGAACAGATATTTACACATCAATGTTCACAGGAACATTTTTTATAATAGCTAAAAGGTGGAAACAACACAACTGTCCATTGATGGATGAATAGATAAACAAAACATGGTATATAAATACAATGGAATTCAACCTTAAAAATGAATGAAATTCTGATACATGCTACAACATAAATGAACTTTGAAAACATTATGTTAAGTGAAGTAAGACAGGCACAAAAGGACAAATATTATATAACTCCACTTATATGAAGTACCTAGCATGGGCAAATGCATAGAAACGGAAAGCAGAATGATGGTTGCCGGGGGCTGGAGAGGAGGTAATGGAAGTTATTGTTTAATGGATATGGGAAGATAAAAAAGGTCTGGAGATGGATGCTAGTGATAGCTGCACGACAGTGTGAGTGCACTTAACAAGTATATAAATCTGGAGCTCAGAGTGTTAAGTAGAGATGTAAATAAAGGAGTCATTGCCATGTCAATGACAACTTAAGCCATGTAAAATTGCCTAATTTGAATGTAAGCTAGAAAGAAAAATGAGTATATAACTAAACTTGATGAATGCAAATATTAATTTTATACAGAGGAGGATTGGTCAGAAATTTGAGAGGAAGACAAAGAGAGAATAATAGAGAAGTTAAGGGGAGAGAACATTTCTAGGAGCCAGGGATCGATACTGTTTCAATGTTACTTGAATTTCTCTTGGTGGAAGAATTCCATTTTTCATTTATCTTAAAGGCTTCTCCTATGGCTGTAATGCTAGAATAGTTGTGTTTTTGCTATAAGGCAGAGATCTCTGTAATTCCAATTTGAGCTCCCCCTCCACCGCTACTTAGTATGTCATAGGGAATTGCCATCAGGTCACAGATGTAGTATGAAGAAGAAGTAATTTGGCAGGAATAAGGCACTCTGGAAGTATGAGTTACCTGTTTATACAAATTAGTTAAGTCTTTAGAACTTGCTCAGGCTCAATGCTGTACATATTTCTTTTCACTTTATTTAAAAGCTTCTGAGGATACCAGATTTTATGGCTAGGTATAACAGATTGTGTCCAGTTTATGATAGTGACTGGGGTCAGGTATTTCCATGGTTCTTGAGGCAGAGAACTCAGCATGTCTGAGCTGATCCAGAGGTTCTTCTTAAGAAAAAATGGTTAATTGGGGAAAAAAAGGGGCAAAACTTTGCTCTAAACTCATGTATCTTCCTCAATAATTCTTCTTTAATGGTTTACAATAGACTTGATAGCACATTCCCATCTAACTTCTACAATTCAAGTACAACAGCATGTGCTGTTTTATAATAGCCAGTTGACAAAGCCACTTGTCTTGTACCTTGGACCAGCTAGAAAGTCTTTGTTTGCTCAGGGCCCCACTAAAACTGCTAGGTTTTTGCTTTATTAAATAAATGGACCTAACTAGAACAACATAATGTGATATATTCCTTAATTATCTCTAGAGGAAATAAAAATGTGTAAAACATATCCTATATCTTGCACCAGATCACTGAGACTCAAAAAAATTTCCAAGATAGTAAAAACTTGTTCCTCCCAATCCCTGGCACCATACTCTGGGATATAAAGCACTGTTTACTTCCTTATTCCTCGATCTGATTGCAAGAAGTCATCACTGTAGAGGTTCATTAAGACCTAGATGAAGAAGAGTTAGTTGAGGTCCATAATGACTAAATAGTAGCACAGACCCTAAGAGTGGATATATCTTTATGGCTAGATTATAAAAGTTTGTTCAAATGCCAAGATAATGAAACTGTTCTGCAGTGTAAGCAGTTGAATTGGGAAAAATAAATTACATAAAACATCAGTCCCCAACCTTTTTGGCACCAGGGACTGCTGCTCCTATGAGAATCTAATGCCTGATGATCTGAGGTGGAGCTGAGGCTAGCACTGGGGAGCAGCTGCAAATAGAGTTGAAGCTTTACTGGCTCGCCTGTCACTCACCTCCTGCAGTGCGGCCCGGTTTTTAACACGCCACGGACCGGTACTGGTCCACTGTCTAGGGATTGGGGATCCCTGACATAAAACATTGTTACTACTGTCCAGAGTCAGGCAGTATCCTAATAGTAGTGTTAAAGCAAGCATGAGTAAGAATATGTATGAGAAAAAAAACAATAAAAACATCATGCAAATCATTTCTCTCCTTTACATAAAGTTAGACATAAAAAATAATGAAAAAATCTCTTAAATGCTGGATATTGTATTCACTGATTTGGTCTTCCTTGTCATCATTTTTCCTTCACATAACAGGCTATCCCTTTTCCATTTTCTTGTCCATCCAACCTCTAGTGTCCAATTCCTCTCTGAAACAGGGAAGTATTTCTATTCAAGTATTGACAGTAGTTGAACAATTGGCTAACTGACCTCGCGGCATTATCTTAGCCAAAAATTGGTACTTCAATTCTTTTAATTGTAAAGTGAAAAGCTGTGTCCCATAAAGAGATTTCAGACATTGAAAAGCAAGTGGAAACATATTATGAGCTATTAATACATTTAAAAACTCCTTATCTATGAAAATAAACTTGATTTAGTCAATTTTAGGTGATTGGATGGCTAGAACCAGAAAGTTAAATCTGCATTCTTCTTGTTCACCTAGAAACATACCCTGGGGAGGTGAGGTCAGTAAGTGACGGCTTTGCTGAAGTCTAGACTCCAGGTATTGCTGGAGAAGAAGCAACGGTTTCTCTGACCAAAATTTATTGCACAAAGTAGGGGTCCTGTCTTAGAGGTAGATATCTATAGGTTGACTAGTGTCCTTGAGTTGGGCTAATGGAGTCCTTGCACTCAGCAGTGTGTGGTAAGTTTCAATGGGAGTGACATAGCTGTTTTTAGCAAAGGCAAAAATTAAACACACACACACACACACACACACACACACACACACACACACATACACACACATGCACCATATTTGAGTAAGCAGAAGCAGTGAATCAATACAGGCCTTGTCTTGAAGGTAAGAGTAAAAGGAAGGTGGAATGGTGGCAAAAGTAGAGACAGTAAGTAGGAATAGAGACAAGGAATGGTCCAGCATAATGTTGCATCCTTTGATTGTGAAACACATCTCTTTTCTTCAGTGAGGTGACAAGGCAATGAGGTCATTAGTGCTGCACCATCCTGAACTGTATTCATGTTCTTTAGGAGGTCCACTCTAAAATTAAATCCCATTAACTAAAGCAAACTAAAGCAAAATAAACAAACAAAAAACAACCCAGTACACCATTTTAATCAGATCAATCACTTATTGTACAAAATTTTCATCATGTAAAAATATAGCAGTCAGTTGTAATTCATTTTAGAACAAGCTGTCTATTTACCTTATGTGATTGGGTTAAAATTATATAGTCACAGACGAAATAGTATATCAGTTCTTTGAACAATTTTCTATTAAAGTAGCTTTCAGAAAGAGTCCACATTTTAAGGCTTTGCTCTCTGAATCTTTCTTGATCTCAGTTTTCTTATTTGTAAGATAAGTGGTCTTCACTATATAATTGTTTGGATACTACATATTTTCTAAGCCGAAATTCCCAGTTTACATTTATACTACGGAAACTAAATTTACTACAGACCTAATATATTGTAGAAATTCAGATAATTATTTATGGTCATAGAATATGAAGATAAAACTACAATACTTTTTTTTTGGTTTTAATTTTTAAATGAGACTTCCCAGACACTTAAAAATGTTTTATTAAGGTTAAACTGTTGGTATATTTAGTAAAATAATTTTTAAAATTATCTCAGAATACAAGAATTTTCTAAAAATACTAAAGAAGGAAAAGACCAATATTGAAAAGAATTTATGAGAAAGCAAAATACAATAATTTGTTTTAAAGAATGTCCAATAAAGAGGGATTATCGCCTTCTACTTTAGAGTAACTTATTTTATCTCAGGTTTAGATCTTCTTGTAAAAACTTTTCTGTCTTCATTTAATTAGTAAACACTATATATATATATATATATATATACATATACATATATATATATATATATATATATATATATATATATATATATATATATATATATAATCAATAGAGTTGATTTATGTAATGGACTTATATTGTTTGTAGTTGTAGATAATAAAGATTAAATTTCTGTATGACAAAAGATGATGGGCATTGTGATTCAGTTCAACATGAGTTCACGATATTGGTAAAATGAGTATTTTTATATGTTGAAGCTGCCAAGAATCTTCCCAGAGTTTTTTTATTTAAAGGATAAGACTAAGACTGTATTTCTCAAAGAAAAAATCCTATAAAGTTTTATGTACATTCTATTGACTCTTTATCTTCCTGACATATTTAATAGTTCCTGTTAAAGCCACAAGATATTGAATGAGAGGATTCTTAGTTGGGTCAACGCTTCATTTGAATAAACCTTTAAAGTTTTAGTCTCCAGGAACTGGCAGCTACTACAATGTAACATATAACGGTTTGTCCAAAGATCATTATAATTACATATGAGACTTCTCTGAAACTAAGTCTTTAAAAATGAATAATTAGTAGCTGAGGATTGAATCCTTTAATATTTTGTCCGCGTAGCTTTAAGCATGCCTAACTCAGTTCTTGATGTCATACCAGCAAACCTTTCTTTTCGTGCCAATGCAAGAAAAGTAATTGGCTTTATCTGTGCTAATTTGCCAGTGGTAGTTGTTGAGAACTTCAAATGCCCTTTCCACTGTCAGTGCCTGCTTTCCATAGGTGTGTTTTATATTACTCATTCAACAGGCATGAAGTGGGGTGTAGCAACTGTGGGGTTTGAATCCTCTATCTAGCAAGTTTTGGGAAGTGAGTAGCATTTGTTCACTATGACTTTCATTTTAGTTTCATTTTCTTAATTAGGTTTCTACAAACTTCTTAAAGTTGTATTTATTGTTTATTAGAGCTACCATCAGCATACACAATAGCAACAAAGCCGTACCCAATAGTCAGCGTATAGATGACCTGTAGCTATTTAATGTTTGTGCTGCAACCAGATCCCCTAAATTCCCCTTTTACCACTTTTTTTGGTATTGTCCACTTCCATTTTCTTTCCAGGCACCAGTACCAGTACATGGCTCTTCTTTCCTTGAGATATTGGAACTGCTTTTGCCCACAGGTGCACTTCCAGGTTCTATCCCAGCATCTTTTATTATCAGAAGAGGCCAAAGCAGAATTTTTAATATATATTAAAACATGATAAATAGTTGCAAAGTTGAATTACAAAGACCAGCTTATATCCAGTTAAGGTAGACCTCAGAATGACAAAAATGAGTGAAGTACCCAGGTGGACAGTACAAAGAAAGGTTGAGAGACTAGTCCAGAGACTGTTTAATAGCAAATAAAACTCCCTTAAGGTCAAAGCCATAAATATGCTACATTTAGGACATTAAGAATTTAATAGTGAATCCTACATTAGGTGGAACTACGCATCATTAATGTAGGTCAAAAATGGAAAAAAAAAGGTAATCTCTTTTATATGGTTCCACCAAATCCAATGTTCTACAGAGTAGCACACCTCTGACATAAATATATATATAGAATTATATAGGTCATCTCATCCAAGTTATCCATCTACACTAATTTAAAAGTTCTTGTACTTAGTGTTACAGACTTGCTTTCAGCATTTTAGTGATGAAAAGCTCATTGATGAGATTAGTGATCATTTTTAGGCCTGCTCAATTACAAAATTGTAACTTTATTAATCCTACTTATAATATTGGGAGATAACACTTTATTAATTTTCTCTTTTAAATTAAAACTCATTTTTTTAACATACCTTTTATAATGAGATCTTTTTGATCACTCTTCTCTGGACTTCTACAACTGATTAATTTTAGAACAGGATATCAGCATTGTGCATTGAGCTTTTACATCATCGTATTTTCTCTGCAATTGAGGGCATTATAAAGAAACTTCAATGCTTTGCAATTGATTGCTCATGAACAAATCAAGAAGAAATTTTGTTTTCCAATTTCTAACTGAAAATAATATGTAAAAAATAATATAGATGGAAAAACCAAAATGACTACATGAAAAGTTTGGTATCCCCTCTACCATTTTTAAGAAAGCAAAACACTAGGGGCAAGCCACATCAAGAGACCACCTGTTAAGAGTTTGACAATAATTTGGGGTGAAGAAATAACTGATTTGTGGATGAGAAGACTTTGTCCCACATGACAATTTTGTTCAATTACAATAATAAATAACTATATAAAGGAAATAAAATATAATTATATAATTTTTTTGCATCTACATTGTTAGAATAAAATGTACTTAAACAATTAGAAAAAAAAAACTTGTTCACAATGAATAAAACTAAATGAGTTAAATACAAAGAGATATTCATAAATCCAAATAAGATAGCAAGATAAAAATAGATAGAAGTACTAAAAACATTTTAAAATTAAAATAACAAAAAATCGCCTCTAAACTATATAAGCAATATAGTAAGAATAAAATTCACATGATCTGGAATGTGTCAAAAATAAATATTAAAGCATTAAGAAACCATTCTTCCTTCATAAAGTTACTTGGCTTTAGTTCCCCAGCTAAAAATCTGGAGTGTTAGGTTTAATTTGAGTCTGTATTTTAATAAAGAATATGAAGAAATTAAAGTATATGTCAAAGGATTTTTTAAAATACTAAGGAGAAATCTAGTTGTGTTAAAAGGCTAAATAAAGTTCTGCCTGCTCAGAAAATGGAATAAAAATAATGAATTATTTTTTCTTTTAATAATTTTATTTTCAAGTACAGTTACCATACAGTAATATATTAGTTTTATGTGTACAACATGGTGATTCGGCATTATATAACTTACAAAGTGATCACCCCCGTAAATCTAGTACCCATCCGACATCATATGTAGTTATTACAATATTGACTATATATTTCTTATGCTATATTTTATATCCCCATGACTATTTTGTAACCACCAGTTTGTACCCACGTCCATAACCCCTTTCCATCTGGCAAACGCCAAATGTTCTCTACGTTTATGAGTTTGTTTCTTTTTTGTTTATTTTGTTCTTTAGATTCCATATTTAAGTGAAATTATATGGCATTTGTTTTTCTCTGTCTGTCTTACTCCACTCAGCACAATACCCTGAGTTCATTCAATAGGCCCATCTATGTTGTTGCAGATGGCAAAATTTCATTCTTTCTTGTGGCTGAGTAAAATTCCATTGTATTTATGTACCACTTCTTCTTTGTCCATTTATCTATTGATGGACACCCAGGTTGCCTCCATATCTGGGCTACTGTAAATAATACTGCAATGCATATATGAATGCACATGTCCCTTCAAAGAAGTGTTTTGGGTTTCTTCAGATAAATACCCAGAAGTGGGATAACAGGGTCCCTGTCTCTTGCTATAACCTTTATTTTAAAGTCCAATTTGCCGGGCATAAGTATTAGTACCTTAGGTTTTGTTCGTTTGTTCGTTTCCATTTTCATGAAATATCTTTTTTCAACCTTCTACTTTCAGTCTGTGTGTGTCTTTCGATCTGAAGCAAGTGTCTTGTAGCAGCATATTTAAAGGTTTTGTTTTCTTATCCATTTGGCCACCTTATATTTTGGTTGGAGCACTTATTCATTTACATTTAAAGTAATTGTTAATAGATATATAGTTATTGACATTTTATTATTCATATTTTTTCTCTTTTTCTTCATTATTTTTCTTAAAGTCCCTCTAAGATTTTTTGTAATACTGGTTTAGTGATGATAGAAATGTAGTTATTACCATTCTTTATTCCTGCTTTTGATACATAGTTTTTCTTCTTAAAGAAGTCACTCCAACATTTCCTGTAACATTGGCTTGGTGATGATAAATTCCTGTAACTTTTTCTTCTCTGGGAAGCTCTTTATCTGTCCTTTGATTCTAAATGATAGTTTTGATAGGTCATCTTGATTGTAGCTTCTTGTTTTTCATCACTTTGACTATTTCGTGCCAATGTCTCCTGACCTGAAAAGTTTCCATTGAGAAATCGGCTGCCAGTCTTATGGGAGATCCCTTATAGGTAACTAACTGCTTTTCTTTTGCTGCTTTTACAATTTTTCACTTTGTCTTTAACCTTCGGCATTTTAGTGATGATGTGCTTTGGTGTGGGCATCTTTGGGTTAATCTTATTTGGGACTTTCTGGGCTTCCTGAGCTTATATATCTGTTTCCTTTTACATGTTAAAAAAGTTTTCCATCATAAACATTTCTTGAAATGTTTTCAAATTCTTGCTCTCTCTTCTTTTTCTGATACCCTATGATACAAATGTTGGTATACCTGATATTGTTCCAGAAGCCCCTTAAACTATCCTAATTTTTAGAATTTTTTTCTTGTTCCTATTCTGATTGGGTTTTTCCTGCTACCTTATATTCTAAATCACTGATTTAACCCTATGTTTTATCTAATCTACTGTTGATTCCATCTAATGTATTCTTTATTTCAGTTAGTATATTCTTCATTTCTGACTGGTTCTATTATGTTTTCATCTCCATTTTTATGTTTTATAATCTCTCTGTTAAAGTTTTCACTAAGTTCATTTGCGCTTCTGCTAAGTTCATTGAGCATCCTTGTAATCAGTGTTTTTGAAGTCTGTATCTGGTAGATTGCATGTCTCCATTTTGTTGAGTTTTTTTCTGGAGCTTATTGTATTCTTTCATTTGCAATATGTTTTATTGTCTCTCCATTTTGGCTGCCTCCCTGTGTCTGTTTCTATGTATTAGATAGGGCTGTAATATCTCCTGGTCTTAGTAGAGTGGCCTTATGTAATAGGTGTGCTTTGGGTCCCAGTGGCACAGTCTCCCTGGTCACCTGGGTGCTACAGGTATGTTCCTTCTGTGAGTTGTGTATGCATCCCTGTTGTAATTAAGCCTTGTTTGAGATTTACATATCAGTGGGAGGGACTGACCATTAGGCTGGTTGGTTGTGAGGTCTGGCTAGTGAGGGGCTGATCCTATGGTGCCCAATTAACTTTTACAGGGCTCTGGGGCCTTTCCAGTCTGCCTTCTGGGTGTGTTGTCCTCTGACGTAGCCCTTGGTGGTGCTCCGGATGGATCCAAATTTGGCCTTCAGGCATGCTGGTCCTGGAGCCTCCTGGATGTGGCCCTGCCATAGATCAAGTTCAGCTGCAGC
The DNA here is from genome assembly GCA_030015415.1 of Cynopterus sphinx. NCBI lineage: Eukaryota > Metazoa > Chordata > Mammalia > Chiroptera > Pteropodidae > Cynopterus > Cynopterus sphinx. The sequence continues at coordinate 15,834,885 of CM057388.1, forward strand.
CTGTGCCCTGCCTGGGACCACTTGGAAAGAGTCACCAAGCAATCCACATTGGCTGCCACCTGTGCTGGGCTTGGAGTTGCTTCAAGAGACCAAGCCAAGAATTAAGGCCAGCTGCTGCTAGAGATTTTAGAGTGGTCCACTGCACAAACCAAGACAGGCTGTTTTTATGGAAAAACCACTTGAAGTGGCTTGGGTGGATCCATATTTTGGGCAGGTCTCAGGGAATCACCTGGGCAGAGTGATCAGTGTTAGCCAGGTTGATGGAGATTCAGATATGGTGGCATCCTGCATGTGCAGGCTGGGAGCGAGGAGGGATCAATAAAGAAACATTGGATTATGCCAGTACTTCTGTCTGGGAGAAAGATGCCCTTCCAGCCCTCGCCCTGAAACCAGACCATTCAGTTCCTCCCTGTGTCTCTGGTGCCTTTCAAGCTGCTGTCCCAGTACTGGAGCTTAGAGTGAATGAGTCCATCAGTGGGTAAGTCTGTGCATGGGCCCTTTAAGTAAAACGCCAAAATCACTAAACCCTCTGTCTCACTCAGTCAAAATTTCGCCTCGTTTTCACAGTTAGAAGTTGTGGGGATTTCCCTTCCTGCACTGGAACCCTGGGCTAGTGAACCCAGTTTGTGGCTGGGACCCCTTGCTCCTCTGGAGGGATCTCTGCAGCTGAGATATCTCTTCTGGTTTTTTACCTCCACACACAGGTGTGGGACCAGCCAATTCCAAGTCTCTGCCCTCCTGTCAGACTTGAGGTGGCCTCTTCTGTACGTCTCTAGTTGTAGGACTCCTGGTCAGCTAGACTTCAGGTGATTCCCCATGATGGCTGTCCTGTAATTTAGTTGTAATTGTAATGTGGTTGTGCGAGAAGGTGACCACAACATTTACCTACTCCACCACATTGACCAGAAGCCTAATTATTGTTTTTAAGTGTAATATTGTTTTGTCTGAATAGGACTAAATAAAAGGAAATGGGCTTAAATGTAATTGAGAAAGATTTCAGTCACACATGAAGAACTGGCCAATTATCTAATTGATTAAGAGCAAAATGGGGATATCGTGATGAGGTTTAGAATATTTTTTTCATCAATTACATCTGTAAATACTAGAACTTCAAAAGAACATATAACTACCACTTGGTGCATGCTCGCTCTCTCTCTCTCTCTCTCTCTCTCTCTCTCTCTCTCTTTAGGCAAAGAAACACAGACACAAATTAAATTGCTTAACTCACCTCAGCAAGTCAATGACAAATTTAGGACTAGACCTCACAGTTCTTTAATGGCTAGGTCTGTAGCCTTGGATACTTAAAAACTTTGTGCATTTGTTTGTTTGTTTACATTTGTTTACAATTGTACAATTGAAATAATAATGCATAACACAAAAGGACAGCTATGAGCATCAAACAAATATTTGGAAAGCACTTAGCATGATGACCATCTATAATAATTTCTCAAAAAGCAGTATTTTTTTGTTGTATTGTTATAATCTAGTGCTTTTCTTCTAAAAAATCATCATCTAATAAAAAAGTAAAATCTAGAACTATCTGATATGGGCCAACTTTTATGAAAAAGTCCAAGTCAGAACACTTTAAAATGTTAAAAGCATAATTTTTTTCTGGTGGGGAAAACGTATAGTCTTAAATTATGCCAATGAGAAAATTGACCCTAAAATATTAATATCTTAGTATATTTGATAAGTAACCACATGGAAGCCATTTTCTCACTTTTACTTTTTATTCATTTTCAAATCCAAAGACAAGTTCCTTTCTTTGAAATCACATTCAAGGTAGGTTTTATTATCATCTCTACTTTACTGATGAATAAAACCAAACCTACAAGAGGTGAAATATCTTGTTAATGGTCTCTCTGATGTGTTCCTCCCTGGCCTCTGAGGCCCCATGCTTATGACCAGAAAGGATATGGGAAAACAGATTTTTGCTATATTCTAAATTAGTACCCCCTTTTTGGAGTACAATTTGGCTATATCTACCAAATTTAAGAGCATACTTCAATTTAACAATTTTCCTTCTAAAAATTCATCTAATGAATGTACTAGGAATGTATATGTAACAAATGTACTCACACATCTGCATAAAGATATATGTACAAGAATACACTGCCACATTTCAGCCTCTATAATCAGAAAATTATGATTACAAAAATTAGTGTTACTTGTACAATGGAATGCTTTGTAGCCATTAAGAAGAATGCGATGGCAGAATACGAGCTGACATGGGAAGATATAAGTTATTCATTCATTAATATATTCAGGAAGAATTTGAGCTTATACTAAGATCCAGGCACTAGTGATGCAGTCATGAATGAGACAAAATCTCTGCCTGTGTGGATTGTAAAATGTAGAGAGAAGTAGGCGTTAAAAAGAAAAAAAAGCTAAAATATAAAATATCATGTATGTGATATAATGCAGTGCACTGGTAAGAGCTATGAAGAAAACAATTTTTAAATAGGAACAGGAAGTATATATTGCTCAGTAAAATTAAACAATAAACAGAACAATTTGACTGTTATAGTTCTACTTGTTTTAAAAATAAAGGGAATATATATATATTATATATATATATAATTATATATATGCATATATGCATATATATATAATTACATATATGCATATATGCACGAGACATTTTTGTGAGATGCATAAGACACTGCTGACAGTGGATACTTCTGGAGAGAGGCTGAAGTGCTAAATTATGAAAAATTATTAAAATATTAATATTATTAAATTATAACTTCCTGTGTTATAAATTTTATACATGACTTTTTTATCACATGTATTTATTATTTTCCAAATAATAAAGCAAGATACATTAAAGGAGGCCAGGACCTTAGATGCACACAAATTATGAGCAATAGAATAATCTCCACTATCTGAATATTTACCTTGATTACAAGCTCAAATGCCATCAGTAACCTTTCAATAATGTAAATGTATGAATGCAGGTGGCAAGAAAAGTATGGAGAATTACAGAGCATGTGATGATATGAAGAATGCATGGCTTGACTATAGATATTTAAATTATTTTATTTTCAGACACAGAAATTTAAAAATGTAGGAGATATAATTTTTCAAATTTTTGTCCATGTCTTTCCAGAAATGTCAGTAGTATTTAGCTTTCTTGCCCACAAAAGTCCAACCACTAGATCTTTGTAAGGTGATCTTGCTGAAATATAAATTACATCAAATTATTCACTGCTAAAAAAAAATTGAGTAGTCTCTTACTACATGCGCAATAAAATGACAGATTGTTTCAACAGTTAACAAAATCCTCTATAATCAGGCAATACCCACCTCTTTTCTCATTTTTTCCACTCTGCCTTCACTGGCTATCGCACAATAAACTGAGTTTTACTCCTTTTTTCTCTTGAACCTGAACATTTAGTAGTTTCTTTGATATGAACTATTTACAACTCAATTATATTGATATAAAAGTTATTTTATTTAGAGCTAATATACATAAAATATAACTGCTTTAAAATTTTTCTTGAATTATATGAAAAGTATACATTGAAAACATAAAGGGTCATGTCTATTAATATTCCCATGTGCCATGAAGTACCACTGAAATAAGCATTTTTTTAAATGAAAGACAAAAATGCACTTCCCTGTGCCAAGCAATTTTTCTGTTATTTCTTTGCACATTTTCCTGAAACTTCTTTAGATATATGCTCATTTATCATTCTATCAGAATGACATTTAAAATATTAAGGAAAAAAGCTAACAAAACATCACATTTAAGATCCAATCAAATTGTAGCAATTCATTAACTTTATGAATCTAACAAAGTTATAGCTCTTCATAAACTAGCTGATGCTATACTATAAATTATTTTTATGTTAAATAGGTATGGTTTTTTTGTTTCAGTTATTTCTGGAAAGTTTTTTGAGAGAAATATGGCTAAGATATTCCAGGTTTCTAAGCATTTCTAAAAGTAAATTTAAATCCATGTCAGGAATGGGAAAAAAATAGATATAACTGCAATTCATCTAAGGATAAAATGAAATTTAAAATTTCTACATAAATTGTTAATATATGTCAAAACTAGATTATTGGTTATTGGACTAGAAAGATGTAGTTCTATGTGATAGAAATATCAAAAAATGAATAAGTAATGATAGGTACTCTCCACTGAAAAATCTACTTCTGTTTCTTTGTCCTGTTTTAATTTTAAGTATAAATGTTATGATTAAGATATTGGGCAATGGAATATTCAAGGAATTTTTAAATGATAATCCTCAGAACAAGCTTATGATATAGGTACTATTGTATGTATTTTAAAAATAAAGAATGTCTCAGAAAGCTGTCTTATAATTTGCCAAAAATTGCATGCCAACAAATGACAGAGATCAAATTCATGTTCAGATGATCAAAATCTAAAACTCATGCTACTATGTGATCAGAGTGAAGAAGGGTAGATAGTGAGAAAAAGTGGGTGAAACTTTTTTTGGAATTTTAAACCCAGAAGTTTAAAACATGAAATTGTCATTAGTAGAAATAAGATTATCCGAAGAAGAAAGGTTTGGGTCAAGTTTGGGGAAATGTTAATTCTATTATAAACATGTTGGTTGTAATGTACTTCTATTGAAGGTTTAATTAATATAGTTGATATAGTTAAAAATATTTTATAAGAAGCTAGAAGTATAAGAGTATTGATTTAAAATATTATTCTTGGTGGTGGTGGTGGGGGTAAGGGATGTAGTTTAAGGTCTAACATCTCCCAAATATCTTCTAAATAGTGTAGCTCTCTTCTTTGCTTTAATTGTATGGACATATCTAAGTTCACTATAAAACTGCTTGTCACAGAAGGTACTACATTCATATTTCTGGTATTTTGGAAATATATACTTAAAATTAGACATTAACATAATATGAATGTCGGGGGTGGGGGAGAAGAGCCTGACATGGACTTTTCATAGTATTGTGAGAAAGACAGAATTTATTTACCTATAGAGACTCTATTGACATTTAAAATGAATCCTTAATGTACCAAGGGGTTTTGTAAAAGGATTTGATGTGTGAGATGCCTAAAGAATATACATTTTTCTCATTTTTACAATTTGTTTTTTGTTTTCATTCAAATATGTTATTTATAAATACTGCTCAGAGTAGATTTTTAAACAAAAGAGCATAGATGAGCTAAAAAGTCTGTATTGCCATGATGTAATATGCAAAATATTGTTTCATGTGGAATATTTCTGGAGAGAATTAGTTAGATTCTCAGATGGGTCCATGACTCTCAAGGGTGAAGAATCAGACTTAGAGAAAACAGTTTCTTTACCTTGGCAAGATATTTCTTACCCCTACCCAGTAGTTCTCAACCAGGAGTTGCTTATATCCCACAGGGGACATTTGACAAGTGTCTGCAGACACTTTCAGTTGTCATAAGATTGAGAAGGGGAGTGTTCTATAGGCTTCTAGTGGGTAGAGATCAGGGAAGCTGCTAAACATCCTACAGAACCGTCTGCCAAAAAAATAGATACCCAGCTTCAAATGTCAACAGTGCTAGGGCTGAGAAATCTTGCCTTAAACCATGCCAAGTTCTAGAAAAAATATGAAAGATATGGACTCTAGTATTTCCTCATGCAATATATGTGACAGTGTAGGAAATAATTATTTTAACCAGATCATTGATAGATATACTTCGTGTGAGTTTTATTATGATTCATAAATGAAATGCCTATCATTTAACTAGAATCTTCAGACACTAAATTACCCCATCCCTTAAAAAAACATACACATGCAGATATTTGAGAGGATCTTTTTGAAGCTGTTTAAAATATATGAAACTTTAAATTCCCACTTGCTTTGTTTCATAAATCGGGAAATTTATCAACTGTAGCTACTACTGTATGTCTAAGTGTCTTAATTAACTAAAAATTAAATGTTGGGATAAAAAAGAAAGTCAGCTCTCCATATATTATTCATTTCTTTTTTTCTCAGTTTATTGCAAAATAATTGACATACATCATTGTATAAGTTAAGGTGTACAGCATGATGCTTTATTTACATGTGTTGTGAAATGATTACAATGTTTAGTTATTATCTATCATCTCATAGATACGATAAAAATAAAAGAAAAAGAAATTTTTTCTTGTGATGAGAATTTTTAGGATCTGCTTTCTTAACAAATTCTCTATATATCATATAGCAGTGTTAGCTATAGTCATCATATTTAGTTTTTACTAGTCTTTATAGTAGATTCCTTTAGACTTTCACCTGATGCATAACTTCTATTCTCTTATATCCTACTCTAGTTAAGTAATATACATTTAAAATTTTATTTTCCTTTGTTATGTTGCTGTTCACATAAAAACCTGTTCTATAATTTTATTTTTGTATTTTAATTCATTTATTTCTGTGTTTACATATCTCCATTTAACTATGCTTAACTTTATTTGAAAACTTAAAATATTAACATTTATATTAAACTAATCTTTTTATAAGGTAAATTGAAGATGAGCAATGGTGCTTATCAAGTACACAATTCAATATTAATGCTTGTGTGAAAAGAATGTTATTAACTTTTTCTTTAAATATGTCAAGTAATAGTTACTACTAAATTAACACTGAAAGTTCAGCTATCTGAACATAAAAGATTACCTTTCTATCTACCTAATTAGAGACAGGTTATATTTTTTTCCTTTTTGTGCATCAGTAATTCTATTAATAGTAGGGGGGAAAGAAACTAAAATTTTTAAAATAATATTGTATAGATAACTTTCAGATATTCAAAGATATCAGCTAGATTGGAGATAGTCACATATGTTGTTTCTTGTCATGGTTCTGTGAGGTTTAAAGCATCCTATGCCAGCCTTGTTTCTTATTATTATGACAATAGAAACATGACTATAGCTGAAATGTAAACATACCTGGTATAAATAACACTCCAACTACACTGGACATTCTTATTCAGGAAGGACCACCTTATAGAGTTGAATTCTGCCTATATAATGGGTTTAAAGTGCCCCGCCCCCGTCTTTTCTACCTCAACCACATCAGTTAGCAAAGCATACAGAGCAGACAGAAGAGTTTGGAGATTTACTTTTTAGACCTGGACCTCTGTGATCAAAGGACCATTTTATAAATAAAGGTTACTGTTACTTTTGCATTTGTGGCAATATATAGAAGTTTATGGAGAGCAACTTCCCAATAGAAAACAAAATTATGTAAAAAAATTTTAAATTAAACCAGAAGAGAAATAGTTTTGATTTACTATTGGCGTGGGCTACAAAGAATGGTATTTTGGAGTTATTAGAATGTCTTTGAAATCAAACAGATCTGAAATGGTATCAGTTCTCTGTCATGAATTACCTAGGTGCCCTTGAGTGTCAGTGTTCCCATCTAAAATATGTGTATAACAGTACCTACTTTTCAAGATCAAATATTTTTAGTGATTGGCATGTAATAAAATCATAGCAAATAACAGTTATAAATATTATAACCCTTTATATAATTAAGACAGTAATCAATATTTGTCCTGATTAACAAGTATTTTAGTGCCTACCTGTAAGACTTTATAAAGGTAGCTCTTCAGCTTATTTTCAGTATACTGGAAATTATGATTCATTTCAAATTTTAAAATTTATGTTTTAATTTTCATGTACATGTAAATATTTACTATTCAATATAAGTAGGCTAATACTCTTATCAAAATCAAAATTTATATAAATGAATATATATAAATATATATATAAAATAAAAATATGGTATTTAGTAGCATACTAGAAAGAATATAGCCAAAACTGACTGTAACTAGCTATGGGGCTTTGAACAAGAAGATTCACTTTGTGTTGCTGTATGTTTCCCAATAAAAAGACGGTTTAGACTAGATACCTAAACAAGTCACTTTCTGTTTTAATTCTATTATACCTAGTTCTCACATTTTCTATTTAAGAAATAGTTTAATTTGACCAAAATCTACATAGAAATGTTTTTTAATGTGAATAAATATTTTAAGACATATAAGCATGAACAAATTATGACCAAAATGCTCTTGAGATTTGTTTTACTTTTCTCCCTAAACACTAGTTTTCCAAAAAAAAAATGATGATTGATAAGCTACTTCTTGTCAATTGCAATAGTAAATTTTTCAGAGAAACTGTCAGTGGATTTGATTCCTCAATCTTTCTTTAAATAGATTGTATAGGGCTGTCTAGACACAGAACACAATGGCAGAGTAGACTTTTAGAGTCAAGTTGGAAAGCCTTGCATCTTTTAGAAAAAGTAGATTTATTTTTAGTATAGAATTAATATCTCAAAAAGGAGATTTCCATAACTAAATTGGGAAGCTCAATCTGGCATTTTCAGTTTATCAGGTCATAAGGGATTGAGGAGGGCACCACAGCCTGTGCTACAAAAAGTCTAAAAATTTACATATTTTTAAAAATGTATACAATATCTCTTAACCTGACCTAACCCCTGATACTTGGTTAAAAGCTGAATGGCACTTCTTTTCAGCTAAAAATATCCAGCAAAACAAATGGAGGTCACAATTTTGCACTAGTCAGACTGACAGGGAAGAGGCCTAGAAAAGGACTTTGTAGAGGTGATAAAAAGTATGTGGTGGTTATTAAACAAATACTAAAGCAAATCTTCTTATGCCAACTTTAATATTTGTACTGCACAGAATTTTCTACCATCAATGTAATCCTTTCCCTCAAAACTAGAACTCTGGATATGTGTAGTCTTTATGTTTCCTGATAGCTTTTGGGATTGAGAAAATTATAATTATGTCCAATAATGTATGCTAAATTATATACACATATATTTTATATACTTTTTGATAAGTGTTCTTCATGTTCAGCTAAACTTGTGTACTAAATGCAAGGTTGGAGGAATGTAATATGTTTTAGGAACTCTAAAAAACAACTGAACTGAAACAAACCACAACCATAAATTTTACAACTAGGTTATTAATTATTCTATTCCTTTTTATTTACCTTTTACTAAATACAATTAAATATTAGCTATCAACTTGTCAATTTCTACTGGAAAAAAGACCTACTAAAATTCGTAATGGGACTTTGTTGAATAGATATATAAATTTGGGCATAATTGGCATATAATCTATTTTGAGTCTTCTGATCAAGAATTATAGTATATTTCTAAATTCATTTAAATGTTTTCTAATTTTATTGTCAGCATTCTTGTTTTAATTGTTGGGTGTTACACATATTTTGTTAAATTTATTCTTAAGTATATGGTGATCTGGGGCCCTATTGTAGATAAACTCTTTTAAATGTTATTGTTTTTTTGTAATATGAACTTTCTACCCTGTGACTTTGCTAAATTAACTGATTTTTCTTCATTAAACAATCATGTCATCTGCACTTACAGCTTTTTCTTTAGCATCTTTATGACTCATTTTCTATTCTTCCCTCATTGCTATGGCTGGGGCCTCCAACCCAAAGTTTAATAGAAGTGGTGAAAGGGGGCATTCTTGTTTTATTTCTGATCTTAGAAGAAAGCACTCATTCTTTCAATATGATATTAACTGCAGGGTTTTTTGTTTTCATTGTGATAGATGCCCTTTATCAAACCAAGGAAGTTCCATTTATAGTGTGGCAAATATTTTTGTCATGAATGAATATTCTTTGCAGAATAATTTTTTCAGCATCTCTTGAAATGGTAAAATTGTTTTTCTCATTTGTTTTTTTTTATTTTTCAATTACATTAATTACTTTAATTATACAAAACTTGCATTATAGAGATAAACCCTAGTTAGTTATATTATCTTTTATCCATTACTGGAGTAGATGTGCTAATATTTTATTTAGGATTTTGCATCTAAATTCATAAAGGATATTGAACTGTAGTTTTCTTATAATATTATTATGTGGTTTTTCCATCAGGGTAATGTTGGCCTCATAGAATGAGTATGAAAAGTATTATCTCCCCTTCTTTTTTCTAAAAGTGTTTGTCATTGGTATCATTTCTTTCTTAAATGTTCATTTGGATTCAACAATGAAACTGAAATTTTCTTTTGGGGAAGATTAACCATAAATTTAAAAATTTTAATACATATGGCACTATTCAGGTCATCTATATATTCTTGCAAAGTTTGGTAACTTGAATCTTTCAAGAAACTTGTCCATTTCATCTAAGTTTTAGAATTTCTTTGCATAAAGTTGTCCATGTTTATTATCCTTTTAACATATGTAGGATCTTCAGTAATATCCATTTTTTTATTCATAATATTGATCATTTGCATTCTCTTTTAAACTACTGATCACTATAGCTAGGAGTTGTGAATTTCATCAACCTTTTTAGAGAAAAAGATTTTGGCTGTTATCTCCATTATTTAAAGTCTTATAATCCTTTGATTTCTGCACATACTTTTGCTATTTTCGTTTTTCCAATGGTTTTTGGTTGACTCTTGTTTTTCTACTTAAGATAGAACCTTAGTGTAAGGAATTTAGACCTTACTTTACTAAAAATATTTTTAAAGTTATAAAATTTTCTTTAAGCACTCCTTTGTGTGCATGTATGAATGTGCATGTATGATGGCTTTAAAAGAACAGTTAGTATAAAATGGTTGAAATAAACTTTTTTCTTGGAATCAAAAAAATGGACAAGAAAAGGTAGAAACAGCAAGAATTTACACAAGCTTTTTGAAGATGTTTGCTGTAAAGGGAAATAGGGAAATGAGATAGTAATTGAAGTAGGAAAAAAGAGTCAGGAGGGGCGTTACTTTTAATGAGAAATATTACAAAATGTTGACCTGCTAATAGGAATAATCTAACAAGAAAAAAAATATTAAAAATGTCAGATATCAGTTGGCAAATATTTTTTTCTAAATAACCAGATAGTAAATATTTTAGACTTTCTGGGCCATATAATCTCTGACACAGCCAATAAGATTTGTCACTGTAGCACAAAAGTAGCCATAGATCCAGTCATGGCTGGGTTCCAATAAAACTTAATTTACTAACAGATGAAAAGCAAGATTTGGATTGTGGGCCATAGTTTATTGGTCCCTGATGTAGGAGAAAAAATAATATAAAAAATAAAGTTCTTGAGTAGGCAAGTCTTGATATGATCTAGTGTACAAGTATATAGATTATCATTTGATAAAAAAAAGAGAAAATTCATCCATTTTAATAGAATATGAAGTGGAATATGGATTCTGATGAAGATAGAATGAAAGGTCATATTTGTAGATGCATCAACTTCTCTGATTGCTTCTATTTTCTCATGTTAGGAGATGTTAAATCATCCACCTGACCTTAATTATACAATCCGTCTCTAGATTGAACGTTTTCAGTTTTATCTGCTCCGATCCTCCCCCACTACCAGAAACAGAATCACTACTTTCTCCTTGAAAATGTCTTTTCTCTACCTGTAAGACTGTTTGTTAGTCATGAGAATGGCTTTATTGAAATGATACATAAATACCGTTAGATTATTGTACCTTTTTCTTCACATCTAAGCTCAATTTCCCCTGTGTTAGTTTCAATATTAAGCAGGGTATAACTAGTGGCAAACATGGCCGCTGACAGGTAGATTTGACATATTGTTGTTACAAAAAAGTGCTTTAAAAAATTAATTCCTCTTGCCTTCTACCTCAAAAAGAAGCTGAGGATGGGGCTGAGTGGCTTGTCTTGAGAAATGGTTTTAGAATATGCATATTTCTTGCTTGGGCCATATGACTCATGTTTGTAATTTGTTAACTGATATTAGTTGATGGTTTTTGTATATGTGTCATACATGTTAATTTTACAGTACATGATAATTTTAATTGATTAAGGGAATCTAGATCTACACTGATATTTACATATATTTGTATTTCAATGAAATGACAGTGACTGGGGCCCTCTCTGGCCTGGAAACCTATTAAGTGTCTGAGTAGTGAAACATTGATGATGATCCAGTGATGGTATTTAATTCAATTAATATATGAAAACTACACTTTGTTTGTTACTTCCAAGAGAGAAAATTCATTTTATACTAGATAAAAGAGAGGAAAATGCAAAATAATATCTTTTAAGGGGTTCTCCCATAACCCTATTTCTGCTTTTTATTTACTAAATACTTAAAAAGATAGATTGGCCTAAGAAATCAAGCTGCTAGAATTATTTTAAAACTTAATTGTACTAAACAAGATTATAAATATATGCTTATCCATTGCTTCTTTTTTTCACACTTGTGATTGTTCTAAAAATGTGTCTAACACTTCTTTTTCCTAAGTCCATATATCCCAAGTAGATAAAGAAGCTTGCTTAGCAATTCCTTTCCTAGCCATTTGTTTTCAACTCTAAAGAACTTTTCTCTATGTATGCTTACTTTAATAGAGATACATTTATTTCTATTGTATAAAATAACTGTATTGTAACATCACTAAGATTTAGAAAGCATTTTATGCTGTATTTGGCAGCCAACATCATTACAGAAGATGCTATAAACTATGGAGATAGCAAAAAATAATAGCAGTGAGGATACAGATGTTTGAGAATATGTTTTCTGAGAGATTAAATATACTGATAAGAGCTTTCCAACTTGACTCTCTTACCTAGCCCTCCAAATTTTGAAGTAATTGCAAATGTTGATGCCCTGGCTTCTACTGGGTTTGAGGCCATTTTACCTCGGTCTTATGTAAAAAGCCTTCAGCCACCTTAAAAAACATGTTTAAAGTAGAAAAATATAGACAAAAAATTTTAAAAACTCACAAAGCATATATTTCTGGGTGCAGACCAAATTTTCTGAAAATAGCTCTTAATTTGCATGCTGGGGAATTAAAATGTTTTTTTTTTAAGAGGCACTAGTATTTTTTTCCTTCCACAAGGTATGATACTCCATAATTCCTAAAGAAAATAGCATATATGAAGGAAAATGGGAGTCATAATATCATCTGTTCTTGATATCAGAGATGAAATTTGGAAAAAATAATGAAACATCAAGGCACTTTAACTGAATAGTTAAGAGTATGGATGCAGGATCTAGACAAGTAAGTGTAAAAGAATTACTTAATGTGTCTGGATCTCTGATTTCTCATATGTAAAATAGAGACATCAATAATACTCATTTCATAGGGTTATTACAAAAAGTAATGTTTTAATATTTGTCAAAAACGTTTAACAATACCTAGCAGAATAAATGTCAGTTAATTAAAAAGATAATTGTAAGGGGAAGTTATCTATATGAAAAAAAGTAGCACAGGGAAAAAATTGGGGGGGTATCACTGCTTCAAGTTATGTCACGATAAGAACAAAGAATAGGGAAACTAACAATAATAATTTTTTTCCAAGTCATTTCTGCCTCAAACTTTAGCTACAAGTACAACTAGACTTTCTAAGATGCCTAATGCTGGATTAATTATATCCCTTTCTTAAGAATGGATAGAAATATTTTCATTTTTCTATCTCAGAGCTTTTAGCATTATTATCATCAATCATTTTTGAAACACACATTGAATAACCTTAAATTTAACTGTGCTATGTTCCCTCTTCATTGGCATCAGATAAACCAGAATATCAACAACTTGGTTACTTTTTACCTTTATTAATAAATCTGATATGACTTGTACTGAAACAATTTATTTTATCCTGTTAGGAAGCAGAGAGGTCCATTAACTCTTTCAGGATGTTGGGGAATCAGTGAAGAAGTCACTAATTGCTAAAGGGACAGGTGAGCATTGTGAGTACCAAATTATGCATGGCAGCAGCAATTTCCTAAAAGACCTGTGATTTCTTAGTGGTTAAAGCTTTAATGTGCCTCTAGTGCCTAAGTCATTAACAGAGAATGATTTAGGCACAGGGAGAATCTAACTTAAATATAAAACTGTCAGGGCATTACAAATAATAGTGATCCCAATGAAAGTGCTTAAATATTAATTAGTGTCAGAGGCAGAAATTTTTCCAATTAATTCTGATATATCATGAAATATACAAAGCAATTGAAAAGCACAAAAAGAAACCTTGTAATAAAATGAGACAAGAATAATTGGAATAAATCATAAAACCTATTTCTTACATATCAGCATCTTCCTCATATTTATAAAATCTTCACGTTTTATTAGAATTATTGGGGTAACATTGGTTAATAAAATCAAATAGGTTTCAAGTGTGCAATTCAATAATATGTCATATGTATGTTGCATTACGTGTTCACCACCCAAAGTTAAATTTCTTTCAGTCACCAAATATTTGGCCCTCTTTCCCCCTATCTACTTCCCCTTTCCCCAGTTCCCTCTGGTAATGCCTAACCTATTCTTTGTGTCCATGAGTCTCTGTTTGTTTCTCATGTTTGTTTGTTGCTTTCAGTTTTATATCCCAAATATGAGTTAAATCATATGGTTCTCAAACTCTTTGTCTGATTTATTTTGCTTACTCATGGTGGCCAAGACACAGAAACAACTGAAGTGTCCTTCAATAGACAATTAGATAAAGATGTTGTACATATATACAGTGGACTATTAGCCATTAGAAAAGAAGAAATGCTGCCATTTGTGACAACATGGATGGATCTTGAGGTAATCATGCTAAGTGAAATAAGTCAGACAGAAAGGATTGAGAACCATATGATTTCACTCATATTTGGGACATAAAACTGAAAACAACAAATGAGACAGACAAAAACATACAGACACAGACAATAGTTTAGTAGTTATCAGAGGAAAAGGGGGTTGGGGGAGGTAGAGAAGGGTGAAGGGGACCAAATATATGGTGACAGAAGGAGATCTGACTTTGGGTGGTGAGCAAACAATGCATTATACAGACGATGTATTATTGAATTGTACATTTGAAGTCTATATAATTTTATTAACCAATGTCACTCCAATAAATTTAATTTAAAACTTTTAAATTAAATGGATAAGATTCTAGAAAAATAAAATCTAACAAAGCATAACCAGAAAGAAAGTAGAAATATAAATCTCCCTAGAAAAAAGAGGATATTTGTAAATAAAACAACTTCCTCTCTATAAAGAACACCAAGCTAAGATGGTTTCACATGAAATCCTACCAAATTAATTGAGAACAGATCATTCTGATGGTAATTCACCTATTCAAGAGAAAATAAAAAGAAATTCTCTAAAATTATTTTCATAAAGTGTGAGTAATAATTTATCCATAACCAGAAGAAAAGCGCAAAAAAATGAAAACTATAGATCAAATTCTTATTTATCTCTCACTAATGCAGCTCACTGATGAAATTCAATGCAAATTCATATGATTGATTTTTGAAATGTTGAAAGGGCATTTAGACTGTATTCAAACCTATTTTTTCTTAAAACAAAACAAAAATACCTAAAAATAGGATTCCACAGATATTTCATTAAAACGTTTCTCAAGCAAATATTTTATTCATGATGATTTTCAGGTGTTTCAATTAAAATCAGGAAGAGGACTAAATACTTACTACCTCAACTGCTATAAACATTGCATAATATACATCAGCCAGTGAAAGTAACAAGAGAAATAAATTAGAGGTATAATGATGTAAAATGAAGTAAATGTATTTCAGATGGCAAATGACAAGGATGTGTTCCTATAGTCCCAGGAGAATGATCTGAAAAGCTACTAGAAATAATAAGTTATCGGGACATAAAATTAGTATTGGGAAATCAATAGACATGTTCCACATAAAAAAAAAAAGTCCATTTAAATGAACAAAAATTACTCAGTTCCTTACAACAGCAACAACAAAAAAGAGAACATAGCTAGAAATAAATCTAAAAGGAAACCTATAGTTTTTCTGAAGGATCCAAGTAGAGTTGAACAAATAGAAAATATATCATGTTTTAGCTAGGAAGATTCAACAATAAAAAGATGTCTATTTCTCTAAAAGTGAATTTATATGATAGAAAATTTATAAATAACAATGTAATCTCTAGTACTAAGTTCTGCTGCTGTTGTGTTTGTTTTGTTTTCTAAAAAATAAGTAAATATAATTGAAAGTTTATTTGGGAAAATAAATAGGCAAAAATAGATAGCAAAACATTGTAAAAACTTATTCAGGGACACTAGCATTACACTAAATTAAGTACACCTTAAAATCTTAATAATTAAAACCATATTATACTCGTATATAAATAGAGAAAGCAAATAAATAGATGGAAAGTTCAGAGATAGACTGAAATAAATATAGAAACTAGTATATGATAAAGATGGCATCTAAAAGTTATTTAATAAAAGTGAATTTTTAAAATAAATTTTGTTTGGACAACTGGGAGCCATGTAGGTGGGAAAAGATAAGTTTTAGATCTATCTCTCACAGAATACACCAAGTTTAACTCCAATTGGATTAAAGATTTAAATGAATAAACAAGAAACCTCACACATATCAGAAGTAAATATAGGTAAATATTTTATATCTGTATTTGGGTAGTACTTTCTAACATGAGTCAAAATCCAGAAGGCTTAAGTGAAGAGTAATAAATTTTATGATATTATTTTCTAAATCATAAGCAAATCAAAATGCCAATGAAAAATCGTGAAACATCATTACAATTTGTATCACAAAAGGCTAACCTCTTTAAGAGGTAAAAAGCTTCTAGAAATCAAGAATAATAAGACCAACAATCCAATAGAAAAAAAGAACAACAACTGATAATTCTCAGAAAGACACAAATGGTCGTTACAAAAAGAATAAAAAATATTCTGATTTTTTATTTATGAGAAATGGAAATATATTACAGAGATGCCATTACCAACCTATTGAATTCCAAAATTAAGGAAAAATACATATGCTGATGGGGCTGTGGGAAAACAGCATTCTCAGACGTAGCTGGTGAGAGTGATAAATGATATGTCTTACGTAGGGAAAAAAATTGAATAAAAACATCAGTACATGGTGAAGTAGAATGAATTGGAGAGTTAGGATCAGAAGAAGACATTTGAACATGTATTTTACATTATTTTGATTTTTGAATCATATACATGTATTACTTATTTGAAGCAAAGTTAATGTTAAAAGATAATAACCACATAAAATGTACAACTAAACTATAGAATAGTCATCATTGAGAGTCACCTGAAGTCTAGCTGAACCGAAGTCCTACTACTGGGGACACACAGAAAAGACCACCTTGAGACTGAAATAAAGAAAAAGGAGGCATCACACACACACACAAAAAGACACAACTTACTAAAATCAAAAATGAAATAGATCATCAATATTCATCCCATGGACATTAAAATTATATAAGGGGATATTATGAAACATTCTTACAAATTATCAATATGAGAATCTAAATTTTTTTTTGATATATTTGATATCACTGCCAGCTTAGGCCATCTTCAGAGGTGGGTATAAGTGGTTCTGAGAATTAAATGAGAATATGTGTACAGAACATCAGGCACAGAATAGATCCCTGTATCATCACAATTTAAAATAAATTAGTCCAGAACTTTTGGAAATATGGCAGAGTGAGAGAAATCCCCAGATCTCTTCCCTCAAAACAACAAGCTGAACATCTAAAACTCAACAACAACAACAAAAACACCCAAACTGCACACCAGCACGTCTGAGCATGGGATCTGTGCATAAGAGCTACCACAGGTCAAAACCCCAGATGTTAGGTGGTGGACTGGGAGGAATAAAGAAGCTGCCTTTCGCAGTCACCAGAGCTCCCTGAAGGAAGATGGGGAGGGGAAATGGTGTGGTGAGTTCCCTGAACAGCCTTACCTGGGAAAGCTGTGAGCTCCCCACGACCAGCATCAGGATCCAGTCATCAGGGCAGAAAGCAGAGAAACAGGATAGCAGAAAAACAACAGTTGATTTTTACCAACTGTAGTTGCAAAACCAAGGCTGAGCCATAGCCTCCAAACCCCAACCCAGAGGGACCCTCCCCACATACCCCCCAAGACCGAACACCACAGAGCCCCAGGGGAATCTGAGCAAACACTAACACTCACAGGGACTGAAACTGAGGATAATGAGTGTGATTAAATGTCTATCAGAAAATTAAAAGGCATTTTTAAGGCTTTATATAAAGCAGGGATCCAAGAGGCTTAGATGTCACCCACTGGAAACCAAAAGAAAGGTGCCTTCTTTGTATCAAGCTAAAGAGAGGCTTTATATAATAAATCTTTCTGGAAAAACAACAGAATACACTTCCATTAATGCCCAGGCAGAGAAATAGTCCATTAAACACTATGAACAACTAAGGCAAAGGCATCTCAGAAATAAAGAGAAAACTCTCCAGAAAATAAGTTTACACACATGGAAATATGCAATTTAAATAACAGAGAATTCATGATGGTACTTCTGAAAAAACTCAGAGAATTCTGAAACAAGTCATATCAATGATTTCAGGAATTGAAAAAACACCCAGATGAGCAGAACAAGAAGATTAAAATCTTATAAAATAACCAAATAGGACTTCTGGAGATGAAGAACATGCTGCAAGAGTTGAAAAATTAAATAGAAAGCTTGGGAAACAGAGTCGACCAAATGGAGGAAAGGACCAGTGATATAGAAAACAGAAACCTAGAAATAAATCAGAAGAAAGAAGAGAGAAATCGAAGAATGAAAAATAATAAAAGAGAAATACAAAAAATGTTCATTACTTAATTGTTATAACAATTCTGAAGTGATACATCAGGAGAGAAAACATAAGAATAATGGGCATTATCAAAGGCAAGGAAAAGGAGCAGGGAACAGAAAGCATTTCAGATAAATAGTGGATGCGAATTTCAAATCTAAGGAATGAGCTGGACCTTTGAATTCAAGAAGTCAACATAACACCGAATTATCTCAGCCTAAGAAGGCCTTCACCAAGACACATTGTATTAAAATTATCAAAAATCAATGACAAAGACAGAATTCTCAGGACAGCCAGGGAGAAGAAAATGATAACTTATAAAGGAAAACCCATTAGATTATCCTCGGACTTCTCAGCACAAATCTTACAAGTCAAAAAGAAATAGCTTAAATATTTAAACTATTAAAACTATTAAGTGAAAGGAACTACCAGCCTAGAATAATGTATCCAGCTAAGCTCTCCTTTAGATAGGAAGGAGAAATTAAGACTTTTCCAGACATATAAAAATTGAGAGAATTCTCTACTATGAGGCCTGAACTACAGGAAACACTGAAAGGGGTCAGCTCACCTAAAATAAAATAATTAAAAGAAAAAAAAAATAGGAGTAAAGTGACTATTAGGCAAATAGAAGCAAAGGAGTACAATCTTTACTAAGAATAAGGCATTGTAAAGCTTAAATAATAAAAAAAAAGTTATAACAATTAAGTAATGAACATTCAGCAAACATAGCCACAAATTGAGATAACAATGATTGAAAAAAGAAAGATTCAAAGATCCAAATGCGTAAAGGAGAATGGAGAAAAGGCACGCAGAGAAGAAAATGGATGACTGTGTATGTATGTATGTGTGTGTGTGTATGTGTGTATGTATGTGTGTGTGTGTGTGTATACATATATATATGTGTGTATGTGTGTGTATGTGTGTATGTGTGTGTGTGTGTGTGTGTGTGTGTGTGTGTATATATATATATATATATATATATATATATATATATATATAACTATCCTTTACATATTTGTAATGATATCCACACAAAGAAGATTCAGAACTGAAGTAAATAACAAAATAAGAATAACCAGAGGGAAAACCCACAAGAGCCAACCAAAAAAGAAAACAAAAACACAAGGAAAAGGAAGCAATGGAAACATCAAGCTACCAGACAGCAAAAGATAAAATGACTAATAAGAAGACCTCATATGTAAATGGACTAAATGCACTAATAAAAAGGCACAAAAATGCAGAATGAATCACAAAACAAAACCCAACCATATGCTCTTTCCAGGAGACACATCTCAGCTCCAAAGACAAATACAGACTCAAAGAGAAAGGGTTGAAAATGATATTTCAAGCAAATGGCATTCAGAGAAAAGTGGAAGTAGTGGTACTAATATCAGATGAAATAGACTTCAAAATATAAAAGGTAAGGACAGATACTGAGGAATACTTCATAATGATAAAGGGAATCATGCACCAAGAAGACATACTACTTATTAATATCTATGCTCCCAATCAAGGAACCCCAAAACATGTAAAGTAATTACTAAATAAAGTAAAGGGAGAAACAAACCAAAACACTATCATAGTAGGGGACCTAAATACACCACTGTCAGGTATGAACAGATCATCCAAATAGAAAATCAATAAAGAAATAACATCCTTAAATGACACATTAGACCAATTGGACATAATTGACATTTACAGAGCCCTCCATCCCCCAAAAGCTGCTTATGCATTCTTCTCTTGTGCAAATGGAACATTCTCAAGAATTGACCTCATACTGGGACACATAGATAGCCTCAACAAATATAAGAGGGTTGAAATCAAATCAACTATATTCCCTGATCAAAATATTTTGAAACTAGAGATCAACTGCAAAAAGAAATCAGGAAGAACCACAAGTACATGGAGATTAAATGACATGCTACTGAAGAATAACTGGATCAGAGAAGAAATAAAAAAGAAAAATCAAGAGATACATAGAAACAAATGATAATAATAATTGAACATATCAAAAATTTTGGGACATGGCAAAAGCAGTCATAAGTGGATAGTTCATATAATTTTAGGCCTACCTCCACAAACAAGAACGAGCCCAAATAAACAAACTAATGCTTCATCTTAAAAAACTGGAAAAGAGAGAACAAATGAGGCCTAAAGTCAGCAGAAGGAAAGAAGTAATTAAAATTAGAGCAGAAATAAATGAAATTGAAAACAAAACAAACAAAAAACAATAGAAAACATAAATACAACAAAAGAGCTGGTTCTTTGAGAAGGTTAATAAAATTGACAAACCCCTGGCTAGACTGACTAAAGAAAAAAAAAAGGACACAATTAAACAAAATCAGGGATAAAGAAAGGGAAATTATGACTGATATTGCATAAATACAAAAGATCATACAAGAATACTATGAAAACATATATAATACCAAATTTAATAACCTAGAAGAAATGGACCAGTACTTAGAAAAATGCAACCTTCCTAGACTGAATCAAGAACTACAAAATCTATAAGAGACTGATCAGCATTATGAAAATTGAAACAATCATCTAAAACCTATCAGTAAGTCCAGGACCAGATGGCTTCACCAGTGAATTCTAGCAAACATTCAAAGATTTAGTACCTGTTCTCAACCTCTTCCAAGAAGTCAGAGGAGACAATATTTCCCAACTCATTTTATGAGGCCAATATTATTCTGATACCAAAACCTGGTAAAGGTAATACAAAAAAAGAAAACTATAGACCAATATCTCTCATGAACACAGATGCAAAAATCCTAAATAAGATACTAGCGAGACGAATACAGCAACATATTAATAAGATTACACACCAGGATTAAGTGGGTTTCATCCCAGGGGCACAGGGATGGTTCAACATATGCAAATTGATTAATGTGATACACCACATAAACAAACTAAAAAATAAGAATCATGTGATCATATCAATAGATGCAGAAAAAGCCGTTAACAAGATACAGCATCCATTTAGGATCAAAACACTTAACAAAATCAGTATAGAATGGAAGTACCTTATCATAATAAAGGCAATATATGACAAACTCTCAGCTAACATTATACTTAATGGTTAAAAACTAAAAACCTTCTCTCTAAGTTCAGGAACAAGGCAAGGTTGTCCACTATCACCACTGTTATTCAATATAACATTGGAGGACCTAGCAAGTGCAATCAGGCAAGAGAAAGATATAAAAAGCATCCAAATAGGAAACAAAGAATTCAAACTGTCAGTATTTGCAGATGACATGATTCTCTATATAGAAAACATGAAGGACTCCACAAGAACACTACTAGAAACAATAAGAAAAGACAGTAAAGTTTATGGATACAAAATCAATGTTTTAAATCCTGTAGTGTTCCTATACTTTAATAATGAAGTGTCAGATAAAGAAGTAGAAAAAATAATTCCTTTTGCAATTGCAACAAAAAGAATAAAATACCTGGGAATAAATCTAACAAAACATGTGAAGGACCTATATAATGAAAACTACAAGACCCTATTAAAAGAAATCAAAGAAGATACAAAAAAATGGATTGGAAGAATCAACATATTTAAAATGACCATATTACCTAAAGCATTATATAGATTTAATGTAAACCCCATCCAAATCCCATTGGTATTTTTTTAAGAAATAGAACAAAAAATTGTGAGATTTGTATGGAAAAAAACCTTGAAATGCCAAAGCCATCCTGAGAAAAAAGAACGAGGCTGAAGGCATCACTCTGCCTGACTTCAAATTATACTACAAAGCAGCAGTAATCAAAATGGCATGGTATTGGCAGCAAAACAAACACATGTACCAGTGGAACAGAATCGAAAGTCCAGAAGTAAACTCATATTTATATGGCAAATAATTTTTTACAAAAAAGCTAAAAACAGAGTGGAGAAAGGAAAGCCTCTTCAATAAATGGTGCTGGGAAAACTGAAAAGCTACCTGCAAAAGAATGATACTAATTTGTTGTCTGTCACCACACACCAAAATTAACTCAAAATGGATTAAGGACCTGAATATAAGACCTGAAACAATAAAATGCATAGAAGAAAACATAGGAACTAAACTCAAGGACCTCGGACTTAAAGAGGATTTTATGAATTTGACCTCAAAAGCAAGAGAAATAAAAGCAAGAATAAATGAATGAGACTACATGAAACTAAAATGCTCCTGCTGAGCAAAATAGATCAAGAACAAGGTAAATAGAGAACTATCCAAATGGGAAAATATATTTGCAAGCAAAGCTTCTGATAAGGGCCTAATATCCAAAGTATACAAGGAACTCAGAGAACTCAATAACAATGAAAAACAAATGATGCAATCAAAAAATGGGCAGAAGATCTCAACAGACATTACTCTCTAGAGGACATAAAAATGGCCAACAAAGATTTGAAAATATGCTCAATATCGCTAGCTATTAGGGAAATGCAAATCAAAATCACAATGAGATACCATCTCATACCTGTTAGGATGGCTATAATCAACAGGACAAGCAATAACAAATGTTAGAGAGGATGCAGAGAAAAAGGAACCCTCATACACTGCTGGGGGGACTGCACATTGGTATAGCCACTATGGAAAAACAGTATGAAGTTTCCTCAAAAAACTAAGAATTGATCTAATCTATGATCCAACAATCCCTCTACTGGGTATTTACCCCAAAGACTTGAAAATCCATATCCAAAGAGATATGTGCACACCGACGTTCATAGCAGCACTATTCACAGTGGCCAGGACATGGAAGCAATCAAAGTGTCCTATGATAGATGATTGGCTAAAGAAGCTGTGGTACATATATTCAATGAAATATTACTCGCTATGAGAAGAGATTAAATTCTGCCATTTGCGACAACATGGATGGAACTTGAGGTAATCATGCTGAGAGAAATAAACCAGACAGAAAAAGTTGAAAATCACATGATATCACTTACCTGTGTGATACAAACCTAAAAAGCACCAAATGAACAGGACAAACAAACAGACTCATGGACATGGACTATAGACTAGTGGTTACCAGAGGATAAAGGGTGGGGGAGGAGGGGGTAGGTAGATCGTTAAATCGGGTCAAATATAGGGGGATATGGGGAAGTTGAAGTGGGTAAGGAGGTCAAATATATGGTAGCTGAAGGAAACTGAACTTTGGGTGGTAAACACACAATAGAATATATAGATGTCAAATTATAATGTATGCATAAAATTATATATTCATATTAATCAATGTTACCCCAATAAATTTAATTAAAAATAAAATAAAATATTATTAATAGAAATATGTCCCTGTTGTCTACACTTGAAGTATATTTTAAATAAGATTTTAAATTGATTTTTCTACTTGATTTTAAGTCACATGATTACACGTGGAAAAATTTAAGTGGATGAATATGGTATCAGAAGATTTATTTTTCTCCCAAATACAAGACGAAAGTGTTTAGGAATTTCTTACCTCCCTCGTGAAGAACAGTGTCCCTTGCTTATTTCACTTATTATTGAAGACTGGTCTAAAGTCCTGGGAAACTGATTTTGGAATAGTTCAGACTATAGAAAATATTTAATTTTCTTCTAGGAAGAACAAGGGGGTTACATCTTTATTATTCCAACTCTAATTGCAGTATAATCTAGTAGATGACCTGTATACTAACCTTGCTGGAATGTACAGTATTAAATTTATCAGGAAACAGAAAAGCAGGTCATAAAAACTTATTTTGTCAATTTATGAGGTGCAAGCATATCTAATTCTTCATTGCTACAGAATGGATTCTCCAAATAGCAACTATATTCACATTTATTAACAACATAATAGATTGTTGCCTGATTTTTAACTAAATACAGTTGATCTGCTTGCATATTCTAGGTATTTTTCTATTTTAAATTATCTCACATGTACTTTAAAATGGGAGAAAATGAGTAATATTTTAGCTAAAAGGAACTAAACTGTCTTATAAATAAATAAGTGTATATACTCTGTTTCTGACAAAATGGAGCAACAGCTTGCATACTTAAACATATCTATCCCTAAGTAATTATTAAGGAAAAAGAAATAAAATGTTAATGTTATTATAGGATTCAAATAAAATATTGTGTTCAGATTTCATGTTTGCAATTCTCTCTATTTTTTTTTTAATAAGAATCATAGTTTGTAGCACATGCTAAATGCAGGACAGACTGCATGGCTCAAGTAAGAATCTTTAGCTGATTCTTTCAGTAGCCCCCTAAAAGTCATTCAGAGTGACAGTTGAATTTGTAATATGTAGGAAAATGCAATTGAATACTCATCTCATTTCCAAAGGACATGTAAACTGTCTAAGGGATACATTCCATTTCTAAAATACTTTAAATGCTCCTTAAGTATGAAGATAAAAGCTCATATCAGCAATCCTCACATGAAGACTAGACTGAGTTAACAACAGCTAGGATTGAAAATTGTTTCTCTCCACCTGAGAACAGATAATTATTTATATATAATTATAAATAATAAATTTTACCTGCTGATATTTTAACAGGGTAGTATATTTATGTTTTAACTCTTTATTTTCAAATTTTATGTGTTATGAAGATCTAGTCCAACTCAACATATAAATAGTTGTAAACTCTAAAAGTAAGGATCATACACTGCATTTTAAATGCCACTGAACACACACACACAATGGGTAGTGTTACAGATAGAATAATATAACCTGCAAATTAAAATTGTTATAAAGAAACTAAATGTTAAAATATAAATGTCTAGGAATCATACAAAGTATATCATGAAATTAATAACAAGAAATAAGTTGTTAATCTTTTATGTGTAAATACACATGATAAATAAATATAAATAGATATAAATCAGAACCTCTTTTAAAAATGAAAATACTGCAAATATAAATATTCTTTTCATTTATTTTCCATCAGTAATGTAGCCATCTTTGAAAAGAACAAGAGGAATGAGTTAGCAGCCTATTTTAGTGGTTTTGTAGTATCTAAATCAGTATAGCTCTACCCTCTCCTTATGTACGCTATTCACTCTAACCAAAGCTTGGCAGGTTATATATCACAACACAGACCAAAGGCTACCCACAATCATATTTCAGTGCCCCTTAGGGCATCCCTTTCCACTTGCTCCCTCCAAAATAAATTTTCATAGGAGAAGCTAAGTGATTATACTCTGCCTTATCAGTTCTCAGGACCTCTTACCTCCTTTGAATGTGAATGAGATTTGGGGAATTAGCTTTTAACAACTCTCTCTTTCTCCAGAATAATTCACAGTCTTCAGATCGAATATTATGTAGTCCCTTTCTTTATGTCATTAGATCATATCGACTGCATACCTACTTTGTGCCAGTCATGAGACATATATTGTCTTATGTATTTCTGAGAACACAATAAGACAGGTACCTATTTTTAAATAAAAATTTTAGTATTATATATACATAAAAGCTCACCTATTTGTATTAAATTTGTTTTGATTTAAACTTAAGTTAGTCTTTCACTAGTTATTAATTCATTTTTTTAATTTTATCCTTTTTCTGTAGATTGAAGCATGCTTTTCATACTTGTTTCAAAAAAATTTGCTCAATATATATGTACATATGCATACTGTAATAGACATACCCACATGCTTTATTCTCCTTAAAGTCTGTGTTCAGTACATTCTCCAGGATGTCTTTTTTTTTCTTTTTTGGTCTGGACTTTACAAAAAACAACCCCCATCTTAGTATTTCTATCCTCATCTCCTGCTTCATTTTTATACTTAGCATATCACATAATATTAATATATCAGGACATGGGTTTTTGTCTTCTTCACTCTGATTCATTACATCTATAACACTGCCTGACATTTTTAGTAGGCATTTGATAAATATTTTAAGTGAATTGTTTTTTAAATAATTGTGAAGCACATACTCCAGTCTATGGAAAAAGGGTAAAATGAGAAAATGTCTGAGTTAACAACTTTTGAAAGATTAATTTACTAAAACACAAATTTAAAAATAGGTGGGCTCTTTGAGGAAGATGCTGTCTCAGCTACAGCGGAGCTCAGTTCTGGCTGCTCCAGCTCCTGACCCACTGCAGGCTGTTCTCACTGAGGAACAAGTCAGTTAGGGAGCTACGCCCCAGCCAAAGCTTTTAAAGATGTGGAAAGATATCCATGGAACCAGGGGTGGTGATTCACCCAATTAGAATTACTCTAACCAGCCATAAAGTAAAATCTTTGATGAAAGTGTGTGCTGACTTGCAAAGGAAAAAATCGCAAAGTGAAAGGACAGGTTCAGATGCCTACCAAGACTCTGAGAATCACTACCAACAAAACAAAACAAAACAAAACAAAACAAAAAACTCCCTGGCATGATGAAGTTTAACAAATGTATTCAATCATGTAACTGTTAACATAAAAAAAAAAAAAAAATGGAGACCAGCCTTGAAAATTCCTGGAGCCAAAAACCAGTTTAGCCATACAAATAAAGCTTAATTTAGCTTATTTTGCAAGACTAACACAACCTAGACCATTTCTTGTTTATGCTTTTAGAAATCAGAAGCAAACCTAGAATTGTTTACCAAAGTTGATACAAGGTAGCATTGAAAATTCTAATATGATCATCAATCACTATGAAGTCACTGCTTTCTTACCATATAATCTGCTTTATAAAAATATATACCTTAGCCTCATTCCATGTTTTAGTTTGAGTGCTTCCGGTTTCCAAACTCTTTTTGGTGTGTGCACAATAAATTTTTACTAATTATTACTTCAGTGATTCATTGGTTTTACTGCTATTATTTCTGAATTTTTGACATAACTACCATGGCAATCATGATATAGATTATTTCTATCATCTCTCCAAGTTTCCCTCATGATACTTTGCACTCTATCATCTCCCATGACACCACCTCTATGTAAGCAATGGCTGATCTTGAAAAAAAAATTTCAATCACTGTTCTAAAATAATTTTGATACTATATGAGATTAAAATGACTCAGTCCTAAGTATACCCATGGGTACCCAAAGCAGAGGACGCCATGACTGAGCTAAGGCACTGCAGGAATGGATCAGCCTCCTTTGAAGATTCTCACTGGTGGCTTTGTGGGAATTAGCTATAAGATTATAATATTAGTTGCCAAAAATGTCTTTATGTGGCAGTGTTAAGACCAAACATTAAAGAATTTAGCAGATAACCCTTATTTGGATTTAGAAGTTGGACTGACCCTTCTTTCCCATGACACTTACCAACATTCAGGTCTCTATAAGCTATATATGTTTTTGACAAATTGAACATGGGGGTGGTGTGCTTAAGGTAAAAAAATATATTGGATGTTCTGCTAATTTAGTTCTATGATATATGAAATCACATATTTTATTTGAAAAACTAAAGTTTGTTTAACTGTATTTACAATTCAAGCTGGGAAAGAGATTAAGAGATTACAATAAGCTACTCATATATTTAGAGTAAATATACCATAATGTTGGCAAATATTTGGGACTTAAAAATTTGGGGGGTTTTGGAGCTTAAATATATTTCATTCAATTGGCTTTAGCCTGGCATTAGGTTTATAGCTCCCAATTTTATGTCACTAGCCTTTAATGCCATTATTTAAGCTGTTGATATAAATGTTGAAATGTTTAGAATCAAGTACAGAGCCTTGAACATTGTGACCACAAAATCTACTCTAGGCTGGCACTAGTACTGTTGACAGCTAACTGCTACATAGTGCTCGCTATGTACCATAAAACATTCTAAACATTTCAAAAGTATTAACTTATGTAATATTAATTAAATAATTAATATAAATTTGTATTAATTTTTATTGCACAATTCTGAGATAGTTGTGATACTTAATCCCACTTTATACGTAGCATCACAGAAGCACAGAAATGCCCACTATTATATAATTAGAAAAGGGCAGGGTCAGGATTCAAACCCAGGCCCTGGATACCATGTTTTTAAACACCAAGTTTTGGGCATATATATTGTGACAGTTTTGAATCTGATAGCACACATTATTGCATAGTCTTAACTTTTTAATCCTGGCTTAAAAATATTTTAAAGGTGCTTTGAAGTGACTTCCTGAGATTAATATACACATACATTCCTGCATCAGCTTCCTATTGTGGTTATAATAAATTACCACACATTTAGTGACTTAAAATAACACAAATTATCTTACAGCTCTGCAGATCAGAAGCCTAAAATGAGTAGGCAGGGCTACATTCCTTCTGGAGGCTTTAGGGGAGAATATTTCTTTTCCTTTTCCAGCTTCTGGATGCTGCCTATATCCCTTACCTCATAGGCCCGCATCTGACCTTTGTTTCCATCATCATGTCTCCTTCTCTGACCTACTGTCTTTTTGTCATATGAAAATACAAATGATTACTTTGAGCCCAACTGGATAATCAGGATCATCTGCCCATCTCAAGCCCTTTAATTTAATCACATCTGTAGATCCTCTTTTGCTATGTAAATTAACATATTCACAGGTCTGGAAGAAGGGCCATTATTTTGCCTACTATGATTCTCCTGTTCATATGAAAAGGGACTGCATCCCTCAGGAAAATCATGTTCCATGGTCATGCACTTAAATCTGTGTTGAATAACAGTGCATGGTCTCCCTATAGCTTCAAGAATTCTAAACAGGTGGGTGCCTAACTGACTGGAGGTGACATGGCTAAACACACCAAGAAGGTAGGTATCGTTGGTAAATATGGGACCCATTATGGCACCTTCCTAAGTAAAATGGTGAAAAATATTGAAATCAGCTGCACACCAAATACACTTGCTCCTTCTGTGGCAAAACCAAGATGAAGAGAAGAACTGTGGGGATCTGGCACTGTGGTACCTGCATGAAAACATAGGAACATTGGTGGTACCTGGACCTACAACACCACTTCAGCCATCACAGTAAAGTCTGCCATCAGAAGACTAAAGGAATTAAAAGACCAGTAGAAGCTCCACATTTGAAATGTGGCTAGCCTATAATAAATGGATTAATTTATGTAAAAATATTCTAAACAATCCCTTAACAATTTCTTCTTCAAATGACTTTTATTACTGTCCTTACACATGCATCATCAGCCTGATGAAAACATGTCTGTTCATATTCTAAAAGAAACAAGTCTTGTGTATTCTTAATCCTGTGGCTTTTTACCTTTGCCAGGAGGACTCTTCCTTTTCCTCTTGGCAGTTGTTTGGTCTCTTTCAACTCTTTAAAAGTTGTTTCCTTAAATACATCTTTGGGACCCCTCCCTATTTTGAACCTCTTTGGTTATAACTGTCTTTACAGCTCACTCAATAATGAACACATGCTATTTGAATGACTTCCCTTGGGATGTAAATTATGAAACTGAAATGAATGACAATATGTAATAATTTTTAACAAACTCACTAAATCTTTTCTAATCCAAATGAGCACTACCTTTCAAAGTAGTCACTGTGGAAAGCTATGCATTTATTCTAAAGAAAATGATGCTTCTTACACTATATTTGTAGTCTCTCTTTTTTTTTTTTTTGAAATTGACTTTAGGATTTATTTGGAAGCCATATAAGAAAATCAGCCATGTTGTATCACGGCATCAGCTTGTGTTTGACTAAAATCGGCCATAGAATTCATTTGCATTTTATAAAATAGAATCCAAGCAACCAAATCTTACTACTCACCTCTTTTCTCTTCAAGTAGCTTAATTAATTTTCAAAGTATTTATAACCAACTCTCCACCCCCCCACTCCCAACAACATTCTACAGTAGAAACTGGACTAGAAAATATAGTTAAAGTTAGAAGCCGAACTGGAGATCAGCTAATTCACCCAAAATCTAAATGTTGGAACTAATTTAGTGGATGGGTTGTTGGAGGGGGGTAGTGAGGGGGAAGGAGAAAGATTAAAGAAAAAACATAAACAGAGATTTGATGTGACCTATAGAGTAGTGAGTCAATTTACACAAACAGTTCATAGACAAAGGATGCCAGGTTCATGTCACACAGAGTCAGTGGCGAAAGACAGCAAGCACTAGCACTTCTACTAAAGGTGGGCCCTGGGAATTGTCCAGGCATAATTACTGCATGTTGACAAGGAGCCCAAAGTGCCCATCATGTCTAAGCACTGAGGCAAAATTGTTGGCAAGAGAGGAAGAGGGCGTGTCACATGTAAGCAGTGAATGATCTACAATGAAATGTGACCTACTGTATTTCAGAGTCTGAAGTATCACATTAAAAGTAAAAAGTGGAAGTATTCCAAAAAATCGAGAAGAGCAGACATTTCATTCTACATGTAAATGAGGAAAGAAAAAAGAAATAGTGGCACTACTCTCAATCTGCTTAATAAAATATAATTTTGTTTACTTTTAAAATTAATGTGCTTAATTCTTTAGGGTGGTGATAAAAATTCCATTCTATTATACCAGAATCTTTTCATATTTTAGTTTTATAGCTTTGTTTCACACATTATCATGACTATTCATTTTATATATCCTTAGAAATAGTGTTTTTTGACTTATTTAAATATATCAATATCTCTAGTGAGATGCATGAATATTCAGTTTCCATGCTCACTATGTGCTTTATTAAATGCACAACTAACAGCTAATGAAAATCAAAGACAATTTAGTTTTCAAAGCTATATTTTTATTTTTCATGAATGGTTCAGTTTCTATAACTCACTTAATTATGCAACCAATAGAAATGTGTGATATATGTTGAGCCTGAACTTCTACAAACACTTTTTTTTTAATTTAGAACAATGAAAATAATTAGAGTTGGGGGCTGCATTCAGCTTTTAAGACAGGTGGTAGTCATTTGTTATTTGGAGACATTGATACATTTTTGGCATAAATAAAAAAAAGACAAATAGACTAATTATAATAAAATGACTGCTATTTTCTATCTGTGCAGATGCTTCTCTTTCTAACTTTAAAATTATTCACATCCTCCTGGGACAGGGCAACAATTAGGCTTGCAGAGTAGATTGGAATTAAAATGTAAAGACAGGATGGCACTAAATAGGAAAGTATTGGATAAAATCACAACTATGGCTAGATGGAAAAATGAGTGGCAACAAAAGGACATGAAAACTGAA
This sequence comes from Cynopterus sphinx, assembly GCA_030015415.1. NCBI lineage: Eukaryota > Metazoa > Chordata > Mammalia > Chiroptera > Pteropodidae > Cynopterus > Cynopterus sphinx. Next base: position 15,866,423 of record CM057388.1, read on the forward strand.
TCCCTTTAGTATTTAAAGTGTTCTTTCCTGTTTATTGGGGTTACTATCTTGAAAACATGAAGGCAGATTGTTCTGTTGCCTTCTGAACTGATTTTGTTGTTCACAATACATTTTTTTGCATAATACTTCTTTATTTTCAATCACATGGTGTCTATTTAATGAATTGTGAATTATGAGAATCTATGCTTACTGATAGGCATCTTTTCAAATATGTCATCGACCCTATTTGAGACTTTTGAAGTAAGAGGATGGTAACAGAAGACTTGGTCAGTTTCAAAAGTCAAATGCTACATCTTCTACTTTCTACTGCACATTCACATTAAGAGTGGGGTCAGTAATTCCTTCACAGAGTTGTAGGGGTAAGTCAACTTCCTACATTATGGATGGAACTTAGGAGTGATTTGATTACAAGTCACAGTGCAACTGCCAAATTAACCCCAATTAATTGGCAGTAAATTGGCATCCACTAATAGAATTGGAAATTTAGAACAGCAAAAATCTGAGAATTCTGATTAAATATTTAAAATACTAAGACATTAAAAATAAACACTAAAACATCAAAAGTATTAAACTCCTAAAATATTAAAGTATTGAAAACAAGTATTAAAATATACCTTGGCGTTGGCTTAATTAGACAAGATACTATGTAACTTTAAAACTGTTTAAGGTGCAAGGAGAGATTCATATTCCACAAATAAAATTCATAATATTCAAAATGAAACTGTAAATTGCCCCTTCAAATCCCACCCCATTCTATCTGTACTATTCTCCCTGAGTCAGGGTCACAAAAGGTAGATGACCAAAATAATGGTGTGCCTTATCTTTTTTTCACAGTCATCCAGTAAGTAGGTCAACAGCATTTCCAGTCTGTCAACAATGAATTCATTCCGTCTCTTGAATCTATTCTATCTGTGTTACTCTTGCCATTAAATTAAAGGCTAGATTGTCATCTGTCTGCAATATTCTGAAGCCATTTAGTTGGTCCTTTCATTCATTTTCAATGAATCACTATTAGGTGTCCATTCTGTACTTTCTACCGAAAGCTGTAATTATAAAGTTAATCAAAAGCAGTACCTATTTTCAAGTAACTTACTCTTGAGTAGAGGAAACTAGACACATAAAAAAGAATCAATGTTATTATATATATATGTTTGTAAAACAGTCCTTTTAGATAAAATGTGAGAAATTGTTCAAATTTAGTTTCCAAACAGCTAAACTTGCCTCTATTCAATGATTTCCCCACCCTGAGAGTAATCATTATAAAATGCAAATCCAATCCTTGCTTAAATTATTTAATTATCTATGCATCACCTACTAGATAAAATCCAACTTATTCTCTGTACGTCTTTATAAAAAAGTATCAGTTCTTAAAATGTGCTTGGTGACCCATGGGGAGGGACAAGAGATCCATGAGACCCTTTCAGTGGATCTGAAAGGTCAAAATTATGTACATGATAATCTTAAAATATTTTCTTGTTTTTTTTCATCTTCATTCTCTCACAAATGTACAGTCAAGTTTCCCAGACACCGCATTACTTGTAATATTGCAACAGATTGCTTGAAGAAGCAGATATGAGAATCCAGATGTCTTCTATTAAACCAGACAATAAAAAAATGCAATATTGTGAACAATGTCAATCTTCTCATTAAATTATTTGTTTTTTTTTTTTGGAGTAGATTAATTATCTTTTACAAAAATATATTATTTCTGTTTCCATGTAATGGATTTGTTATTCTTGCTTTAAACAAATGAGTCAATAAATATTTAAATATTTCTCAGCTTTAATTTTTAGTGTGGAAAATATCAGTAGGTGTAAATCACATAAATAAAAGTGCTTTGGGATTCCCAATAATTTTTAAGAATGCCAAGGGGTCCTGAGACCAAACAGTTTGAGAACTGCTGCAAAAAAAGCATTCTGTTAAAGGCTGGCCTTGTCTCATACTGCTGTTTACACTTACTCTGTGCTCTAATCATACCAAGACTTTCCATTTCCCAGAATATGTCATAATGTCTCCTCCCTCTAGTCACAATGTGTTAATCTCTGACTGTTTCCCACTCTGCCAGAGCCCACATAGAAAAGGGACTGAGGCTGAATGAAGATGAGGCAGGGGAATGTGGGCATGCAAACACAAGGGCCCAGAAAAGAATTCCTGTTAGCCTGCTGCATGCTGTTCTGTTGCTCTTCCTTGAATGTTACACTCAAACATCTTTTCTGGAAGCCCATCTAAACCCTTTGTCTACTTCAAAACAGTTTCTCTGTCACTCTACTTTCACAGGACCCTCTATTAATAATTGAACTAACATACATCTTGCTATTTTAATTATTTGTGTATAATGGAAATTGTTCTAGAATATAGATAATATTTTTTCATCTTTTGATTCCAAATGGCATCCTGAAGTTTTTGGGCTTCCTACAAATTTGAATAGGTAATTTCTAAAATCTAGGAAGTGCATTTAAATGTAAGTTTTGCTAACACTTTATGAAATCTTCACAGAAAAATTTCTACTAATTTTAGCATGAACTTTACTTCACGATAATTACTAGTTTACAAGTCTGTCTCTCTCAGTAGGGTGCTATTTCTGTGAATGCAGAAAACAAGACAAGCCTATTGCATAAAGGAGGTAATATAGCACTTTAGAAACAATTGTCTCTTGAATCCCCAAACTCACTGAGGCAATCAGATAAAGGCCCCTCTTTGATTGTTGCTTTCAGTTTGAGGCTGCCATACTGCTAGTCTGTAAAAATAGTTATAGTATATATAAAGAAAAATAGGATATGATTTCATTTATAAGTGGAATATAAAACAAAATAAAACAAATGAAAAAGCAAAACAAAACAGAAACAGAGTGGTAATAGAGAACAAGCTGATGGTTGCCAAAGGGGAGGAGGTGGGGGATGGAGAAAAATAAAAATCAGAGGAATAGTTTCAAAACCACTGCATTAGTCAGTTTTAAAACCACTCTAACAGACAAAAGGTAGATGGTTCTAACTCCAGCCCTTAAATTAAAAAAAAAAGTAGTTATAGCAATGTCCTGAGATGTTCAAATGGCTCTGGAAGATTTCTTCTAAAAAATACCTCTTGTAGTGTAGAAAGTTCCTCTTAGATGAAGGAAATAGCTTATGAGAAAATTAAGCTTATCAGTCAGCCATGACTTAGAGTGAATTACTTTAATCTTTTAATCAAATTGCTTTTGCTTTAATAGCTTGGGTACAGATGATAGTGTTCTGGGTCATCTTATCCTCCTAAGCTTCATATATACTTATAGGCCATAAGGTAGAGAAGCAAAAATGAACTTTAGTTCCTTTCTGTTTGAACACACTTGCTGATTGCAGCAAAAGTTGCCTCCACTGAGACCTCCAATCCACTGACCCCATCAAATTTGTCCTCTTTATTTCCCCCCTTTTGTCTTCAATTACCTTTTTTTATAGTTAAATTCCATGGTTCCTTATTATAAAAAAATTCATTATGTAGAATCTAAGCTCTTTTGCCCCAAACTCTCCATTATCCTCAACTAGCAAATTAATTCGGAATTTAGTTGAATTTGGATATTTGCCTGTTCCACCGCCATCCTAAAATATTTGAAATAGAGAAAAACAAATAACCACGCGGTCTCAGTTTACTTTTATGGCAACAAGTCTCCTTTCTTCTATTGCACTCATTCTCCCATGCTCTGAGTTGACTACTTTCCACCTTTTTCTGCCTCAAAGATCCAGCACAGTTTTCATCTTCCTCGTTCGTAACTAATATCTTTCCTTCTTTATTCACTGGGAGAAAGGAAGCAATTAGAAGAGAGTATGCACATTCTTTACCACCAAATCTAATGATCTACTTGCCTCTGGGCTAAATATTTTGTCTTCCTTCCTGCTACAATTCCTCTGCCTGGGCATTGAGTCTTATACCCTCTCCCCTATTCAAGACTTTCTTTCTGAAACTTCTCTTTCCCCTGCATTATCAATTTTTACCCTTACTACTAAGTAATTGTCATCATCATGTAACATCTTGTGAAAATCCAGTTTAAAAAGAATTATCCTGACTGCATTCCCCCTTGTGGCTATCACTTCAATTCTTGACTCCCCTATGCAAGAGTTGTCTCTAAGAGTTGTCTCTACTCAATGTCTTCATTTCTTCTCTCTTCTTTCTCTTCCCAAACTTTCCTAGCAAAGCATTTGTTTTCACAAGCACTACGAAACAGTTCTAACAAGTCACTTGCTATCTCCCTGTAATTTGGTAATCCAATGGTCAGTTCCCAAGGCCTTATCTGAACTTCTCAGCAATAATTGGCACAGGTGATCACTCCATTCTTTGTAAAATAGTTTCTACACCATCTTCATATTCTCACGTTTTTATCATCTATAAGTGGACAGTCCTTCTGTTCCACATGCTTATATTTTCTTTCTTTTCCTAAAGTAAATATTTGAATGTTCTAGTGCCTATTCTTCATATCTCTGCTCTTCTCACTACCTATTCACTCCTTAGGTTATGTCCTTTATTCCCAGTGGCTAATGACTTCCAAATTTATATCTATATTTATAATCTCTCCTATAAACTCCAGATATCTGTATCCATTTTTCAACTCAATATTTCTGTTTTCTCAGTGTCAAGTGGGCATTTTTATACTTGATAGAAATAAAACAGAACCTTTGACTTCTCCATCCTCATCCCTAGCATTCATTTTTGTACATTTTACTACCATTCACACATTGCTTCTAGCAAACACTTAGATGTCATCATTGATTCCTTTATCTTCCAGGGACTGAATAGCTTACATTTGCCCATCTAGATTTATTCTCCTCCCTTCTTTCTTTAAAAAATTTTTTTAATTAAAAATTTTATTTCCGTATTGTTTACTTTGGTAAGAACATTTAACATAAAATCCACCCCAGTGACAAATTTTTAGATGCACAGTACAGTACTGTTAACTATAAGTCCAATGTTGCACAAGCAGAACTTCCCATTTCAGCTTCATATGAATTTGAGGTTTGGCTTCTTTGTTTCTGGAAAAAAAAAAGAAAAAGACTGTTGGAATAATATTAATAAAGATTGCATTGAATCTGTAGATTACTTTAGGTACTATGGACATTTTAATAATATTAAGTCTTCTTACTGGATGCTTTTCCATTTATTTGTGCCTTGTTTAATTTCTTTCATCAGTGTTTTGTAGGTTTTATTGTACAAGTCTTTTACCTCCTTGGTTGAGTTTATTCTTAAGTATTTTATTCTTTTTGGTGCTATGTGAATGGGATTGTTTTCTTAATTTCTTTTTGAATAATTTATTATTAGTTACCTTGATATCAAATTCAGACAAAGACACTATGAGAAAACTGTAGGCCAGCATTCTCAATGAATATAGATGCAGAAATCCTTAACCAACAAGTAGCAAACAAAATTCTGTAGCACATTAAAAGGATAATACACCATGACCATCTAGAATTTATCCCCAGGATACAAGGATGGTTTAACATAAACAAATCAGTCAAAGAGATACACCATATTAACAGAATGAAAGATAAAAATTACACAATCATTGCAATTGATGCAAAAATAAGTTGTATGAAATTTAATACCTTTTCATGATAAAAAGTAAGTATAGAAGAAATTTGCCTCAACATATTAAAGGCCATATATGACAGGCCCACAGTTAACAGCTTACTCAACAGTGAAAAACTGAAAGCTTTCTCTTTAATATCAGGAAAAAGGCAAGGATGCCTGTTCTCCACACTTCTATTCAACACAGTACTAGAACTGCTAGCTAGAGAAATTAGGCAATAAATAAATAAATAAATAAATAAATAAATAAATAAATAAATAAATGCCATCTAAATTGGAAAGGGAGAAGTAAAATTATCTGTTTGAAGATGACATGATCTTATATATGGAAAAGTCTAAAGACTACACACACACACACACACACACACACACACACACACACTGCAAAATCTAACTTTTAGACTAATAAATTCAGTAAAGTTATAGAATACAAATTTTGCCTTCTTTGTATGACTCAGTAGAAAGTACCAGCAAGAGAGCAGAGGGAAGAGAAAGAATTTGGCGCATTTGTCTCCCTGGGTTCCTCCTTATGAGTTCTCTGAAGGATGGCTAATGACAGCTTCTATCAGGTCAGACTCTCTACACTGCACTTTCTGTCTCAGGTTTTTGGTAACCACTCTCTCTCTGTTCCCTACCTTTAGACCTAGGGCTATAATATCTTCCTGTTCATAATAACCCTGATCTTTTCCTTGTGATTTCCCTAAAGCTTCCTCTCATCTTTGTAAAAATCCCACATACGAATTGCTTCAGATTGCCCATGTGATGTGTTTTATCCAGTAGCCTTACTAATCCACTTCACACTCACATTCAACTCATCAATAAATGCTATAGTTTCCACTTTCAAAATATATTCCAAACCTCAACCTGTTTTCACCACTGCACTATCCTCATCCTAGTTTAAACCACCTTAATTTCTCACCTGGATTAGAGCAATAGTTTAGTACTTCTGCTCTCTCTTTTCACCTCATTCGATTCTCCACACACCAGCCAGTTATCTTTTTAAAAAGTAAGTCAGACAATACTATTTACTTACTCACAAGCTTCTAAAAGTTTTCCAGTACAAACAGAATGAAATAAAAATTAAAATTTATGATGATGGAAAAGAAGTCTCTAATTGGCTTTTGCTTCTCCTAATTCTACTGCCTGGCACTTTCCCTAATGCTTTCTTGTATTGTTTCAGTCACAATGGTCTTCTTGAAGTTCCATGAACACTCATATCATGTTACTATTTTGGAGAGTTTGCACTCAATGACATTCTGTGGAGAGTGTTCTTATCCTAGATATTTACATGTTCCACTTCTCTTTTCACTAAGCTCTCTACTTAAATGTTATCCCATAAAAGAGACTTTTCTTGAATGTACTATCCAAAATAACAACCTACACTCTATATCTACTTATACACTTTTATTTCTCTCCATACTATTCCTCACTGCCTCATATGATCTATGTATTGACTTGTCTATTGTCTTTTCCCACTATATTATATGCTCCATGAGTGAAAGGATTACCACTTTTATTCACCATTGTATTATCAGGGCCTAGAACAGCACATGGTGTTTATTCAGAAGCTCTAAATAAATTTGTGGTGCATAAATGAATGAATGAATGAATGAGAATAGAAATATACCAAATGGATCAACTAAATTAAATGTAAATTTAAATAAAAACTTAAATGAAAATCCAATTCATAGTCAAAGTTTGCTTAATGAGTCAAATTAGTATAATAGGATCAGATTAAAATAACCCGATTCAACCTCTAACACCATAACTGTTCCTTGAAACAGGACAGGACATTTTTCCAAAACCAATTAATAAGGCTTCCTTCTATAGACAATGCCAGATGAGAATAATAGGGATTGATGCTCTAGTTTTCCTGTTTTATTTTTGTGGGCTATGGATGAGTAAGACCCCTTGTAATGATCTCTTTTAAAAAATTACTATGCAAGTTACCATACATAGGAAAAGGCATATAAATGCATATGTCGAGCAATAAATAATAAAAAGGTTAACAACATGCCTGTATTCAGGGTAAGCTATAAATATTACCAAGAACTTTTGAAGCTTTTTCTCTAATAGATTTTAAATTTATGCTCTCCTCCAAAGGTAATAAGTATCTTGAATTTTGAGTCAATTATGTCCTTGCCTTTTGAAATAGCTTTATTATATATAAAAGCTATAAAGATCTGCATAAAAATGAGATTATTAACTATTCTCTCACTTGTGTTTTTGCTCATCATTTTATTAAGATTCACCCATGTTGATGTATTTAACTTTAATTCATTAATCTTCGCTTTTATGCATTATTTCATTATAAAAACTTATGCTAATTTATTTATCCACATTACTCTTGATAGGCTTTCAGGTGGTTTCAGGTTGCTGTGCTATTCTTTAAAAATCACTACAAATATTCTTTTACATGTCTTCCCATTACCATTAGCCTTGAAACCATTCTCTTTCTTTAGAAGACATTTTTAAAAATAGAAGAGTTTCTACTTCTATGTTTAATCAATTTTGCATTGATCTTGCAATTACTGAGGAAAATCTTGTTTTCCTCATTTCAGCATTCTTAATCAGCTGTTTATTGTAGCCCTTCAAAAATGAACTGACGTCACCTTTAATAATTCATTTGGAGAAGCTCTGAAGTTAACACATCAGTGACAATAAACTGTCTCTGAAGAGTTGTTTTCTTTTCTTAAAGCACCCCTCCCCCCCAAAAAGCATTTAATATATTTTGAGAGATATTTAAATTTTGATAGGTCTATGACATCACAGAATAATTTTTTTTCATAAAGTTGTGTTGGTGTTCTCTAAGTATCTTAAATTGAATTAACTCCAAATAAATAAATAGACTCTGGTGGGAAAAAGAAAAAATATTGTGCTTCTGCTTCAAATTGGTGAAGCAGTTACTCATTTCAGTGTCTATTTTAGATTGACCAATTAATTTTAGCCTTGATTATACTGAGGAATTAAATGACTCTTGTCTTAAGAAAGCCTGCCTAATGTAATGAAAATATAGATGCACAGTTAAATTTGCATTTCAGATAATATTTTCAGAAGTATGTCTAATACAATATTTGAGATATACTTATACTAAAAAAGTATTAATTTTATTTAAAATGAAATTAACTAGACATTGTTTATTTCATCTGTCAACCCTATGCTTTTCCTACTAATTAGAACTCTCAAGGTTTCCCTCAAGTGTTCGATTGTTTGAAGACATTGCTTGTATTTCAGGAACTCACTAGCTGTTACGACCTTAGCAATCTTTCATTCTGAGCATTATCTTCAAGCAAAGCCCTGAGTGTCTTAGGATAACTATTTTTTTTCCCCCAGGAAGATCACTTTTGTTGATGGTTCTCTAATAAATTTTTTCCAAAACACAATATATTTCAGTCTCCAAAAAACATCATGCATAGCTGCTGACAATGTAAGATGCTGCAGGTTTGGGCTTCAAAGTCTAGAAAAATCTGAGAGGTCCTGAAATACCTGGATTGGAAGTCTTTTGAACCTCCCCAGTACCCATACTTGTAACTGCCTCAGCCAGATAATGCCCCACCCTCTTTGGCCTACCTGGAATGGCATCTTGGCGCTAGGCCTACCTTTTATTCGTTGGCCCATCTGCACGTGAAGTTGGCCTGCTCCCTTTTCCGGTCTTCTAGAACTTTTCCCCACTACGGCCCAACTACAACAAACATCGTTCAAGATGTCTGACAACAAGGGCAGCACAGATGGCCCACCAGAGGAGCATTCTAGAGTGGAGGCCAGGAGCGAGACATTCTCAGATAAAAAAATGAGCATGAGCTTAACCAGAGATGGAGACGGTACCATGGATGGTGATGGTTTCAGCCTTGCCAGCATAGAAAATCAAGACTCAGACTTAGAAAATTCAAATGAAAACATTATCCCTCCAAGCATAGAAGGCAGTGTCGAAAACATGGTATATTACCACTTAATCGAGGAGGATCCAGTATTGGAAAGGGAGGAGGAAGAGGGAGAGGAAGATGTGGAAGAATCAACAGCAGAACAGCCCCAGGTACAGGGCAATAAGCCCAACTATGATCAGTATTTATCAGATGAAGATCAATTCCTGAAGGACTGGATGTCCTCAGAGACATCTGCCCTGCCCCACCCTCTCTGGAAAGTCCTTACTGCTCTTTAAGAGCGGCAGCTGGGTTCAAGTGCCCGCTTTGTATATGAGGCCTGTGAGGCAAGAGTCTTTGTGCAGCGTTTCCACCTGCAGTATGGGCTTGCAGGCCATGGTGGTTGTGTTGATTGTGTGCACTTTAACCAGTGTGGCACCTTGCTGGCCAGTAGCAGTGATGACCTTAGAGTGATAGTTTGGGATTGGATGCATAAGCAGCCAGTACTGGACTTTGAGACTGGTCACAAAAATAACATTTCAGACCAAGTTCCTTCCCAACAGTGGTGATTCCACCCTGGTCACATGTGCCCATGATGGGCAGATACAGATAACAGACCTAGATGCTCTGCCACACCTTAGTCTTTCTAAGTGTGTAGCCCAGCATAAGGGAGCCTGCCACAAGTAGGCTCTGGAGCCAGACTCCGCTTTTAAGTTCCTAACTTCAGATGAAGATGCTGTTGTCTTTGCCGTTGATCTCAGACAAGGCTATCCAGCTTCAAAATTGGTGGTAACAAAAGAGAAGGAGAAGAAAGTAGGACTTTACACAATCTTTGTGAATCCCATGAATACTTACCAGTTTGCTGTGGGTGGACAAGATCAGTTTATAAGAATTTATGACCAAAGAAAAATTGACAAGGATGAGAATAATGGAGTACTTAAGAAATTCTGTCCTCATCACCTGGTCAACTGTGATTTCAAAGCAGCCATCACCTGCCTCATGTACAGCCATGATGGCACAGAGCTCCTGGCCAGTTGCAATGAAGAAAATTTTTACCTCTTTAATTCTTCTCACTGTGATGGAACTCAGTATGTTAAGAGATATAAGGGGCACAGAAATTATGCCATAGTCAAAGGTGTCAGTTTCTATGGCCCTAGAATTGAGTTTGTGGTGAGCGGTAGTGATTGTGGGCACATCTTCCTCTGGGAGAAATCATTCTGCCAGATCATTCTGTTCATGAAGGGGGACAGGGCAGGAACCATAAACTGTCTTGAGCCCCACCCTCACCTACCTGTGATGGCGACCTGTGGCCTAGACCATGATGCCAAGATGTGGGCACCCACAGCTAAAGCTACCACAGAGCTTACTGGATTAAAGAATGTTATTAAGAAGAACAAGTGAGAACGAGATGAAGATAGAATGCACCGCAGTTACCTGTTTGATGACCACATGCTTTGGTACCAATGTATTTGGGTGATACATTGGAGGAGGAAGAGAACCAAGAACCAAGAACGTGTGCAGTTCATACCATCCTGAAGGTCTCATACCTGCTCCAGTTAGATGTCACTTCAGCAAGCTGGATTTTAAGTTTGAAATTCAGTTTAACTAATAGATTTGCCTTTTATTTTCCACAATAAAAACCACCTTCCTTCTCTTTCCTCTACTTTCCTTCCTTCCTTTCTCACATTCTTCCTTCCTCATTTTTTTCTATCCTTGGTTTCTTTATTCCTTTTCTTTATCCTTTATATCTAGTGAATGTACAAGTATTTATGCCTCTTTTCCTTTGCTCTCTTATGGTTGACCTCTAAAAGTTCCTAATTCTGGAGAAAATATTAATAGCTTTATTGAATCTTATCTTCTAATTTCTGACACTCTGAAACTATCACCTTCTTTTTTTTCATTTTTAGCAGTTTATTATTCAGATTAAGTTCTCTGAGTTAAAAATTTTAGAAATGTGTTTGTTCTTTAAAAGTACAGTAAAATAAAGCAAACCAACATTCTTATTCTTTGAATGCTAAAACTGGTACATACATACGTGCATGCACACATAAATATGTGCACACACACATGCAGATTCTCTTTGTCTCTCTCCCTCTCTCTCTCTCTCTCTCTCTCACACACACACACACACAGAAAAGGAAGGGGGAGAAAAGGTGGATAGATAAATTCCTAACAAGACAATTCATGCTTCTACAATAAATAACAGGGTTGTCCACATTTTATGATTTATATGTTAATACTGATAAATTTGTGCTGATGGAGGCTCATAAGAATTAAATTGAATCAAATAACATTGTTTGCTCTGAACTTTTAATTTTCTTGTAGTTTCATGGCTGAGAACTCCCACAGGATTACTGTCCAGAAAGTTCTCTTGGGATAACCATCTCCTAGAAGATACCAGTCAGGACTATAAGAATTTCTAATATTTGAAAATACATATTTGAATTAACTTTAAGAATAACTTCACCTTGCAATAAAGTGTTGTTTATACTTACAGATAACTGTGTGATATCTTGGAAGAAATGTCTCATTAGACACCCATGCATTGCTTAAAATTCCCTTTGGTTGTTTATAAGAGTTTAATTGCTTTTAATATTTTGTTCTAAGCTTTATTTAATGTAAATTTGGGGTGCTGGATGTCCAATAACTATTCAATAATATTTGTGTTTTACACTTGTTTTTTGTGTAAGTGAGTGCAGATGCTTGCCTTTTCCCTAACAACTCTGTTAAGTATAACATACTCTTTTTTTGCAGATGTTTGTTGGTAAAGAAGGATGTGATAAAATATCCTGTGCCTTGATGATGGCTTTTCTTTGATAGCACTCAAAATGGATATTATCTCTAGCCCCTGGATAGCAGGTTGAGAAATTTACATAATGAGATTAGACTTTAGAATGGAAAACTATTTGATCAGAGTTCCTGCTTAATGAGATTCAAAGTTAAGGACAACTACTTGGGGATCTGGGGACTTGGGGTAGCACGTACCAAGATCTGCTGTCAGGAAAGGACCTTAAACAACCCAGAAGAATCCAAAGAGTCTCAGCTAAGCACTGTGGTTTAAAACAGAACATAAGGAGAACAGAGTTATGAACTAGAATTCCAAGTATGGGGCAATCCTTCACAATTAAGATTTATGCTAGCAACAATATTAATAAATTTTAAAAAAATTGGAATTTCCAGTGACACTGGGTGACAGTGAGAAGAATGGAAAAAGCAAGCTAACTACTCAATTCTTATTTCACCTGCTGTTTGGAAGTGGGTCTACCTTCCTGGGAGCTTTGTAATATGAACTAAAACTTTCTTCAGAGTTCCCTGCATGGTTCTGAGATTGCTTGTACTACAAGAGGCACCTGGTTGGAGACTTGGAAGGCAAAGGTATAGTAGTAGCCATAGTTAGTTTATGCTGAGAAAGTAGGAGCAGAGGCACATTGTCACTTACCTTCTGACTTACCTCAGTGTGAAGCAGCAGCCAGGTCCATAACTACAGCAGCTTCTCCTCAGATCTTCCTTTAGCTTCAAGAGCTCCATAAAAAGTATCTATTTCTCTAGTAGGGCACTCATGTCACCAAGATTGGAGGTTTTGAGGCAGTGAAAGATCAGCATGGCTTCCAGTCTGTCCTTATGGGTTCCAGCTACTCCTCATGGATTCCAGTCTACCCTTACTTTCCCCACTTCACATTGATCTCTTTACTGAATGCTTTGTTGACCTCAGGCTCTAGCATCTGAAGCAAGAGCAAAAGCCTTATGGAGACTGTTTAACCAGCTCTCACAATTGTATACTATCAGGTCCCTATTATAAATTACCACATACATGTATATCACCTCCAGTGTGTCTTTTTCTCTCTTTGAACCCTGACAGATGCAACCACCCCCACCTGCTTTGGACTGAGTAAGTCACCAGATTACATGGACAATTTGTCATTTGAAGGAGCAAAAGTCTTCTAGGGAGAGAGGATGGACTTGATTAAGATACACAGATAGATAATAAAAAGTCAAATAATTAATTCAAAAAATAAATTTATGAGTATATATAAAAATCAAGCTGGTAGAGTAGGTCCCAGAAAATGGAAGTAATGCTGCGATTTTAATTCATGAAAATATTGGTCCTATTAGTATATAAAAGAAAGCAATACAACATCACTACCAACCTTCCATGAGATGGTGGGCAAAGCTAACAATTATATTAAGGCAAAATTGCACCTTTAAATATAATATTTCAACATCAATTATTTTCATCCCAAAATGGAATTTCTACAGGACAGTTCTGTGTAGGTCCTCATGACCTTTATGCAATATTATAATTGTCTCCTAATTATGCACAGAATTTAACTGCATAAAGTTGTGTAAGATGCCAAACTATACTTTTAAAAGAACTTTTTCTGGCAGCCATTTTTTAAAAGGACAGGTGTGAAAAAGACCAGAGATGAAAAAAAAATGTAAAGGAGACTAACTGCTAAATGGCAGGCTAAAAATAATTTTGGTGATTTCTGTTATTCCAACAGTAACCTTCAGCAGTCCTCCTTCTACCATATTGTGAGCCAAAAGCATAATGCAGTAAATTTACAACAGCCATAATTTACATATTGTAAATACTTATTTACATATTGCAAATTATTTACAATTATTTACAATAAATTTACATTAACCATCTTGTGATCAATAGCTATGAACTTCACGATCTTAATCTGCTTTGACTTCAGTCTCTTCAACAGTAAAATAAGAAGTATAGGTTTTTAGATTTAGCTCGGAGCCATATGGAGTATTTAATATGTTATTTCTTTACTGGACAGTGAATTCAGACATGGATATATGACAGTCTAAATTCACAAGGAGCTTAGTACTCTAGTCTCAAGCTGTGTTCTGGGAGAACTAGAGAGTTTTGGATGTTTTCATTGGGAGGGGCCTAAAAAGTTTCTTGTCCTATTCTTTGTTCAAAAAACAATGTTTATTTTTTCCTTAGCTTTGGCAGCTTCTTTATCCCTAACTCCATTATATAAGACACCATCTAAATACTATAGAGTATATTCAAGTGTAATTTCTCAATATTTTTCATAAAAACCATATTAAAACAGAAGACAGGAAACTTAAGTTCAGAGAAGTTAACTTTCCAAAGTCATGGAGCTAAGTAGGTGCAAAGTAGGTGCTCAAATAGAATTTACAACTAAATCAATCTAACAAATAGGGGTATACAGCATAATTGTTTTGATATATGATAATTTGGTTTAGTTGACAATAGAAACTGGGATCCCACATTTTGAGATTCTTTCATAATATTTAAGAGTCACCTTTCTCTATTAATGTGCAGTATGTAGTCTTGGACTTCCATAAGCTGAATGGTAACCACATTAGCAACTTGAACCCCTGAAATTGAACTGTAGGCCTCTGAGGAGAACAAATGTAATGACAGCAATGAACCAAATAAGAACAAAAAATAAAATGCAAAATATAAAATCAGTATATGTTATATATTCTGGAATAGGGACAGTACTTCTAGTTTCAGCTACACTCATTAACTGAAAAACTTGTTACTCATGAATCTCAAATTCAAATAAAAGTTGAGTCTGAGTGATTGATTCTTTTGATTACTCTGCTAAAAATTAATAAGGATCTAGATATTGTAGGAACTCTCTTCCTCAGCTGACAGGTATGACCAACACTGTGAGGGGCTGAGACCCATGATAGGTAACCATTAAGATCTTGAATCATTTAGAAAAGCCTTTTTTCTACAGTGAGTTGCTCTCTCAGAGATGAGATTTAGGACTCACAATTTACCTACTTAAAACTAATAAGAGGTAACTGACAGTTCCACTCATGAACATTTTTTTTAAAAGATTGCAATTATAAATACTTATTGATAAAGGGTACCTGTAAAATTAAAAAAAATGTTTTTAGAAATATAGAAATAAACTTTAACACTATTAGATAGAACCAAATATTTTTGGGGAAAGATTTTGTTCCATGTGCTTTTTCTATAGTAGTTTTCTGTCAAAAAAAATCTCTGTAGAATTTTAGAGTGAATGAACTACTTGGTATGGCACCAGAGTGCTGGATATATGAATCAATGTATTTGTCAAAAAACATAGAGTTGTACATCAAAAAGAATAAACTTTAATATATACAAAGTAAAAGAAATTCAACCATAATATCAGGAGGTCTCAGAAGGAATACACACTATGACAAATGAATGTAACTCTATTACAAATGTATGACATAACCTCATTGAAGCAGGTGGGAGAAAAAGAAGCTGACTATGTTTTGAAGGGCAACTATAACAATAAAGATAAAAAGAAACATACATAAAAACTGTACTCTAGTTAGCAAATTTGTTTCTCATGAGGACTCGGGTTAAGTAAAAATTCTCAACGTGCTTTGTTTCATGTTGAATAAATAAGTAAATTGATGGTAGATGGTGAGAACCAGCTTTTTTGCAGTCATGAAATTATAGATAATCAAAGAGAGAAGGTTGGATGAATTCTGCAGTACTGAATAAGAGTTGGAGATATCAGTATGAATTCATGATTAGCTTAGCAATATATATCTATATTTATATACAACACAGATAGATAGATTCAGGAATAACTATATAAATGTGTATATACATGGGTTAGTATCCTGACATGTATTTCTTGGCTGTCTCCACTGAGAGGCCTTGGGAGAAGTGACACCCCAGTAGTAATGAACACCCCCAGCACCCAGATCTTTATTTCTAATATAATTTTCCAATGACTGGGCAGGGAACATACAAGATAAATCTGGAACATCTTATAGTGCTAAATATCAAAGAAGTAGGATGAAGGTACATAAAAGTGACAGGTGAAACAACAGAATTCCCAATGGACAAAGCTGGAACAATTTCTCTGGGAAAAAAAAAAAAAAAAAAAAAAACACCCACCAAACTGTGATTTTACATCATGACCTAAAGTATCCAATAAATACTCATGAGTCCATTCTGGCATAAATAAATCAATTAAAAAGAAGGGGTAAATCTTACTATAGAATTACTCCAAATAGCAAATATACACACTCATTTCACCAAGAGATGGAGTTTAAATCTTTTCTCGCGTTGAGTATGGGCTAAATTTAGTATCATGTGTCCAAAGAATAGCATATAAAAAGAGGAAAAAGAGTAACTTCACAGTAAAAAAAAAATTCTACAAACACTCTCTAAGAAAGTGATGGTGGTTAACATCACCAGTAATGAAATCACATTGATAGCGTATGCCTCCTTCACCTCTCTGGTTATTCTTCCCCAAAATCCATAACCTTGGTCTAACCAAGGAAAAAAAATCAAGATAACCCCAAATTGAGGAGCATTCTATAAAATACCTTCGAAATTTTTAAGGTCACAGGAAATAAGTTAAGGCTGAGAAACTATCACAGACTAGAGTAGCCTGTGTTGGTGACTAAATGCAATGTGCTATCCTGAATAGGATCCTGGAACAGAAAAAGGACATTAATGGACAAAGTGATAAAATCTGAATAAAGTCTACAGTTTAGGTAATAGTAATAAACCAATGTTTGTTTCTTATTTTAACAGATATATCAAGGTAATGAAAATGCTAACATTAGGGGAAGTTGAGTAAAGGTTATGTGGGAACTCTCTGTATTATCTTTGGAACTTTCCTATAAATCTAAATTATTTAAAAATAATAAACAATACATTAAATGTCAAAAAAAATCCATGGAAAATATCTCTAACTTTAGTAGCCATAAAAATTCTGGTAATGTTTATCATATCAGTAGAAATAATTCAGTTCCCTTGGTTTTTGAAGTCTCTGCTTATTTTGTGATTCATGCTGAGTAACTTTCATTATTTGTGACCTTTTGAAAATGTTCTTTCTTTCATCATTTCTCTGACTATTTTGTTTGATGATGTGCTTCTATAAGTTGCTTCTAATAAAAGTGCAATAAAAAGTATATATTGAAATAAAGATGAAATTTTAGAGGACAACATTTTGTAAATTCTTCAAAGAAAGAAATTTTTTTAATGGGAGTCATTTCATTAAACTTAATTTTAAGGTACTTAGTATTTAGCAACTGTACAAACTATTACTACATAGCTGCTTTCTTTAAATTGCTGATAACTTAACAAGAAAAGTCTCTGCAGTAAGTAAAATTTTAAGGACATTTTTAGAACAGAGGTGAAGTGGAGGCAGATTTGCATTGGTTCAAGGGTATATAGAAGGAGAGTAAATACAAAGGTGAATGTAGACAAATATTTCCAGAAGTTCTGCTATAAAGAGGGAAAGAAGAAAGGAGTGATGGCTAGAATAAAATGTAGAATTAAAGTATGACTGTTATACCTTATTTTTAAGATGAAGGATATCAGAAAAATTATATCGACAGTAAATATCTAGGTGTGAAAAAGAAATGAAGCATGTGGGAAATCATAGAAAACTCCAGGATTCCAGCCCTTGAGGAGATATGGTCTAGAATCCAGTGGAGGATGCCCTTTCTTAAGATCAGACTGGATGATATGAATTCAGTCAAGAAAATTGACATGGAAGATGGGTGTCGGGAGCCTGATGTTATTGCTTTGACTTTCTGTCTTGTGAAATATGAGGCAAGGCCATCGATTTAGACTCCTAGGGGAGGAGATTTTGTAGTTTTGGAAAGAGAAAAGATAATGAACCTAATTTTCTCAGAAAGTAGGAAAATAATCTTCCTGGGGAAATATAATTTTTTTCAAGGAATGTAGAGTTTTTAAAATAAAATTATAACTGAAATTTGCTTTGGTCATTGTATTGACATTTTATTTGAAATTCAAATAAAGCCTGGAAATGGAAAAAAAGATGTTTATCAAAACCTCACTTCACTGGTGACAAAGGAGGTGTGTCTGTCTGAATTATATGACAGGCATTATAATGGCATCCATGATTTCTGTGCAGTTTCAAGTCAACTTAATTTAAGATCCAATCTGAAATTTGCACTTTTCACCAGAATGCTTATGAAATTTTCTGTTGTTTTCACCTACACATATACATAGAGAGTGCTCACAACTTCAGTGCTACACAAACGTAGGCATTATTAGAGAAGAAGCCCTCTGCAGAGTATCACAGAGTAGAACCATGCTCTCATAATCTTTTAGAAACCTGGTTTCCCAAACCCGGACTAAAATCTGAGAAATTTCTGTAATGAGTATCAGATACCTGGACATGAGAACAAGGCCATTACAACATAGTCCAGGATGGTATATTAAGAAAAATTCAGCAAAACAGTTTTCTCAATTTCTAAGTGAGTACAGACACTTTTTAAAGTATAGAGTGGGATCTAACAGGATTGTCATTAAAGGCTAAAACTCTTCATTGAAATCAGAAGCCACTTCAGGGCATCTGATATATAAGAACAAAGAAAATAAGCCATGTTTTTTAAGTTTTAGCACAGGAAACACATATGAGCTTTTTGTAGTCACTTTGTTCAACTCTTAAATTAGTTCTAATCATTTACTAATGAGATCCTCTCAGATTGTCCATATGTGCTATCAAATCATCCATAATCAGTTACACTTTAATTTATTTTTCACTAGTTATACTTACTTTTCCATCATTTCCTGCATTTGGTGGGGTTTCCTGAACAACACCGAATAGTAGTAATGTTGGTGCACATCTATGTTTGTTCTTAATGTTAATGGAAATGCTTCTAATCTGTAATCATGGGCAGTTTTTCATCCTTGGTGTATATTTGTGCTTTGACTCTTTTTTCTTGTTTATATTTGCCAAATTTGTATATATTTTATCAATCTTTTCACAGTGCTGTGTTCAGTTTTAGTGGAGGTAGAATCACTGATGCGTATCTGTTTTGAATGGTTTATCTTCTACCTCATTCATTTCTGCATTTATATTTACACTTGCTTTATTTTGATTTGTTCAGGTTTTATTTCTTGTTTTTTTCTTCTTAAAGACAAAACTTTGTTTCTTACATTTATTTTTTGTTTTTTAAATTGAATCCATTAAACTCTATGAAATTTCCTCTGAGTGTGATTTGAACATATTTCATAGGTTTTAATTTATAGTGTCTTCATTCTTTTCCAAATAATATGTAATGCTATTTATGATTTTTGGTTAAAATAAATTACTTTAACTAATTATTATGATTAAAAAGTTATCAATTTTTATTATAAAATATCCAAACAGTGGATAACAGTATAAACTGTAAAGTAAAATTATTTCTCCACTTCTTCATACTCTGTTGTTGCAGGCAAGTAGTGTTAACAACATTTTGAAACTTTCTGTAAAACATAATTGATATATATATAAGAACAGATGTATTTTTATACAGTAAAGGAGTCTGAATTAGTTATCTATAGCTGTGAAACACATTAACCTAAAATTTGGTGACTTAAAATAGCAAACTTTAAAAAAAATTTTACATGTTCTGTGGGTTAGGAATATGCTCATGACTTAATTGGGTCCTCTAACTCAGAGTATCTCATAAGGCTTCAATCAAGGTGTCAGACAGGGCTGCAGTCATCTCAAAGCACAGCTGGGGAAGGAGCTGTTTCTGAGGTCACTTGTGTGGCTGTTGGTAGGCCCCCAGTCCTTGCAAGCTATTGCTCAGAGATAAGAGTTCCTTATCAAGTCAGCTTCTCTATAGGGCAGCTCACAACATGGTAGAGCTCACTTCTTTCAGAGCCAATGAGTGAATGAAAGAAGGTACAAAGTAGATACTTGTGGGGAGCCGTTCGTAAGAAAAAGCTTACGGACAGAAGAATAACAAATGGCATGAGAGCAAGGATGCGAGTTGTTTCCCAGAGCTCAGCCCAGGCCCTGCTTCTAACCTTTGCACCTCTAACCTTTGAAGTTGCTGTCCGGCAAGAATCTTTACAGCTGCTGTCAGGAAAGTATAGCTAAGGGGAAGAGCCTTTGCAGCTGCTGTCCAGAAAGTATAGATAAGAAGAGTCAACTTACAGCTAGGTCACCATAGCAAACCTGCATTCGCAGAAAAAAACCCCTTCCCCCACGTCCGACCCTATATAAGTAACTGCTTGAGCCCCCAATAAACGAGACTTGATCAGAAAGCCTGTTTTGTCTCCATTCTTTGCGTCTCTTGTCCCCCTTCTTTTCTTGGTTTCTAGGGCCTCAGTTGATCGTCCCGTGGGCCGGGACAGATACTACAATCTTTTAACCTAATCTCTGAAGCAACAGACCATCATTAAATTGAACCTACTTTCAAAGTCTGAATATGAAGAGTAGGGGATTGTTGAAGGCAGTCTTATAGGCTGCTTATCACAGGATCATATTATGCTTTTATTCCCTCAAAACATAACTTTACATCCTTCCATATCATTATCTATCTAATGCTTTTTCAATCACTGCTGGTGTGATGGCAAAAATGCAGTAAATGAGCAAGCAAACAAATAAATATGTAAATAAACAAGCAAACACATAAATAAGTGATTGAGAACTCAATTTATAACAGGTATCTTTAGGTATCTTCAGCATGCGTAAAAAATATATGGTTATTGTCATACCCTTCATTGTCTCAACACTCATTTCAGATTTGGCCAAGTAATAAAAAATGGACTAGCAAGATTTTCTGGAGAATGGAACCAAGGGTTGCAGAGAAAAATAGATAAGAGAATTCCTCCTGGGAAAGCAAAAGTGTCCAAATGGATATTTAGTGGTCAAAAGCGTAGAAGTATGGAATAGAATAGTGTACTATAGGGACTGCCAGTATTTTACCCAAAATAAACTTTCTCTTCTGTCGGGGCACAGAGCTAAATTTCATTTCCCAACCTCACTTTCAGTTATACATCACTATGTCAGTGGGGATGTAAGAAGGAATGTATTCCATTTCCAGACTCAGTGCATAAGAACTTCCCAGGTGTTTTACCAAATTCTTTTCCAGTTCTCATTGACTAAGATGGAGGTGAACAGGGCTCATGTACAGGATGGAGCCTTCTTAATTGGACTCATAACTTTATTTCAGTTACATGTTATTTTATTTGTTATTATTGAAGAGAAGCAGAGTTTGCCACCCCAAAATATGACTTTTTAGAATATTAATTATTTTAAGCTGGATTTTTTTAAAGAAAAAAAGACTCAAGAAGAGCCTTTTACTTCCTCCTCTTTACCTGTCTAAAGGAATACAGATAGATAAAAACCTGCTTAAAGGAAAGAAGCTATCATCTTAGGATCATGATATGAACTAAATGTGGCAGACAAAGAGGAATCTAGTAATATTTGTTAGACTCCCCGCTGTGTCACATTGTTGTGGGGGGCCTAGCAAGAATTTGTTCACCACGTGTTTGCTCTTTCTCAATTACCTGTGAATTGCCTACTTCCTTTCTGAAGTCCCCAGCCTTCCCGTCCTTAGTCCAGAATGTCATATAAGCCTCTACTGCCCAATTTGTCCTTGGGTCCTACAGTCTTAAGGAACCCCCATATATACATGCATAATAAACTTGGGCATTTTCTGCCAGTATAATTATTAGGCTAGCCAGAAGCACTTGGAAGGGAATAAGGACAATTATTTTCCCTCCCTTACCCTATCTTATTCCTCTTTCTGATATTCCTGTTGGATAGATTCTTGGAACAGCTGGCTGTACTTTCCAACTTTTATTAGTATTTCTATTATCCTTTCCAACAATTTATTATTTTAGGATAATTTTGTGACAATTTGTTTGTCTAAAAGATACCTGGTTACCAAGGCCTGATCCTATAACAGTGATAGGTTATGAAAAGAGGTGTAGTATGAAGGTAAATAGTTTTGTGGGAAAGGTATTAATCTTTTTATTTAAACTCTATCTGAAATCATAATAGGGCAAATTCTCATGTTACTTAATTCTCTAGCGCAAGTTGGGGGTTGAAGAATTAGACAATAAAGAACATCGATTCAAGAGGGAGCTTCTTCCACACTATGTCAGATAATCACTTTCTTGGTTTTTCCATGGCTTTTCCTATTCCCCCATCAACCCTTCCAGTAATGGGCCACCTTTGGATTCGTTTCCATCCTATGAAGGATTCTTCCTTGTACATATATATGATCTAGTTTGGTTTATGTATTTCAATATTCCTTTACTGATGCTGTACCACCATAGGAACACCATATATTTTCCAGCAGAATTGGAGATTTTGGGAGTAATTTTTATACATCATTTCTTTATCCATTGCATTTTATTTGTAACCATTAGGCCCACACTATAACAGTTCTCTGCTTTGCTACACCATCATTGAAATCTTTTTCTCTATCAAAGAGAATAATTAGTATGAAAGGCTGACAACTTCTTACCTTTTGTGGAGTAACCATTCACATTTTTGTCTCTTTTGGGGATTTTTAGAAGTTTTGTGATTAGCAACTTTAAATTGTGAAACTCTATATACTTCTTGTCACTACCATCCTCCAAGTGCTATCAAGATACTTTGAAATTCCACCATTCTTCATTCTTTCATCAAAACAGTCCAAGATATACAAATGGTTCACTTGATTTATGATTTTTTTGCTTTATGAAAAACATATTCATAGTTTTTTCTAGTATTTTTTAATAAAGAAAATATTTATACACCTAAGGTATGTGATGGTAATAACCCCAAAAGGACAGACATAACCATTTTTTCTATTGTTAAGTGGGGAACTACAGTTGGGAGCTGAGAAGAGAAAATCAGTTAATATTTGTCCTATATAGATCAGTGTACCTAATAACAAATTTAATGACTATGAGACAACTAAACAAGAATCTTTATTTGTCAGTGTTTTCTCAGTATTGAGTCTTTTACACAATTGGTTATAGTATCATGATGAAAAAGAACAGGGTTAAACTATTTTTTTAAAAAGATAACCCTATGAGGATATTAAATCTATCAAGGATAAAGTATAAAATTACCTCCTAAGTGCAAAGTTAGACAAACAAAGCAAATAGAAACTTGCCAAAAAATGAGAAGTATTTCTGTTTTATCAGTGCAAACAAGATAAATGTCAAAAAGAGTGTTAAATTTGTTTGGGGCTCTAAAAACTAACCTGAAGTGATTGAGGCTGGATATCTCTTGTTTGAAAAGTTCTAGAGGGTGTTGATATCCTAGAACACACAGCCACAATGAAAGAGTGAAGTGCTGAGCTTGTGTTGATTCACCCTGAGGCATCTTCTTTATTTAATGACCTCAAGAAGATCTTTGAAAAAGGAGAGGATAATGCAGAAGAATTGAAATTCTTAGAGTCACACTATTTATATGTCAGGAAACCAGCTAAGTCTTATAGCTTTGAGCAAGGCTGCATACTCTAATTTTGAGGCTGATAGGACTTCCTTGAAGAACTTCACAAGATCATGGGGAAGAAAGTTGGTTGGTGTCTATAAAAAATGGTCTTTTGTCTATTTTGTCCCTATATACTTTCATTACACAGGTCAAAAAAGAAATCCTAGGTCATGTCTCACTCCATAATTTTCTTATTAAGATTCTTGGCGAAATATTGAAGATATTAAATTTAATTGCTTTCAGAATCATCATTTACAAAACACGATTATTTTAATAATACATTAAAAATATTTATCAGATATATAAAAAAATTAAAGAAAATTTTGCATTACCCCATATAATAACTATTTCTTTGAGTGATTTTATGATAAATATCAAAATTTATTTCAAATACTTCCTTTGGCCTAAATATGGGTAGTTGTTTTTCCCATACAAGTAATGAAAATGGCATTTCAAATGTATTAGGTTTTATGTTTAAATAATTTCTTGAGAAAATTATAATGGCAAGCCATTTTAATAATGACTGTATAACACACAGGAAGAAATTTGTTTCTGTCCTTAATTATCAAACTAGGTCATAAACAAGCCAATTTATGATAGATACAGAGAAAAATACAAGGTGAAGCTAAGAGTTTTAAGTATTATTAAAACTTTTTTGGAAATAAAAATATATATAAATCTGTTAAGTCTTTTGGGAAGAGAGTGCTACTCCCTCCGCCTACACCTCCCCCTATCTTGATTCACTGCCTGGCTTATGTACAGAAATGTTAACTTTAATAAAAATCTTCACTCCAAATAGGCTTCAGCAAAATTGTCATTTTAGAATGAATTTATAGAAATAGCATCACTGGGCAAAATGATATATAAAATTTAAGGTTTTTGCTAACCCTAAGTTTCCCTCTACATATTTTTTTTTCAGTTTTGACCTCCATCAACAATTTTAGACATAAACATGAAAGTTATATTTTGAAACTTTTATTACAATATTTATTCACTCTATTTTTTTCTGTCTGGTATTTTTATAACAGCCAAAATATATTGTTTCAATTAGATTTAAAACAATGAAAAGAATCTGTATTATGAGAAACATGAAGATTGCTTTCCTCTTTCAAGTCATTCTCTATATGTTCTTCTAGGCTTATTAATGATTCTGAGAGAGGGAGAGAGAGGTTTTCTGTGTGTGTGTGTGTGTGTGTGTGTGTGTGTGTGTGTGTGTGTGTGTGTGTGTAGGTGTAGAGGGGGGAGGCCAGGAGGGGAGGATCAAAAAATTTTATCCTGGTATCTTGGATAGACAAAGAACCCTACCCCTTACCCCGCCCAGGGCCATAGCCCTAATGTGTGAACTGTACTGAAGGGAACCAAACTTTTGTCACCCTGATACTGCCTTTTGGGATATTGATTTTAAGCTGTTTATTAAGAAACAAGGCTAGGAAAGAACCTTTGACCCTCCCTATCCCCCTTGCCTGCCTAAGAAATTCAGACAGAAAAACTGGCTTTAGGAAAGAAATCTTAGGATGTTCACCTAGTCAGAATTTTCCTGCCATGTATGTTCTGTTCTTCTTCAATTACCTGTAAATTACAAATTCTCACTTCTAAAATCTAATACTTCATTCCCTCACTTTCTTCTTTGTCCAAAAATGTCATATATATCCATTGTTCCCTCACTGTCTTTGGAATGTTCAATCTATGTAACTTCTGCATGCACATGTATTAAAACTGATTTTATCCTGTTAATCTGTCTCTGTTAAATTGACTATTAGCCCAGCTAGAAGAACTCAGAAGGTAGAAGGAAAAGTATTAAAAAGTATTAATTTTTTAGCTCCTACAGTACCTTTGATTTTTTAAACAAACTTGTTTACTGTCATAGCACACCAGTTTATCTTTATGGACCAGTGGTCAATAAAATCCATGGTATCCCATATATTTAAGTACTAGATTTGGACAATCAACTATTGAAACTGCCTTCTCTGAGATGGAAGAAGATGTCATATCATAGGATATTCTCAGAGATAAATTCATCCTTGGTCTTTTTCTACAAAGAATTTTCCAGTTTGCACTATTACCATAGGCTTAAAATAAGAAATGCAAATGGCCTTTATAATTTATATATTTAACTGGTCACATGATCACATCTAACCTATAGAGCCCCCCCTTAGTAAGGAGAAAAGGATGAATAGGTACTGGGTAGGCTCACTGCCACAAAAGCCAAGGTTGCTACATAAAGCAAGGAGTTTCCAACAGCACCAAGGACAGCTAAAAGATCAAGTAAGATAAAAATGGAGAAACTTCCATTAATTGTAACAATAAAAATGTTATTAGCGATCAAGGCAAGGAAACATTCAATGAGTGATGCAGGGAAAGTCAAAAGGAGTGGTATGGGAGGTAGTAGATAATCATCAAGGAAATAATTAAAGTTTAATAAATAACCTAACCATATGTCTTCCAACATGTAAAAAAATGTCATAAATTATAAGATATTATTATATTAAATGCAGGCAATTGATTTAATTTTTATCACTTGGTTAAATACATTATTGTTTTCAATACTTTACTGATTTTCCAATAACAATCAAAGTTTGCATATTAGCTGACTTTGCATGGAAAATATACAGATTCTACTGTGTCACTTCTGGCCCCCAACAGTGAATGCATTATATTACTCCTTTGATATATATTGAGAATCTATTATGTGGCAAACAATGTTCCAGGTAATGAGAAGTTCACAAAAAAAGTTTCTATCCTAATGAAGCTTAGAGTTCATCAAGAAGGAGGATAATACACATTTTATAATATCAAGTACAAGTGAATGCTATAGGGAAAAAAGGCAGGTGAAGGTTCAGAGAATGGAGTGGGTAGTCAGGAAAATCCTTTCTCAGGATTTCTGAAAAAATTAAGAGAATGAATCTTGTGAACATCTGGAGGAAGTTCCATGAGTGAGGGAATAAGTGATAGAAGGACAATAAGAAAGGTAGAGGAACTGGGAAGAGGGAGCACAGGCAAGAAAGGAAATATTGGAGAGGGGTCCATTAACCAGCTCATGTGGGTAGGTACAGTATTGTAGGCCTGGATAAAAGCTTTAAATTTTATTTTCAACAATATGATGGGCCTTTGAAAGTTTTTATTTTTTTTGCTTTTTTTGCTTAGCTTTGTTTCTTTTAACCAGAGTGTCATGTTTTTCATAAACACTGCAGTGTCACTACTTTTAGGACTGACAACTTAATTTCAAGGCATACATATTGAAGTATAACAAGTTCTCATTTGCATTCTAAATTTAATAAAAATAGGATTAAATATAAATAAAATGTATAATTTAATTCTTAAGACTAGTAGTTTATAGCACATGAATTTGGTCACAAACATGTTTTTAGCTTTGAATATGCTGTGCAAATAGGCAACTTCTCCAGCCTATAATTACATTGCTTGACAGGTGAGAGACATGTTCTATAAAAATGTAATAAAAAACCCTTTAGAAAACATATATTAAAAAAAAAACTTTTTGAGTGAGTGCTCGTATTATAGAAAAATGTTTGTGAAGATATTCCAAATGGATATTGCAAATTCAATAATGTAGGGGTTCCAAGCTAAATGACTCAACTGGAGAGACAATTTTGTTCAAAAACTGACAATTTTCTCCTCTAGCTGGCCACTGGAAATTACTTTTACATCTGTATTAAATATCCCAGTAAAGCTCTTGGGCTGTGTCCTAAGAAAATAGAGTTATGGAGTAATATTTAGGTTCAAAGATATTTATCTGAGTATAATAAAAGAAAAATTGACAAAATCTAAATACTCAACAATAAGGCAATAATGAAGACATTGTGCTATTTTGTATCATGAAGTAGCACCATGATAGTGAAAGTTTAATAATATTAATACTCTAAATATAGAATGAAATTTTTTCTAAGTGTGATTTTTGTTTATCTATTTAGGTATACCAAGCTGTCAAGTTTGATTCTTCAAGAAGTTCATCTTTTAATTTAGCTAGTCTAACATTTTTCTTTTCAAATGTTACCATTATTAATCTTAATTTCAAAGTTACAACACTATTCATTGATTTACTTTACTTGAGGACTTTTGGAATACTTCCTGGATTATTTTTGTCTACATGTGTTTCATTTTATTTAAAACTTAGAAAACTGAGCAAGCAATCACAAGTACTTCTGTTTCTGTTGAAGCAGAATGTACTCTTAGTCCTGCCTTTCCCTCTACATTCATTTATAAATATCTATCTAAAGAGCATGTCAAGGCCACATATTTCTGAGTCTATTTCCTACTGATTAAACAGTAACATTTTCTTTCAATAGGTGTATTTAATCAAAGGAGGAGATCTCACTTGTGATCAGTTTTATTTGATCTTATCTAATTTTTCTTTTTCTTTTTTTTTTTTTTTAGTCATCCATTCCAGTCTCTGGAAGTATTCTTTTACTTCTATCACTTCATTTCATTCTTACTTTATCTTCCTCTCTGTATTTAAATTAAAAGGAATTATCAAACACTAGTTTCTGAAATTATCACTGTACTTATCACATTGTTACATGTATCACATTTATAATTATAAACATAATTCTATTTATTGCATAAATGAAAGTTACAAACTTTCTCATATGATTTGCATGTTATTAGTAGTAAAATATATGACTTTTAGAAAAACAAATGATAAATTTCAAGTTTTCTTTCTCTAAAATGAATAGTAAATTGAAAATTCAAAAGCTGTGCAAATTGTAAATATGTTATTGTTAAATTTGCCTACATCAATGTCAAATGTTCTTGTATTAAATTTTGAAATAGTCAAATCTAAAGACTAAAAGGATATAATATTTAGTAGCATTATGCATGAAAAGTATACTAAGAAATAAAACACAGCAATGAAGCAAATCAACATAATTACTTCTTTTTATGGTTTGGGGAGTACTTCATAGAAAGAAAGACCATAAAGCAGATATAATATCTCAACTCTATAGATACCTATACCATTAACAGTAAGCCATGATTAGGCATTCACACCAGAAAGAAGTCAAAGTGATTCTTCATTACAGAATATTTCCTATATAATATATAATTTTGATATTCCAGCAACTGCCTAAATAACAATGAAAGGTAGGAGTCAGCCTTCTTTAAGCTCAAATTCTGCATCTGCTACTCAATAGTTCTTTGACCTCTCTGCCTCAATTTGTTATCTGTAGAATGGGAATGACAATAATAATATTCAATTCATAGAGTTTTCTCAGTGTTTGAAACACTGAGGATAATAGCTGATAATTATAAAGTGTTTTTAAAATATATTCTATTATTATTATGATCTCTTTTTGTTATCCATTCATTTTTCTTATGCTTCAGAAGCATTACCTAGGGCTCATGGTGTGCTAGTGAAATTTTCAGAGAACGAATAAAACAAAAAGAAAAAGAAAACAACAAAATAAACTCCTGTAACCAGCCTTCAGAAGATTTTACTGAAATTTGAAAATTATTCTCACCATCTAATTCCAAAATCATCTAAGTGAAAGGCTAGCTTTTATTTGTTTTAAAAGCTTGGTTTTGTGTAAATCTGGTAAGAGTAAAGATGGAAGAATATAAATTTGGTTAAACTTATAAAAAATTCTAAAATATTTGATCTCTTTTTCCATCATCTAAACATAAATTATGTCACAATATGTCTTTATCTAGTGCCCTTGAATTTTCTCTGGGCCTTTAACAGAATTTAAATTCCAAGTACCAGAGGTTATTTTAATAAAAGCATTAACTACAACTCTGAAATGATCTAATTTTGTATTTTTAAAGGTTCTTGGGATCAGAAATATGAAATAATTTCTTATTTTTATCTGTTAACATTCCAAACCAACATAGACAATTTGTTTAGTGAACTTTACTCAAAAATACTTGCAAAAAAGGCATAATGTTATTTTCATATGGCACAATGGACAGGGAACACCTGTCACATCAACTGTTTTTTTTTTAACTTTATAGTATATGCATCCCCATGGAATCTTTATTCTGATATGTGAAGTTTCCTGAGATTTAATATGTATATTGAAAGATAATTTATTAAAATTTAGTAAAATCATATCCCATTATACCAACTTTAGTTTTATATAATTTGTTCACTCTAATTATAAAACTAACACAAAATCATGATAAAATGTTTGAATGTTGCAGTTACTATTTGAAAAAAAAATAACCTTAAACCAGAAATCACCTTACACATAAAGCAACATATTGGTAGTAAATTTATTTCTAGACTATTGATCAGTCTGTTAATCTCCCTCTCTCTATATATATTAATGTGTCTATCTGTGATCTTGGGTTCCTAGTATACATGTAGCCATTTTTTCCTGCTTTTCTAAAATTTAACATAATTCCATGAACATTTCTATATCATCCCATTTTTTTTAGAAAACTTGACTACAAGGGTTCCAAATAAGTATTTATCTAGATTTTACTAGGACTCCATCCTTATTTGAGTTTTCATATTTCCTTGATATTCTCCTTTCACTTTCTTAGCTGGCAGCCAAGCCATTTCAGGTGATACCTTCACTTTTTGAACTTGGATGAAAGAGTACATTATAAGGAGAAGGATCCAGCTTCCAGGGCAGTTGCCAGATTTGTTGGGAATAAGCTACCCCGAGGTCAACTTTGGCCAATAGGTAAAAGGAAAGAGAAGACAGTGAGGCAGATAATTATGGACTACTCTTGGGACTGGCTACCTTTCCAAAGAGGTCTCATATGCTAAGTGAATATGCTTCCAGAGTGATCTGTTCTGTCTTTATGGCTTATTAGAAGCAGTAGCAAATAGAGCAATGCATTGCTTTGGATCTTAACTAATTTCATTTTTTTCCCCTCAATTCCCAATGCACCAGGCTGACATGTCTGAAGTGAAATTTAAACATCTTAGTTCATCCTTCAGGTTTTATTTTCTTAATAAACTATTTTATTAAATATTTTTTGCAATTACAGTTGACATTCAATATTAGGTTCAAGTGTTCAACATAGTGGTTAGACATTTAGAAAATAAATTTTTCTTTATTAAATATGTTCAATGAAGATTGCATTAAATTTATATATTGCTTTGGGTAATATGGCCAGTTTAACTATGTTGACTCTTCTAATCCATGAACGTGTATTATCTTTCTATTTCTTTGTGTCTTCTTCAATTTCTTTTAATAACGTCTTATTGTTTTCAATGAATAGGTCTTTTGCAAAAGAAATAGAACAAAAAATAATCAGATTTGAATGGAATCACAAAAGACCCCAAATAGCTAAAGGCATCCTGAGAAAGAAGAACAAGGCCAGAGGCATCACTTTGCCTGACTTAAATTATACTGCAAAGCAATAATCATCAAAACAGCATGGTACTGGCAAAAACGAAACAAAACAAAAAACTAAAACAAAAACAAAACACAAACAGACACACAGACCAATGGAACAGAACTGAGAGCCCAGAAATAAACCTTGATATGTTATATGTGGGTAAATAATTTTCACCAAAGATGTCAAAAACATAGAATGAAAAAAAGATGCCTCTTCAATAAATGGTGCTGGGAAAATTCGAAAGCCATATGCAAAAGAATGAAACTAGACTATTTTTCACTGCACACCAAAATTAACTCAAAATGGATCAAGATGTAAATATAAGAACTGAAACAATAAATTTCATAGAAGAAAACTAGGTACTAAACTCATAGTTCTTAATTTATAGGGGATTTTATAAATTTGATATCAAAGGCAAGGGAAGTAAGTGAATAGGACTGTATCAAAATAAAATCTGCACAGCAAAATAAACCATCAACAAGACAAAGAGGGAACCACCTGAATGAGAGAAGATATTTGTGAAGAACACCTCCAATAAGGGTCTAATATCCAAAATACACAAAGAACTCATACAATTCAACCAAAAAATTCCAGCTAAAAAATGGGCAGAGGACCTGAACAGACACTTCTCCCAAGACGACATACAAATAGCCAACAGACATAGAAAAAGATGTTCAACTTCACTAGCTATTAGAAAAATGCAAATAAAAACCACAATGAGATACCACCTCACACCTGTTAGAATGGCTATTATCTATAGGACAGTAATAACAAATGTTGGAGAAGTTGTGGGGAAAAAGGAACATTCATACAGTGCTGGTGAATATGCAAATTGGTACAGCTACTATGAAAAACAGTATGGATGTTTCTCAAAAAATTAAAAATAGAATTACCAAATGATCCAGCAATCCCTCTTCTGGGTATCTACCCCCTAAAATTTGAAAATATTTACCCATAAAGATATATGCACACCGATGTTCATTGCAGCATTATTCATGGTGGCCAAGATATGAAAACAAGTGAAGTGTCCTTCAATAGATGAATAAATGAAGATTTGGTAAGGGGAAAAAATGGTGTAGATGATAGAGGCTTTGTTAATCCCTCTTGCGACCAAATGGAAATTGTAAAAGAAACACAGAGCAAACAGCAAGGAAAGTCACCTAGGATTTAGATAAACAGAAACACTGTAACTAATCAACCTGCAATGGTAGAAGGTAGAAGGGAATGAAGATGCTAGGCTGCTGGGTTCCCAGCAGCTAAGTGGAACAGAATCTGTGGCAGCTGGCAGCTGCTGACACCACTTAAATAGGCCATGTCCATGACTGGACTTTCCAGGTGATGGTCCAGCTTGCTTTGAGCACTGGAGCCAGGTTGCTACTCAGGGGGCACCAGGTACCTACAGGGGGACATACTGAGTTATTAGAGTGAGGGCTGGAGGTGAGGCTCTCTTCCAGACAAAAGTGCTGATAGTATCCATTGTTCCTCTGTTGAGCCCTCTTCCCCATCCCTAGTGCGCTGATACAGCACTACCACAGTAGAGATGTCCCCACCCAAGCCACATCCAGGTATATCCTCCATGAGTCAGGTGCTCTTTGCTGAGCAGTGCCAAAACTCATAGTGGTGGCGGCTGGCCTCAGTTTCTGGAGGCAACTATAAGAATCCATCTTTGGATTACTTGCTGAGTCTTAACATGTGGCCCTGGAGAGGCACAGTTTCAGGCTCAACTTGGCCTGCAGCTGAAACCCTCTCAAAACTGTACCACTGTACACCTACCACAAAAAGTCACACTAATAAGACTGGGAAATCTAGCTTTGATTAGTACATAGAAACAGACACAGTAAGACAGCCAAAATGGGGAAAACAAAGAAGCAGAAATCATATGAGAAAACAGAATAGAGAAATAATGGAGCCAAGCAATCTAACAGATGCAGAGTTCAAAACACTTGTTATAAAGATGCTTGATGAACTTAGAGGAAGTGTAGATGAACTAAGAATATTAAGAAAGAGATTAAAAAAACATAAAAATGGAAATGGAAGTTATAAAAGGGAACTAGTCAGAAATGAAGAACACATTATCTGAAATGAAAAGTATATTAGAAGGACTAAACAGAGTGGATAAAGAAGAGGATTGAACCATTTATATGGAAGATGAGGAAGCCAAGGACACTTAATCAGAATGGCAAGGAAAAAGAAGCCAAGAAGGCCCTTCAACCATATGAGGTACAATGAGAAGTCTGTGACCTAAAAGAGGGCCCTCAACTGACTGTGCTGGCACCCTGACCTGACTTCCAGTCTCCAGAACTGTGAGAAATGAATTTGTCTTTAATAAGCTAAAAAAAAAAAGACATGTGATATATTTATACAATGGAATATTATTCAGCTATAAGATGAAATACTGCTATTTGCAACAACATGAATAGATTTTAAAATAAACATGCTAAGCAAAATAAGTCAGACAGAAAAGTTGAGAACAATATGATTTTACTCATATGTGGAATTTAAAACTGAAAGCAACAAACTAACAACATAAAAAGAGACTCATAGACACACATAACAGTTTAGCCGTTATTACCAGAGGGAAAGGGGGGAGGGCAGGAGGCTGATAAGATTAAAGGGAGTCAAATATATGGTGACAGAAGGAAATTAAAATTTAGGTGGTGAACACACAATGCGATATACATATGATGTATTATTGAATTGTACACTTGAAACCTATATAATTTTATTAATCAATTTCACCTCAAAAATTTAATTTAAAATAACATAAAAAGAGAACATTTTTAAATGACCATTTTATTATGGTTTATATATAATTTATACATACATAATTAATAAATTTAAAATGTTATATATAACTATATATAATTTACACACACACACACAGAAAGGGAGGGGAGAGAGAATAAATTTCTTATGAGGAAATTATTTATTATGAGGAATTGGCTCATGTGATTATGGAGACTGACAGCTCCCATCATTTGCCATCTATAAGTTGGAGACCAGAGAAACTGGTGGCATATTTCAGGCTCAGTCTTGAGGCTTGAGAACCAGGGGAGGAAATAAATCCCAGTTTAAGGGCCAAAGAAAATGAAATGTCCCAGATCAGGCAGTGAGACAAGGTGGAGGGTGGGGTGGGAAAAAAAGCTGAATTCCTCTTTCTTCCACCTTTTGTTTGGTCAGGCCTTCAAAGGATTGGATGATGCCCACTCATATTAAATGGGTCCACTAATTCAAATGCTAATCTCATTTGGAAAGACTATCACAGAGATATCCAGTATCCAGAAATTATATTTAATGTGGACACTCCATGGCCAGTCAAGTTGACACTTGAAGTTAATCATCACAAACCTGGCATCAATCTCTATTTACTGAAGTTTTCAAGTATCAGCATAAAGTTGTATAGAATTTTTCATGAAGTTCGCGTTCATTTTTTTATAGTTATATAAATTATTACCAAGTTTTTGTTATTGTTATGGACAGAGTATATTTTTTGTTATATTTTTGTTACTTTTGACAATATACATAATTTTTCATAATATTTATTTTTGCTCTCAATAATAAAATGTATTTTAAATTGTGATATTTTTTCTTTTGCAAAAAATGTAATGTTTTACTACTTTTCAATAGCTATATTTCATTTTGTTTTCCCATATTATTGCATAGTACAGGACTAGCAGAGTAATGCCAAAAAATGTGGTAACAGTATCCCCTTTGTCTAATTTCATAATTAGATGCAAATTCAGTAATTTATAATCTATATAATGCAAAGATATTAATTATTATGTTAAGCAAAGATCCCTATCTTTTCCATCCATTCATTTTTAAGCATTTTATAAAATACTTTTTGGGTACATTGTTTCATGTTTATATTTTTAAGTCTTCCTACACTACTTTGAGTGCCCATAAATAGTGAAAGTTAATTATCTGTAGTATGATTATTTCCCAACCTTCCACAAATTTGAGAATATGATGTTATACTAGAAGAGAATAACATTAGCTCTACTATTTGAAATACATTGATCTGATTATTGGCCAATATGTGCTAAGGGTCATTTCTTACAATTCTTCTGCTTTTTCCCACAACTGCACATCTCATGCTCCCTTACCAATCAGTGTCTGAGTTCTGTCAATGGGAGCCACCACTAGATTATTTGAGGGTGAGTGAAGAGTGGAGATCAGATTCTAGGGTATTTCTTCCACTTCTTTGCTTTAAATTTCCTTCTTGGTGTGGCTGCATCTCTGTGGTTATAACTTACAGCAACTGGCCTCCTTTCTAAGTCCCAACTCCTACCAGAAGGACCTTAATCTTGCTCTCTTGAAACACTGCTTTCTATCCTTGCCCCTCTGTACTGAGTTTCACAGTGGTTTCTTCCTGTGCTAATAGCCAAATTGCCTCATGGTCTTCTGTTCATTCTTTCAATTTTTTAATGCTTTTTGAACATAACACTTTTAATATTAAATTCCCTCTATTGAACTCCATAGTTTAAATTCTCTCTCTTTGCCTAGTCCCTGACTAAAAAAAATATATATTTGAATTAAAATTGTTATTTAATAATCAGATGCATAAGCAACAGGACAGAAATCATCCAAAAGTCATAATTACATGAAAACTTAAAATGTAAGTTGAAAATAAAGACATTAAAATTTTCTTCTGCTCCTCTTTATATCTAATAATTCCATCATCCAACTAAAAAACTACTTTAATATCTAGCAAATAAAATAACATTACAAAAAGGAGTCACCAATTCATATATATTGATTTGTGTGCCTTAATTCTTAGTTTAGATGTATAAAGTGGATTGCCTCATATATATCAGAAAAATCAATCTGCTTAATTTTATTTACTTATATTTGATAAATAATATATAATCAGTGGTATCAGAAGAATATTTTATGAGACCATGTGTATTAGAAAACCTTTTCTACTTCAAAGGTATATTTATTTTTGATGAAAATATAAGTAAACACAGAAGTATCATATGATGAATAAGGAGTAACTTTCAACCAAATTGTTTTTGTACTTTTGAATATATGAATGAACCTATATCTTTAATGTATTTTTCTTAGATTAGTTATGTTAATCCTTTAAAAGGCCAGTTTTCATATTTCATTGAGATGGCAGACTGAGATTAACACCCACAAATATATTTTATAATGAGATTCATTTGCCAATACTTTTAGAAGAGTGGAAAATAATTAATATGTAAGAATACATGGCTATCTGGAGTATCTGCATTAATCTAAGTGAATT
This sequence comes from Cynopterus sphinx, assembly GCA_030015415.1. Lineage (NCBI taxonomy): Eukaryota > Metazoa > Chordata > Mammalia > Chiroptera > Pteropodidae > Cynopterus > Cynopterus sphinx. Next base: position 15,902,578 of record CM057388.1, read on the forward strand.
TATTTAATTGCATTGCTTTATTTTTTTATTTCAGTGCAGGATCACAAATAACCTGGTTTCATATATCTTTTTATATTGAAGTACATTTAGTTTGAATCTGTATTTTCCGTATAACTTTAGCCTTTTATCTTTATTTAAATAAAGCCTTTTGTTAATATATCTAACTCGTCTAGGACTAAGTCTCATTAAAATTATTCTAACAACTTACTTTATAAACCTTAGAGTTGAAGTAATGTCATGAGTTAGTTTATTTAAGAAAACTGACTCTTACTTGAAGGTTTAATTTTGAGAGAATTTGAATTCATGATATTGTACATTATAATAATATTAAAAATTACAGCTGTCAGTAAATTGTAAATTAGATCAGCATGTAAGCTTTCATAATGCATAAAAGAAAATGAAATCTCCAATATTTCAAAAGTGTACTTGAAATTTACTTTGAAGATTATCAGAAAAAAGAAACAATTCCTACATCTCCCTAATGCATTATTCTTTGATTTTTCAAAAAACGTATATTTGATTAATTTCACCTCTTTCACCTCTTTTTACCCATCTGTACATGCCATTTATTCCCATGACTTTTATTTGAATCATTTAGGGATTGTATTAAAAATCAGGCATGTGGTAGTGAAGAAAACCTAGGAATGATGCCATTCTCCCTTGGGAAACAGAAGGGATAAGAAAGAAGGAATTGGATATGGAATTGGCTTCTAGGCACATTCTTAGCTAGAACGAGGGGAAAGATACACCGATATCTCAAAGTTGTGCTATTTTCCATAGATCCTTTTATCTTCAGCACTCTGAGAACTTAATGTCTTTGTCTCTACCAGATAGCTCATCACACTGTTATGTAAGTTGTCTCTTTACTAGGTAGTTGTTACTATGGAATTTTGGTATTTTTGAGAATAAGGACAGCATATTCTGTATCCTTAGTATATAAGATAGTACCTTCCATAGTATAGATATTGAATAAAAGTTTTTAAGTAAAGTGATTAATTGTTCAGCTAAGAAGTGCAACATGGTGCAGTATTTCTGGTATGTTAATATTCTTTTTTTCTTTCTGATTTGGTTCTAGAATGGTTTCTAATATGGTTTTCTGGAGGCATACATGGATAATCATCCACACCACCAGCAGCCAAACGTGTTTAAACTTCTCGCTTAACTTTTTTATTGTTATGTATATTTCAATATTTATATTTAAAAGAGTTAACATGGCAATACTAAATCTTTTCATAGCCTCAAAGAAGGGAAAAGGAATGTAATGCCTATCAGAAACTTACAGAGCTTTCTTACATATTACTGAATTTGTAAATCTTGCTAAACTTGCACTGATTTCTGTATTTTCTAGGAAAATTTTCATATACGTTTTTTGCCTTAGAAAATTTACATTCAGAGGAAACCTAACAAGAGAAAAAAACATACACTTTGTCAGCACCCATGTGTTAATATTATAAGATGATGAATAAGAAAGCTACATAAAGTTTACTGAAATGGTAGAGTGCATAATCCAGAAACTGCAGCCCAATAAGCACAAGTAAAAAATATTGTTAAACAAAAAAAATATATAATCAGAAAGCTAACAAGATGATGAGGAAATAGAAAGTCAATATTCCAGAGAAGCCATAAATTCAAAGCAGTGAAAACAGTACTTACAATGCTATATGCTATCCTCTGCAGGTAGCTCAGAAGGCAATAATGCATGTCATAGACTCAAAGGCTAAGTGACCAAAAGATGAATTTCTTAAAGGTGGTGAATAAACAATGCAATGTATATATATGCCTACTGTTGTTGAACTGGTCACCTGAAACTTACTGGGGTTTGTTAACCAATGTCATCATAAAAAAATAAATAAAATAAAATAAAATAAAATAAAATAAAATAAAATAAAATAAAATATAAAATAAAATAAAATAAAATAAAATAAAATGCAGAACATTAAGGCAAAAAATAATAAAATAAAATTATCATTACTCAGAAAAAATAAAAAATATTGGAAAAAAAGATGAATTTCCAACCCTGCCAAGATGGAGAACAATTTTGCAACCTAGTCCTCATTTAGGATAGTACCTAGGAGCTTGTGAACTTGGAGTAAATATGAACCAGAAAGAGCAACTCTTGCTTGGACTGAAGCTCAATTCCAGGGCATCTGGAACCTAGAAAATCTCAAACTCTAAAATTGGATTATGGTGATTGTAGAGTTTTAGTGCCTTCAAATACTTGATTTTAGGGTGGGGGGAACTCCCTTCAGGTTGTTAGCACAAATACATAAAATCATCAAATTCATGTCTAGAAAAAAAAATAAAATGTCTAAACAAGTATTAAAGCAAATGATGAGTTTCATGATAAAAAATAACTCAGCATATGAGAAGACAAGAAGATTAATAGTCCCAAAATTAGTAAAGATGTTGTAACTGATACACAGAGACTGCTACGCCAATTGCAATCACAAAGGTAAGAACTTTACTTAAAATATTTGGCAAGATACAGCAAGTGTAGAAAGTAACCATATGATTTTTAAAATAACCAATCAGAGAAATTCTAGAACTGAAAGATACAATGACCATACAACTGAAAAAAAAAAAAAAAAAGAAAACTATTGTAATTTGCAAGATGGATCAGATGAAACTACCCAGAATAAATAAGTCATGAAGGAAAAAGGAAAGAAAATATGGAAGAAAGGTTAAGAGAGAATATGATGGAAAGTTCTACAGTACATTTAATTGGAATTCAGAAGAAGAGAAAGAGAAAATGGCAATAAAAGGGCTATGAATTTTCCAAAACTAATAGAACACATCAACCCACATATTCAAGAATCACTATGAATTCCATGAAAGATAAACAAAAGAAGTTTGAGCATATGCACAATATATCTGGAGAAAACCAAAGCAAAAAATAATGAACATCTTTAAAAAAATTAAAAATTAAAGCTAATTGCAGGATCACACTTAAAAGATCAACACTTAAAAGGGCAGCTGCTTTCATACCATTTATGATGGAAGCTAGAAGCTGATGGAATTATAGCTTCAAAGTGTTAAACTAAAATGAATACCAACATAGAATTACATATTCTATAAAAATATCTCTCAGCAATGAGCAGGAAAAAAAAACATAGACTGACAAACAAAAATTGTTATAATCCATCACCAACCATCTCACAATGAAATACTAGAAAGTTTTTGTAAATAAAACAAACAAACAAACAAACAAACAAACAAACTCTAAATTTAAAGTCCGAGATGCAAGAAGACAAAACTGTAAATATGGTTAAATCTAAATCAACACAGAGTGAATGAAATAAAAATAATAGCCACCAGTGTTTGAAATACAAAGTTGTAAAACATAGACTACATTTCCCACATTTTCTGAGAGAAGGGTAAAAATCAACAAATAGTAGACTTTAGTAATTCAATAGTTCATGTTGAAATTTCTAAAAAAACTAATCAAAGAAATAATGTTAAACTAAAAATATCATAGAAAGAGAAAAAGGAATAATACAATGCTTAATTCAAATGAATGTTAAGGAAGAAGAGAAAGAGATTCATAAAACAAATGGGACAATTAAAATACAACTGTTAAGTTAGTATTTATAAACCTGAGTGTATTAGTTTATTAAAGAAATGTAAGAGATGCATTAATGAAAAGAAAATAAATTCAGACTTGATTTATAAAATCAACTACGTGTCATTTACAAGAGAGTGATCTGAAATAAAAAGATACAGTAATGTTGAAAAGGTATGGAAAAAGTTATACCAGGTAAATACTAATCAAAATAAGTCAAGTATAGCTATGTTAATATTAGATATAATATGTTTTAAAGCAAAAAGTAATATTGAATATAAAGATTACCTCTATATGATCCAAAGTTTAATAAGGAGGAGACACAACTATACTAAATCATTATATGTCAAATAATATGAATTCTATATACATAGTCAAAAATTGACAAAATTACAATAAGACAGAAAAATCTACAAAAATAGTGAGAGTTTTTAGTATATTTCTCTGAACTAATAGACCAAGCAAGTAAAACATATATAAAATATAGGACATGTTAACGGTTTTAAATTTGATATACAGAATATATAGAGAACATTTCATCTTATAAATTCATCACACACATTTTCAGGCACATGGGGATAATTTATTGTCACTAACCTTTGTAAAACAGGCTACAAAATAATGAAATGTCAAGAGCTGAAATAATGTAAACTATAGTCACTAATCACAGTGCAAGTAAAAGACAATACCCCTAATAAATAAACCTAAATCTCTCCTAACTTTGGAAATTGATCAATACATTTTAAAATAAGGTATAGAGAAAAAGCAAAAGCAAAATAGGAATTAAAATGGATTTTGAAGTGAGTGAAAATAAAAACACAGCATAACATTTATAGAATACTGCTCAACATATATTTAAAGGGAAGGTTACAGTTCAAAAGCCAAATACTAGAGAAGAGGAATGGGTAAAAATTTATGAATTAACAAAAATACAGTATCCATTTAAAAAAAATAGCAAAAGAAAAGCAGAACAAACACCCAAAATATTAAACAAAATCTATAATGAAATAAATGAAATAGATGAAATAAAGTTCAAATCCATAATAAAGTATTAACTAACTAAATGTTCTCTAAAAAGAATAATTTATTTAAAAAAAAAACTCTTAGCAAGATAGATTATGAAAACTAAAGTGAAAGCATAAGAAAACCACTGTCAGAATAGAAAGAAATATCACTACAGATCTAACACACATCAAAAATACTGTTAAGAAAAACTTGAAAAATTAGACTAAACAAGTGAATTCCTTGAAAAGTACATCTTACTAAAATTGACACAAAAAATAGAAAATCTGATTAGTAATAAAATTAAACAGAATCCATAATTTAATTTCCCTCATAGCTAATTCCAGAACCAAATGACTTCATTGAGGAATAAGCAAAACCAACATTACACATAAACATTTCCAAAGAATAGAAAAAGAGGGAACACAACTCATTTTATAAAAGCAGTATAACACCAAAACTAGACAAGGATATTGTGAAAAATTATATTACAGCTAATTTCTTTCATAAGCACAAATGCAATAGTTTTAGAACATCAGAAAATTAAATCTAGTGATAAATAAAAAGATAAATAAAAAATAAATCTAGCTACAAGAATAATACATCATGACCAGGTGAGGTGTATTTCAGGAATGCAAGATTTATTTAACATTATGAAATTTATATAGTCTGATTAACCAATGTCACCCCAATAAATCTAAAATGTTAAAAAACAAGCAAAAAAATAAGCATGTCACCATTAAAAAATCAAATATTTTAATTCACAAAACCAATACAAACAACCAAAAGGGGAAAAATCATATCTCTCAATGAAAAAAATGTATTTGACAAAAATTAATAATCATTATTGATGAAAACTATTAATCTAGAAAATAAAAAAAAAATTCTCAAATTGAATAAAGATCTAAATTTCTAGAGCAAACACTCTAGTTAATAGTGAAATATTGAAAGTTTTCTCTTTGAGATCAGAAACAAGTCATTGTCACTACTTCTATTTAACATTTTAAAGGCCATTCTATTGCAAATTGGTACAGCCAATATAGAAAACAGACTGGAGGTTTCTCAAAAATTAAAAATGAATATATCTTTTGACCCAGAAATTGTACTTCTGGGTATTTATCTGAAGAAAACCAAAATAATAATTTGTAAAGATGCATCCCTCTGTTCATGGCAGCGCAATTTACAATAGCCAAGATATGGGAGCAACTTGAATACCCACCAACAGACAGTTGGATAAAGAAGTTATGGTTCATATATACAATGGAATATTATTTAGCCATTAAAAAAATGAAATCCTACCATTTACAATGACATGGATGGACCTAGAGGTTATGCTGAATGAAATGTCATACAGAGAAAACTAATACCATATGATTTCACTTATATGCGGAATCTAAGAAAAAGAACAAACTAATCAAAATTAGACACAAATATAGAGGACAATTGGGTGACAGCCAGAGGGGAGGGAGTTAGGGGCTGTTTAAATGGGTGAAGGGTTAAAGAAGTACAAATTAGCTGTTGATAAATGGTCATGGTGATGCGGAGCACAGACTAGGGAATGTAGTTAGCATTAATGTAATGGCTAGGTATAGAGCCAGAGGAGAGAAAGAGCAATTAGGGGAATCGTTTTATAAGCTATACAAATGTCTAACCAATGTACTGTATACTTGAAATTAATAATAAAATTTAAAAAAAATAAAATACAGGTCATCCCAGCCAGGGTAATGAGGCAAGAAGAGATACATATATACATACATTAAGACATAAGGATTTAAAAGAAAGAATTAAATTATTATTCTAGTTAATTAATTGCCATTAATAACCATATAGGGTTTTACATATAATTAAAAAATCTATAGACAAAATATTTAATATAGGTAAAATTATCAAGGTTGTGGGATGCAAGTTGAATAAAGCCAAGTTAGTTATACCCCAATATTATAATTAAAATAAACAAATAAAGATGAGATTAATAAAAGCATTTATAATCACCTAAAAAATTAAAATACCCAGAAATAAATTTAACAAATGTTTATAAGATGTTCTTAGAAAATATAGCTGAGAGAAATTAAAGAACTAAATAATTATACTCTGATTGGAGAACTTGGTGTTTTAAAGATATAAAAACTCCTTCAACTAAATATTATTCAATGTATTTCCAATCGAAATTTCTGCATTTTATTTCTTTTAACGAAAATCCACAAGCTGACTCTAAATGTGTATAGAAACATGAAGGGCAGGGTATAGCCATGGCAATATTGAAGAAGAGCAAAACTTGGCTACTTATACTATCACGTATCAAAAATAATTACTAAACCACAATGATTAATATAATATGGTATTTGCAAAAGAATAGCAAAATAGGTAAATGAAAAAGATTAGAGAGTTCTGAAATAGACTCATGTACATACAGTTACTTGATTTGTGAAAACTGAATGTGGTAGAGAAGGAAGTGTCTATTTGTAAAATGTCCTGAATCAATTGGATATTCATTGCAGACATACCAGTGAGAAGAAGGGGAAACTTGGTTTCTAACTCACACAAGAAAACCAGTTCTAGATGAATTGTATATATAACTGTGATAGTTAAAACAATATAGTATTTAGAATAAAATGTGGCAGAACATCTTCATTACTGTGGAATAGGCAAGAATTACTTAAAAGAGACACACACACAAATAAAAAATGAGAAAAAACTGATAAAATAGAGTAAGTTAAGACTGAAATACTTTTGGTATCAAAACACTATTGAGACAATAAAAAAGCAAACCAAAAAATGGGAAAAGATAAATTCAGCACAAACTTCCAAACAAGTTCTTATGTCCAAAATACAAATAGAACTTCCATAAAACAATAGGAAAAAGGGAGAAAACCCAATTGTAAAATAGACAAAGACTTGAATAAGTATTTTACAAAAGAGGGTATCTAAATGTTAGAATAGTAATTATGTTTTGGAAGGAGTAGCAGATAGAAGGAGATATGTTTGGGGCTTCTCAGTTTTAGAAAGAGATGGCATTCTGCAACTTTATTTCACAGTACTGTATCTTCTTCTTGGTCTGCATGATGGTTAAATACACCAAGCTGTATCTCTGATTAGTTCATTTTTTTTGGTTTTATGTACATTATGCTTCAATAATAAGTTTATAAACTCACGCACTAACAATCCAAAGCAATTACAACAACAAAAACTTTAATGTGTGAAAAAAAATCCAGGCAAAAATCTAAACTAAAGACCAACTGTTTGTGATTTTGCCTGGTAAACATACTATAAATTTAAGGGTTAAAAAAATTGAAAGAATATTAAAGATCATTTGGGAGAGAATATAACCTTTATAATATGACATCAAATTCAGAAAACATATATAAATAATATGATAGACTTAACTACAAAAAGTTAAAACTCTGTGTGTAAAATAAATGAATAAATTAAAAATATAAATGGGGTAAGTGTCTGCAACAAACATTACAGAAAATTTAAAATACTGTGAAAAAACTTTTGAAAATATATCTTAAAAATAAGCATGCTTAGTTTTCATGTCTAAATAGCATATAACATTTTAAAAATATAATAGTTATATGTAATATATGTTCATAAATCAAAAAATCTCAACTCCCCCTCAAATGTATTGTTATTTCCTAAGACCAAATGATTTTTACTTGACAAACTAGCATTTTAGTGCACCAATTTTTATCACCTGTTACTTCACACTACCCATATTCATTCTGGGTGATCATATCTCTCAATATTCATATGGTTTCTTTCTCAAAAATTTTATGTATCCTTGAAATCTTTAATATATATATATATATGTAGATATATATATATATATATGTATATATATATATATCTACATATATATATATATACATATATATATATATCTAACATTGTACTAAAAGTATCACTACTCATAGTCAACAAATGAGAGCAAACTTTCTTATTCTAATAAAACACATTTTTTAAAGTCATAAAAATCGATTACTTTAATCACGTGCCACAATAAAACGCAATAAAAAGGTGTGCACTCCTAGAAAAACTGTCCTTTTGATAGCTTTTGTGTAACATGTGAAATAAATTCAACTAAAAACTATTTAATACTCCTTAAATATTAATATCATAGAAGGATAATAATATTATATCTCAGAGTCTCTTCAAAACTTTTGAGCTTTGTGTCATTGCAACTGTCATTGACTGAAGCATTGATATTTCTGATTCCAGTATTTAAATGTCCTATCATTCAAATATTAAGCTGTGAGCTCTCACTAATTTGTGTCTACACCAACTTAAAGACTTTTGTTTCCTAAAAGATCTTTCAAGTTATTTTTATAATACAGCATGATTAATTATGATTGTTATATTTTATGAACCAATACCAGTTATGAATTTACCCCAGAGTTTGTGGCCTTCTTCCAATGTTCCTTGAGATATAATCACCTACACACCAATTGTATTTGCCATTTATAAACAAGGAAATCATTACCACTCTGAAATTCTTTAATGTGGAGTTCTAAGACTCTGAAATAAAAGATTAGTATCTTTGTCTTGGAATTGATACTGAGACGGGTGGAGGATCAGTATAGGTCATGAGTTCAAACTAGGCACTCATGTATCAAATGAACCATGAAAACCACAGATCAACATTTTAGAAATAGATGGTATGTCTGCAACATTTTTCTTCGAGAACTATACTGTGGTTTCTTTCTCAGTTATTAATGTCACCGTGACACTCAGTTGACATTTTAAAGTTATTAATGACAGAACCACATGTCAATGAACATCTTTTTTGTCAAGGTATCGACCCAAACATACAAATGTGAATGACTGGATTCTAACCTGGCTTTTTTTTTTCTTCATTTTGTCTTCCACCTTCTTTTCTAGGATCTTAAGTACTCTGATTTGCTGAATGAGAGCTTGAGCATTCAGTTTCATCTTTCAATTGACTTTAGCCCCAAAGTGTAAACAACTCAAAAAGGAAAATTAATGTGGGAGTAAAATATGGAAATTTCATAAGCTAATAAACATCATTCAAGTATGCAGTCTATGTAATGGATGAGGGTTATTCCCCTGATGTATTTTAGAAGTTCTAAATAAACTTAAGAACTCAAGGGTCTGCTGGTGGCATTATAATTAATATTTTTCTAAGAGTGTTTTATTCAGCAGATATTTATTACTTGCTTACTACATGCAAGACGGAACAATAGACTGCAAAGAATATGAAGCTGAGTAAGATAAAATTCTTATGCTCTAAGAATGTAACTGTGTATGATTATTTGGTTTTTACATGAAGTATCTCTATTTTGTACTTCTAAATTAAGGTCGTAGCACTTTTAATGTATTCATATTTTGGAACCTAGTTAAAAATGAGAACCAACTCCCATATCACATTCCCATCATCCAACTAATGTTTATTTAAATAATATCTTTAATTAAGGAATGAATATTGTGTATATACATATTACATCAAATATTTTGTCATTTTCAAAAATTTAATTCTTAATCAGCGAGTGATTGTTTCCAAACTACAGGCGGTTAAGAAGTGTAAGTACTTAGAGAATAAAAGGACAGATTAACTATTAATGCAATGTGCTTACAATAACTGACACCCTACTTAGCATGACCATTGTGTACTACAGCCTACAGAATTATTCTTCATGCTCCCACAGCAGAGCTAGAGTGCCATATGGCCATGCTTGTTTTTCGTCAAAGAATTTTTACATAAACAGCTGGTGAACTGTTTTTATTGTAGCAGTGCACATATTTTTTGAGACAGTTGGGAAGGATTGATGCAACACTAGTCACTGCCTGTTTTTATCTCAGTGTTAAGGAGAAATTCAAATTTATATTTTTAAAATATGAACTTTTGTATTCTTGTCACCAGGGTCAGTAGGTAAGAAAAAAATTAGTCTAAAGAAATTATTGGCATGTTTTTAAACTTGTAACAAGGACTAGAAACTAATCATAAGGGATCTTCAACTTAACATGGCATGTTCAGTGTTTTTATTTTTATACTCTCGTGAATTTTTAGAGGCAAAGTTGATATGTTTTGGACTATTTTATAGGCAGTTTTAATATGACTATTTTTGGTTTTGAAACATAGCTTCAACACATCCTGATAAGTGATATAATAACCAGAAAATTTTTAGCAGTTTTGTGTGTATTTGTGAGGAGTTGACTTAAAAACTATTTGATTCAAAAGCATCCCCCATCCTCCTTGACAAGAAATTTCATGTGTTAAAACACTAGTGGTTTCAAAAATGCAAGTAGCACTTCCTTCTTTTGAATTATAAGATAATGATAACCACTCTTCAGGTTTCTGTAAGGAGATTATCACAGTGTTTAGAATGTTAAATTTTAAATCTTTAAATCTCATCTTATATTTAATATTTCAAAAATCTCCCTGTTACCAGAAGCTACACCCATGAGAATACTGGTAAGGATTTATTATTATATTTCATGGATTTCTTATTCACAGTATATTAGAGACTATAAAATGTGTTTCATTAGAGAAGGGAATGGATATATATTTATTATTGTGGCATTGAAAAGCTTAGGACCTTGGAGTCAGATCAAGGAACATCTACTTGTCATAAACTAATGGTAAGTGTGTGTAATCTATAAGAGGAAGGAAGATTTTCCCCAACCTTACAGCTTTCATTATATTCATCAGTCTGTCCTCCATATCTTCGATTCATTCCATTTAGGACCACAAAGACATCACAAAATATTTTATTTTGATATACAAAATGGAAAAATAAAGGATCTTTTTCCTTTTAAGCTTTAAATTTCCATCGAAGAAACTCACGTGAAATAAGCTTTACAATAATGGGTAAATTTTGTGAATAAATTATCACTTAAACATCTAATACCTGAAAGCAATTTGTTTATGTGGATTTCAATTTATGCATTACTGTTATTTTCTCCCAATAAAATATACACCAGATGGATGTTTAGAAAATGGATTGAGACAATATATTTTTTAAAGGTATTTTTCACCCAAGTAAAATTATTCAAATTACCTCACCAAGAGTTTAGGTCTAAGAAGATGAAAATCAGCTATATGAATAATTTTAACTATTAAAGATACTATGTAATGGTTAGGGGACAGCTATCTATGGGTCACTTGCACTTCTGTATATGCTGGGAAGCACTGGTTGCCCTTGTTCCAGATAATCTTTTTAAGAAAGTCTGTGTAGCAAACAGCCTTGGAAGATATATGTTACGTCTCCAGAGCACAGGAAAGGCACACTTACTGCATCTTATACAAGATATGTGTTCCCAAAGCACAGGGTTCCTCTCCTGTAACACAACTCACTGCATGTTCTGGTGTCACCTGACCCTCTTCATATCACTCTGTGGTTATTGGGGCTTGGGTAACCAGTGTAAGAAAATGCAGGTCCTTCAGCTACAGCCATTGCTATGAGTAATAACGTTCTTTTTTTCTTACCTGAGAGTCTAGTGTTTTCAGCCAGCATCCATGAAACTGTGACAGGCTAACTTGTTAGCTTGCAAGAAGGATAAAAATCTTAGCTGCTTCACAGTTCTTGACAGCAACCACATATCTCTACTTGCAAATCTATCCATTTCCTACTTGTAAACAAAAAGCAAACAAAATTAGCCTTTAAAATAGGCTTTAAGAGGTGTAAAAATTGATAAAGCTTAAATTTTTTGTTTTGCTCCTGTTTCGCTTTACAATAAATTTTAATATGTATCACCAGTTTGAACTTATTCAAATCATTTAACTAGCTTCAAAATATCATTAAAAAGTGACATATGTAATATAGTGAATAGTGGAAGGAAATCAAAGAATATACCTTTGATATCAGTATTTATCAAAGTGACACTACTTATAGCACTGCATTCATTTTTCAATAGATCAAACCTATTGATGTTAGGTAATGATGATAAAAGTAAACTCATTTTGTTACATATACCTTTTTTTACTTACCTGTGTTCATATTTTTTACTTTAAATATTGTCAAATCTGTAAGAATAATATACATGTGTATGTATTACATACCTACATAATTTATATAAATGCATGATATTTATAAAATATGCATAATTTATAAATATAATTGATAATTATATAATTCATATATAAATATGTTTATATATTTCAATATTATTTATATAATTATGGTATAATAAATTTCTTTGTATTTTATTCACATATATTTGGGGAACATATATGAATATATAAGCAACATCACTATAAGCATCTTTGCTAAATACCTACCTGAATTTCTTCTGTGTTTAAGCAGCATGAAGAATTTAAAATGTAGAAAACAAATAATTTTACTCATAATTTTCACTGTTTATTTTATATAATTATCTAAAATAGTTGCATGGGATTATACACAAGAATATAGGGAGAAACAAAGGTATTTAACTACTAAAATTTTCATGACTTTCTGTCATAAGCTCATCTTTTTTCCTTCCTCATATTTTTTTTTCTTAGCTTTTGGTACTATACAATTTTAAACATGCATTCCTGTGAAGGCTGGAGGACACGCAGTTTTACACCCAGGTGCGATGCTGCAGATACCATCACTGAGTTTCACGTGCACATGTCAGCAGTATTACCAATTCCAAATCATAGATATATATACTACTGTAGTGCTACTAGAGCAGGGAATATCTTCTCTCTGGATTTTTCATCAACATCAGGATTAATTAATTGGCCTCAGTGTTGACCAGAATAATGGTGCTGATGGGGTTAGAGTTCTGGACAACATGGTAAAGTTATCTCTATTCCCAAAGAAGGACTAGCCTGAGAAATAGATAGGTACAGTTTTAGTCAATCATTTTTATTCAGTTGCATTTGATGTCATTATGGGAAACTTGGAAACTAGAGTATACTTTTGATACTTTAAGAAACTTTTCTAGCTCAGCAGGCTATAAATACTTGTAAATGTCCTTCATACATAGTATCAGCATGACTCCATGCTTAGGATTAGATCCTAAAAACCCAGATGTAAGTAAACATAAAAAAGAGACTTTTTGACATTCACCACAGTGCTATTAGTTTGAGGATGTCTGAAGTCTGTGCTTCTTTTTCTATTATTCCTGTCATCAGCCCTATAAACTCAAAAAAGGCAATGCAAACATTTGTTGCTAATTGCTAGGCACTATGCTAAAAAAACAAACAGATAAGTAAAAAGTTAAAACAAAAATGTTGATGGTTATAGCTGTTATATAATAACTGAAGTATTTACTTATTCTTTAAAACTAATGTTATATGGCCAAAAATCTCAATTCAATACCTATAGACAGATATAGAAACAGAGTTAGTAATTGGTTAAGACTTAAAGAATGGGACAGAGATTAATGATGTGGTGAATATTAGTGTATGAAATAATGTTAGTGAAGTAGTGACCATAAGGTGTTGAATTGTGCTTGATGGATCACTGCTTAGATATGGAGTTTAGGAATGATAAAAGTAGTAGAGATGAGGTAAGGATGTATGTTGCATAAATTACTTGCCAAAATAAGTTATCTTAATACCTAGTTTGGCTAAAAAAATCAATGTATCAAAGTATCGTCTACATGAGAATGACCATATCAAATACACAGGTAAGTCACAGTGATGAATATGATGACCAATCAAAAAGGAGTAGCTTATTTTTTTCTTTTTACTTATTTTTTTATTAGTTTCAAGTATATAATACATTGGTTAGACATCTATATAGTTAGTAAACTGATCCCCCAATTGCTCCCTCCCTCCCCTGACCGTCCCCTGACCTAGCCAATGTATTAATGCTAATTGCATTCCCTATGTCATGCTTCCCATCCCCGTGACCATCAGCTACTAATCTATACTGCTTTAACCCTTCACCCCATTCGCTCAGCTCCCCAAACCAAACCCCTCCCCTCTTTCCATCACCAAATTGTCCACTATATTTGTGAGTCTGTTTTTGATTAGTTTGCTTTTTTTATTCCTTAAATTCTGCATATAAGTGAAATCATATGGTGTTTATCTTTCTCTGACTTAAATATCTTCTAAGTTCATCAAAGCAATATCTTTTTTTTCCATTCCCTTCCTTTCATATGTAAGGGCCCTGTTTTTTTTGATACATATTTTTCTTCTTAAAGAAGTCCCTCCAACATTTTCTGAAATTGTGACTTGGTGGTAATAAGTTCCTTTAGTTTATTTTTGTCTGGGAAGCAGTTTTTCTGTCCTTCAACTCTAAATTATAGCTTTGCTGGATAAATTATTCTTGGTTGTAAATCCTGGGTCTTCATTCTTTCGAAAAATTTTTTTGTCAAGCCCTTCTGTCCTGCATATTCTCTCTTGAGAAATCAGTTGCCAGTTGTATGAGTGTTCCTTTATATGTAATTATCTGTTTTTCTATTGCTGCTTTTAAAATTATTTCTTTGTACTAATTTTTGGCATTTCAATTATGATGTGTCTTGGTGTGGGCCTCCTTGGATCCCTCATTTTTGGAATCCTCTGAGCTTCCTGGGCTTTTATGTCCATTTCCTTCACCAGGTTAGGGAAGTTTTCCATCATTATTTCTTCAAACAGCTGTTCAACATCTTGATTTTCTTCACTTACACAGATCAGACAAATATTTGGAGCCTTAATAGTGTTCCATAGCCTCTTTAAATCATCTTTTTAGTCTTGGCCTCTCTTTTCTTGCTATTCCGTTTGAGAGTTCTGATTGGCTTTCCTGTCCTCTAGATAGGGCATTTGATCCTCTTCTTTCTTCACTTCATTTATTCTTTTGTTTATTCCATTTAATATACTTCTTATTTCAGATAATGTGTTTTCCAGTTCAGACTGGTTCCCCGTTATAATCGCCATCTCCATTTTTATCTCTTTGTTGGAGTTCTCTACTTTTCCCAAACGTTAATTGAGCATCTTTATAACCAGTGTTTTGAACTCTGCATCTGTTAGATTACTTGACTCCATTATATCTGGATCTCTGTTATGTTCTGTCATATGGTTTCTGCATCTTTGTTTTCCCACTTTGGCTGTCTTTCCATGTCTGTTTCTATGTACTAAGCAAAGGTACTAAGTCTCTCGGTCTTATTAGTGAGGATTTGTGACATAGGTGTCCAGTGGCACAGTCCTGAGAGGGGTTCAGCTGTAGGCCAAATTTAGTACAAGCCTCTACCCCTTTCGGGGCACTTGTCAAGATTCAGCAAGCAATCCACAGATGCTGTGCTTTTAGTTACCTCAAAAGGCCACACCAGAAACCGAGGCTAGCTGCCTCCAGAGTGAGTCTAGGTGTTGCTCAGCAAGGTGAATCTGACTCACTGAGGATACATCTGGATGAGGCTTGGGTGGGGCCCAAGTTGGGGAAGGTGGGGTTTCAGGGAATCCTCTGGGTGGAGTGACCTCTGTTATCCAGTTCAATGAGGTCTAGGCTATGGTGGAGCTGTGTCTGCGCACTGGGAGTGGGAAGGGCTCAACGGGGAACAATGGATATCACCTGCATTTCTGTACCAAGTAAGTCTTGCCTCTGGCCCTCACTCCAACAACTCAGTGTCCCCTTGTAAGTCCCTGGTGCCCCTGAAGCAGCCAGCCAAGTGCTAGTGCTCAGAGTGAGCAGGTCTCTTGCTATAAAAGTCCGCTCATGGACATGGCCCCTTAAGAAGCATCTGCCAATGCTGCAGCCTCCATCTCACTCAGCCACTCCAGATGGGGCAGTCCTACATCTTCGCCCTGTCCTACCTTCTGCCATTGCAGGGTGCTTTCTTGGACTTCTACCTACATCTATTGCTTGTTCATCTAGATCCTAGGCAATTTTACTTTGCTGCTGGTCCTTGTTTCCATCACAACCTTGATTTGGTTGCCAGAGCAATGAACAGTTTTGAAGCACTCCCAGGAGTAGCCTATTTTGAGCAAAATACCACCTACCTGTGAGGTGAACAGTCAAAAAGATTGTCTTTTCAAACAGGGTCTGGGTAATATATAGATTTCTCACATACTACATTTTACTCTCTTCTTTGGGGAATATGCCTCAGGTCACATAAATGTGTTTGTTATAAGTTAGTTTATTATTCTCTTGTTTAAAATAACTTATTGAATATTTCCTGTACTTTTATGGTAATTATATAACAATGTGCATATATTATGGTAATAGTAAATGCTTATTAGTAACATTGTACATGGTTAAATTACCTATATGTTTTTAAATGGTTTGGACTTCAAAAATTACTCATCTAAAACTTATATAGCCCTAATTACAAAGACTTGTTACTTTGTTCTTTTTTGTCATTGTGATATTTGGGATTGAGTTGATAATGGCCAACAAATATTAGGAATCAATTCTAGATAAAGGAGTAAGGTGAGCCCTAAAATGTCTAAGACAGAAAGATTAGTTAGGGAATATGTGTACAACACCATTACAGCCATGTGAAAAGAGAAAATAGATGTAAAATTACTCAAATATTTGGTATATACAAAACAAAGAAAAATTAACTAATATTTGACTTATGTTTTATCAATAGGTTAAATGAAGTGGGTACTTAAACATTATCAATAAAATTGGGCATTGATGTTTATTTAAAGATCATTTTGTTCCATTCAAAATCATATTTGTACTCTTATTATTCTTATATAATATTCATAGAGCATAGTCACAAAACACAAGGGTACATATGCATCTATATGTGTGTGTGTGTTTGTGTGTGTTATCCATTCCCTATCAAGATATTATTCTACCACCTTACAAAAACCAGTCATGCTTTTCCCATTTAATTCCAGTAGACTATCTTCACTTTGCTCCTTTTCACAGTTCTGATTTCAACTATAGTTTGATTGGTTTATTCTAGAATTTTTAACAGCTTGTAACTGACATATGATGGACTACATATATTTAAAGTGCGCATCTGAAAAGTCCTGGCATATGTATAAATTCACATAACCACCGTCACAATCAACATAATGAAAACATTTATCACCTCCAAAATGTTCCTCATGCCCTTTTGTAATCTCTTTCACATCCCCCCCCAGTCCACAGGAGAACTCTGAATGACAATCTTGATGTCAGTATACATTAGTTTTTATATACTACAATTTTACATAAATGAGATCATAAAGTATATGATATTTTGTCTGGCTTCTTTAACTTAAAATAATTTAGGGATTAATGCATGTTATCAATTGTTTATTCATTTTACTACTAAACAATATTCCATTGTATGTATATACCACAGTTTATCTATTCAACTGTTGGCAGACATTTGAGTTATTTCCAATTTTTTACTATTACAAATAATGAACTTTCATGTACACATCTTTGCATGGGCATACTTTCATTTTTCTTAGGTAAATACCTGCTAGTAAATAGCTAAGTCGTATTGCAGGTGTAGGGTTAACTTTTAAAGAAACTTCCAAACTATTTCACAAAGTGGGTGCACTAATTTACATCCTCATCAGCAACGTATGAGATTTCCTTCACACCCTTGGCAATATTTGGTATGATCAGTCTTGTTAACATGCATATTCTAATATGCATGTAGTGGTATCTCATCCGGATTTTAATTCACTCCCTAATGATTGATGATATTGAGCATCTTTTTATGTGCTTCTTTGTCATTCATAACTGTCTTTTGGTGAGTTACCAGTTCAAATCTTTTGACCATTTATAATGGGTTGCTTTCTTCGTACTGAAATTTGAAAGTTCTTTATAAATGCTAGTTACAAGTCCTTTATCCTATATATGTTTTGAAAATATTTTCTCTCACTATTTTCATCCTCTTAGCGGTGTCTTTTGAAAAAGAGATGTTTTTAATTTTAGTGAAATACAATTTGTCAATTTGTTATTTTATGTATTGTCCTTTTGGAGTTGTAGCTAAGAAATCTTTGCCTAGCCCAAGAACCCAAAGATTTTTCCCCTATGTTTCCATCTAGAAGTTTTATAGTTTTGGATTTTACATTTAGATTTGTTATCCACCTTTTGTTAATTTTTTATATAGTGAAATGAATGAATCAAAGTTTGTGTGTATATATTTCTAACTGCTCTAGTATTGTTTTTGAAAAGACTATCCTTTCTACACTGAATTGCCTTTCACCACTGTTGACAATCAGTTACCTGCATATATTAGGGTCTATTGCTGATCTCTCTATTCTGTTTTACTGTTCTGTTTGTCTATCTTTACAAAAATACCGCATGTCTTGATTATTGTAGTTTATAATAAGTCTTGGAATCAGACAGTGTTAGTCCTCCTGATTTCTTTTTCAAAGTCATTTTGACTATTCTTAGTCTATTGTATTTCTATATAAATTTTATGGTGTGTCAATTTCTTTTTTAAAAGCCTGATGGGATTTTGATGGGGATTTTGTTGAAGTTTAATAACATCTTTTTTTTTTATCATGAATTAATATTACTTTTTATAAAACACTTTTTATCAACTTAGATGTTTTTCTCATTTATTCTGTCAGGGTAGTATGCTAGTCTTGTACTTACTTGCCCTCAGACTATTTCTTACTCTTTCCTTGCTCTGCTTGCTAGTGTTCAGGAGATAACTCTAACAGGCTGCTATTCCTAGGTTTTCCAGTATTTGGCTGTTATCATGGTTCAGGCAACAAGGACACTGGCAGATTATAGTCCAAGGGGACAGGAATAGTCAGAGATTTTACCTTTTTCTCTCTCTGAATCAAATGGCTTATTCTTCAATGGCTACATCTTCATGGTTTTAGCCCCCATTATATTGGTTAACTATGATTCTAGACCCTGTTGACCCCCAACTCCCAGTCTCCAGTAACATTACCTCCTTTTTGTCCCTCTACCCTAGAGATGAGTGTGACTTCCTCAAGTTGCTAAGTATTGATTTCCCTGACTCTACTCTGTTTGACTTCTCCATCATTTGAGCAACAAATTTATCACATTAAATTCTGAATTATACTTTTAGAGTAATTTGTTTTCCTGACTAATCTGACAGTTGCACTTAAGTTATTATGTTGTTTGACTTTCTAATGTGAAATCTTCTTTTAATTCCTAGGAAAAACTCAACTCAGTCAGAAGTAGTTATGCGTTCAAGTCTCTTATATCATATATAACCAAAACAAAACTAAGTAAAACACCCTTGAGGCCCTGAAACCTTCTCTAAATAATTGTTTTTCTCCTCTTCACATCCTTCTTAAAAATTATTTCCTGCACTTGCTAGTATTTGTGTGTGTACTCAAAAAATTCTAAGAGCATAAAGAATACAGAGACATATTCAGCTTATAAAAACTTCCAGCACTACACCTAAAGCTCTATAACATATGTGGCAAAGAGCCAAGTGTTATTCAGAGTATCTATAGCCTTAAATAAATTTATTTTAAAAATAGTGCAACCGCTATAGAAAACAGTATGAATGTTCCTCCCAAAATTAAAAATACAACTACCATATGATCCAGAAATTCTACTTTTGGGTATTTATACACACCCAGTGTTACACACTTAAATACTAACTTAAAAAGATATATAAACACCCATGTTTATCACAGCATTGTTTACAATATCCAAGACATGGAAACAATCTAAGCATCCACTGATGAATGAATAAAAAAAATGTGTTATATATTATATGTAATATATGTATTATATGATATATATTATATGTATTATATAACATATAATGAATATGATATATAATGCATATAATACATGTATAATATATAATATATATTTTTCATCCATAAAAGGAAGGAAATCTTACCACCTGCACCAACATGAATGGACTTTGAGGGCATTATTTTAAGTGAAATAGGTCAGATAGAGAAAGACAAATACTGTGTGATCTCACTTACTTGTGGAATATAAATAAACAAAGTACTCATAGATACAGAGAACAGACTGGTGGTTCCCAGAACCAGGATGTGGAGGGTGGGAAAAATTGGTAAAAGTAGTCAAAGGTTACAAACTTTTATTTATGAATAAATAAATCCTGGGGATGTAAGGTACAGCATGGTGACTATAGTTAATAATATTCTATTATGTATTTGAAAGTTACTAAGAGAATAGATCTTAAAAGTTCTCATCACAAGTAAAATAATTTTAATAATTTGTGGTGATAGATGTTAACTAGACTTGTGATCATTTCACAATATATAAAAACAAAGAATCATTATGTTGTACACCTGAAACTAATATAATGTTATATGTCAATTATATCTCAATTTTTAAAATCCATTTAAAGGAAAAGAAAGCATAAAGACCACAAGAACAAGAAATTGGGGAAAGTTACAGGCTAATTTCAATAATAACTAAAATAATATCTAGAAATAAAAAATATAGTTATTGAAATTAAAATTCCAAAGGACAAAAAATATTTAAAATATGTAAAAATCTCAAGAAACTAGGAAAAGAATATCACATTAAACCTAAAGAAATAGAATACAATAAATAATGAAGAAAATTTCAGAAATGATGAATTAGAAGACAATGGATCCAGATAACAAAAGCCTATTTTTTGAAAAAATTGATGTAATTGAAAGTTTTATAGGTATCATCAATTACAAATGAAAGGAACAGCAGTGACTGATATTAGTTAAATAATTTTGTACAAAATATAGGCACAGAATAATTTAAATATTATAGTAGAACATGATAAATATCATTACCAAATGGTCGACAAGGATAGGTTTCTATGTAAAGATATAATTCATCTAAAAAATTCAGAAAGAATGATAGAAATACAAAATTAACATTGTATAACCTTAGTTAATAGATAACTATTCTAATCTTCAAAGACTGCAAAATTCAACACAATGAGAGACAGGTATTAGTTTCCTTGTAATAAAAGTTCAGAATATCACCTATAAAGTGGTCTTTCCCCCCTCCAAAAAAAAAAAAAAAGAAAAGAAAAAGAAAAAAGTTAAACCTTAAGCTGATTAAACTTCTACTGATTTAAAGAAATACAGAGGGAGAAAGACATCAGTGTTGCAATCAGCAAAATCCAGGCAATATGAACCTGGATAGAACATAAGGTGTGTGTGTGTGTGTGTGTGTGTGTGTGTGTGTGTGTGTGTGTGTGTGTCTGTGTGTGTGTGTGTGTGTGTAATGAAAAAATGACAAAGAAAAAGAGATAATGTATATATGTTGGGGGAGAGGGGTAAGATCTGTAAATTATTTGACATAAAAAGCAGGGACAGTGAATATAGACTTTGACCCTAATTCAAGGGGGGAAAAAAAACATTTTTAAAAATGTCAGGCAAATGTGAAAAATTACTGGAGGTTTGATTACATTGAGCAGTTAATTTTTAAGGAGAGATTTATGTAATTGGTTTATGCTGCATAAAGAGTACTTATATTTTAGAAATAGGTACTGAAATATTTAAAAATGAAATGGTATGATATCTAGAATTTGTTTTTATTATTTCAATGGCAGAGCTGGTGGTAGGAATGGGTATAAATGGAAACAGATTGGCCATGTATTTGATGATTGTTGATTCTGATGTCAGGTATATTGGTTTTATTATATTATTTTCTCAACTGCTGTATATGTTTGAGAGTTTCTATGATAAATAGAACATATATGTAGCCATTAAATTGGAAACCCAACTGAAAATAGATCATCATTTAGAAAAAAATATTAATTATCAAATTGATCCAAACAAAAATAGAAAATTGATATTGAGAAATACACACTGAAACTGTCCTCAAAACTCCAGCCAACTTCAAGTGTTTCAAGACAAGGCAGTTAGAGGCCAGTTCTACCAAATCATAAGCAAAAAATTAACTACCATCTTATGTAAACACATCCAAAGCATACAAAAAATGGGAAAACTTTCAACTAATTTTCCCAGGCTAGCTCTCTTTGATAAGAAAACTAGCTAAGGACACCCTGAAAAGAGAGCACTCAAGCTATGCTCACCCACATACAGACAAAGATCCTATCAATTCATAGAAGGTTCAATATAGAAGTGAATTAAATGGGGAAAAAAAGGCTGAATCCAAGAAAAGTAAAGATATAACATCAGAAAAAAACTGCCACACTAACAGATAAGATTTAAAAAGGCATTTGATTATGTACTAAAGTGTAGAAAAAACTTTTGAAGCAAAATTCAACACAAATACATAATACCATTTAGCAAACTAATATTAGAAGGAAATTTTCATTTCCTAAAACCTATAGAAAGCAAACTTAAATGTGAAATGTGAAATGTTAGTAGCATTCTCATTAATGAAAGGAACAAGACATAGCAATATGTTACCAACTCTACTGTTCAAAACTGGACTCGAATGCATAGCCAGAGGATAAAAATACAAAAATAAATAAAAACTAGAAATAGGTTCTAAAAAATTGAAATTATTTGTTGTAAATACGATCATTTTAGAAAAACCACAAGAAAAGGCTATGAATTATTCAAATGAATAAGTGACTTCAGAAAGCTGGTATATAGACAATAGTAAAACCAAGAGCCTTGCCATACAAAGCAGTAATTATTAGAATGCATATACATTTGTTATGAACAACAAGTCAAAATGAATTTCACTACATGTGCAATGTTAGATAAGATCAAAGGATCTGTAGAAAGTAGATCTTTTTGAATAGAAAGTTAACAAAAGTCTAAGTCTGACTAGTTAAGAGATCCCATCATTACTGTGCATCTTCTCTGACAGCTTGGAAATTTTCCTCCCTTGCTTTACCTCATGCTGCAGCTTCTCTATCTCACATGCCTGGGACACAGACTCACTGTCTGCAAGGGGCTTAAGTTGAAAAATTGTCTGGAGCTTACAGGAAGGTGATATTTCCGAAGAAGCCTTTAGCTTAAGAACCAAGAGCCACATTTGGACCTGGCCCTAAAAAGAGGACTTTAGGTGATCCTCCATGCTTCAAGTTTCTGTGGGGCCCAAGAGCCCATACTGAGATGAGCAAGATGAGAGTCTTGGAATTTTTGGCCAAGATCCATAATATGGTCCCCCGGGCCTTCTCGTCCTGGTATAGGGTGGCTTTGCAAGTTTAGTAAGAGAGAGCCCAGGCCAGAGCAGCAGCCATGTCTCGCACTGTTGCCATGGCCAGGGTGCACTCCAGGGCCTTGGCCAGCAGGTTCTCCCACACTAAGTGAAGTCTGAGGCAATTTCTTCACTTTGTTGTTAAAAATTAAAAAAGTCCATGTTCTCATTAATGGAAGGTCAGGGTAGGGATGAAGACAACAGAATGTTTGTGTTCCTATGCTATGTGTTAACTTAGATGATTTTTAAATTGCTTTTCCTGTTGATAAAGGTATATTAGCTTCAAAATCCAAGTTTCCAAATGACAGTATTCAAATTTGTGCTGTGTATGAGATATAAGAGTAAGAGATTATTATTTTGTAAATCAAATTGGGAAACTCTCCATTTTATTTAGTGATTTTGAACATGACAGCATGTCATTAGATTAGGCATTTCCTTGGAAATGTAGAAAAATTCAGCAGTAAAATACTTGTGACAGAAAAAATAGAGAAAAAAGTAAAAGATGATCAAGAACTGTATTCTCTATTCACTTTTAATCTGTTGTTTAAAAGCAAATGATATATGCCTGTATATATATATATATATATATATATATATATATATATATACATATATATATATATATATATATATATATATATATATATAGAGAGAGAGAGAGAGAGAGAGAGAGAGAGAGAGAGAGAGATTCAGGAATGTCGAATTTAACATAATAAGTTATATCTTTGCACACTGTCTCATTTATTTCTCAAAAATGTCTTGAGCATCTGCTATTTGGGAGGCTCTGTGCTATTTTGGGCAATGTCAAGATCAACAAGATCTACTGTGCCCATAGATTATTAGAGTCTGGGAGCAGCTGTCAAGTCAAGAAGATGGCGAGATACACCCTAAGACCTTAGGACAAGTCAGAAAAAGGAGAAGAGGACACAAGAGAATCCAGATGTGAGCAGTCAAATGTAAATGCCCTGAGGCAAGCCAGTTTGGTGTCTAGAAAAACTGCAAGTCGTTTGGTTTGAGTCAATTTTATATTAAGCTGGGAGATGCATCAGATGAGGCTGTGGGAATGGTGGGCAGGGGCTCGACCCTCTGAAGGTGTGTCCAGAATTGAGAGACTGAAACCTGGAATAGAAAACTGTTTCTAGAAGTTACTTTTGAGTTATGGGTAAGCCCAAATTTCCCACCTGGGACAATCAATAATGGATTGAATACTGCATACTTTCCCAGTGTCCTTTTCCCAGTGCAGTTGAGCACAGCACATGAACTATGTGTTTTAAGCACATCATTCCCAGGGGCTTCTGAGAAATAAGGGTGACATGGGTATGCTCAGAAGCCACTATGCAAGCAATCTTTGCTCTGGCATGGGAGAGACAAGAGCTCACTTTATGAAAGTTCATTTTATTAATAGTTATCTTGTGTGTAATTTATCAAACTCCAAATGAAGGCTAGATGTTTTTATGGAGTTGAAATAAATTAAAATAGAGGTGGTTTGGATGGAAGGACAGTTGGAAGGGATGGAAGAAATTGGTTCTTCACACAAATTCTAGGATCCTTAAGTTTCATCCAACTGGAGAAGATTCCCCCATATCTACAATAAATAACATATCCTCAAAAAATTATGTAGTAATTTATTTTACTTGCATCATATTGGCTGATTTCTCGAGCTGGATAATATAGCACTGCATATGCTTTGATATCTCTTGGATTTAAAATAAATAGAGCAGGTTTTGGTAGGGTCTGGGGTCAAAATAATAATAGTAATAACTGCAAATTATTAAAGACTCAATACATGTCATACAGTATGCCAGATGCTTTCATAATCACATACATCCCAGGAGTCCCACACAGCAGGGCTTATCAAGTTCATTTAATAGAAAAGTCTCATAGAGTTTTGCAATTTTCCTGACTTCACATGACTCACAAATGTCAGAACTGGGACCAGACCTCTGGTCTAAATTTGATTAGGGCCACTCACTGTTCCGTCCTTCTTGAATAAAGCAGATGTACTGTCTCTTAATTCATTTCTATTCTCACTATTCCACAATGTCTCTGGCGCAATGAAATGAAGAACCCTGTCATCAATGCATTAACCCCAGGTATAATAAGTAAAGATGGAAATGATAATTAAAAACAATTTCAGGATGGTCTGCCAGTTTAATTTACTGGGGCTTCTCTTGCTCCTAGGCCCAGAGTTTCTTGAGAGCTGACTGCCTTAGTCCAAGCACTTGAGACAAGTTCTAGAACTTTTTGAGTTATGTCACTCTTCCCCTGAGTCTTCTCTAATGTGCCCTCATGTCCAAATCCAGATCCTGACCTGCTACCCAGCTTAATTTCTAAGTCTGCACTCTGCTCCCAGTGGAACAAATAGTCCAGAATCACCCACTTCCCCCTGACTCAGAGCACTCCAGCTTCCTGCAGATGTACTCTGCCTGTCCTGTCCTTGACCACAGAACCCCTCTGATAACAACAGCCCTGTCCATGTGGTTGTTTAATCTGGCAGTGAACTTTTGATGTCTGCTCATCTGCTCTGCATGTTTCCACCACACTCTCAAAAAATTATTTTTTCCAAATCAGCTTGTGAGTAGAGTCTGATTTGTCACAGGGTCTACTAGTTCTTGAAAGATAGATAACCCTGAAGTTAGGAGATTTCAGAACCAGGTGAGATTAGTAAGAAAAGAGAATTTAAATTGGCGACTTAACTGAAGACCAGACACTGAATCCATACACTGATGAATGAGCCTAACTAAGTGGCCAACAACCCAAGCCTCCCTCTTAAGTGAGATGAGGAAGGCCCAAGAAACTACTGTGTAGCAACCATGAGCAGATGCTGGATTCTAGCAGACCCTGTATAACTTCTCAGGAAGTTATAGTAGTTGTCTGTGGCTGCTGAAAGAAATTACCACAAATTTAGTGGTTTACAAGAGCACATATTTATTATCTTAGTAAGTACTGTCTATGTTTCTGTAGGGGTAAAGGCTGGACTGGCTCTGTGAGACTCTGAGCTTGGATTTTCACAGGAAAAACTCAGGTTTTGGCAGGCAGGCCTCCCTCTGACCATGAGCTCTGGTAAGACTCTCCCATCCTTTGTGGTAATAAGACTGAGGCCCTGTTTCCTTGCTGACTGTTAGCTGACTGTCAGCTGCCTCAGACATAGCATCTCTCTTCTGCCTCCAGCCAGAGAAGTTCTCTGTTGTGAGGGCTCATGCCATTATATTGGACCCACCTAGATAATTCAGATATCTTTATTTTAAATTTGGTTTCACAACCTTAGTACACCTGCAAAGCAACTTTGGCAGCAAAAGGAAGAAGATAATTCTCAGTGTATCGAGATTATAGATATTATTGAAAAGGTCACGCAGAAGGGTGCTATAGAGCAGCAGTCCACAACCTTTTTGGCACCAGAGACTGGTATGCCTATGAGAATCTAATGCCTGATGATCTGAGGTGGCGCCGAGGCAGTGATGCTAGCACTGGGGAGTGGCTGCAAGTATAGATGAGCTTCGCTCACCTGCCTGCCACTCAGCTCCTGCTGTGTGGCCACAGACCAGTACTGGTTGTAGAACAGTGCTATAGAGGGAAGAAAGTGACCCCCTCCATGCTGAGACTTACAGTGTCCTTTAGAAAATTGGTGTGATCCTGTGTTTGAAAACACTGGTCACATAGTAGGTACTAGAACAATTTTGAGTGTAGCAAGGCAATTTTGGCCTTCCCAGAATTTTCTCTAAGAATGAAGAAAGCTTTTGTATTCAGAGCATAAGTGCTGCACTTTACTGATCCCCCACTCTGTAACTGTTAATGGAGAGGCTGCCAGTGCTCACCCATGTGTTTCTCGCTCTCCTCATGGGGCAAAGGGGGCCTATCATCCAGTCCACTTGTATTAGAAAGGCTTTTGTGACAACTGTTGCCACTGAAATATGAACAGGAACAAAGTTTATCATTTCCAGACCAAGGCATTTGAGAGTCAGAATGCTACTCCCATGCTTCCCATTCAATTTAGCAGAGCCTACATTGAGATGTGGAGACACATGATGGGAGTAGCTTGGATGACTGGGCCACTTGACAGCAGACACCCCGCCTACCCAAGTCAGATTTAATGTGCATGAGCAATAAACTCTTGTAGTGTTAGGTCATTAAGATTTCAGCCTTCTATTATGTCTACTAGCAGTTACTTATCTGAATAACTCCCAGGTACTATTTCTGTTGTTAGTCTTACTTAAGTATGCTAATTATAAAAGAAATAGTGCACATATTCTTTATGCTAATAAAATTCTAAAAATACAGATGAATCAGAAATCCTATTCTTTATTCTTTAAAATTTAGCCCTTCTCAAAAGTAGCCATAATTTAAAAATGTTGTATGTATTATATTAAAATATATTCTGGCTTTTTCTTACAGAGATTTACTAGAAAAATACAATATGATGTTGTTTTTTTTAATATGCATGGTAATTATGTACATACTACTTTGCCTCTTGCTGTTTTCATTTAATAAAATAAATGCAAAATATTTCCATGAGAGTATATATTGATCCATCTCACTTTTAACTACTCCCAATTGTTCTAAGGTGTGTATGTACCATCATTAATTTAAGCATTTTCTTTGATGGCACAGAAGTTGTTTTCCATTTTTTTGCTATAACTAATAGAAGTAATATCAACATCATGAAACATAAGTTATTGGACAAATGTGAAAGTTTTCTTATAGTAAAGACAAAAGTGAATATTTGGTTAAAGTGGAAGTATAATGACAATCATAATTTTTTTGAATATTGCTAATGTTCTGTTTCAATAATGCTATACCAATTTATATTCTAATGTATTAATATTAATAAAGCCTCAAGGAATTTTATTTAATCAATTTAAAATATTTTTTTATTTTTCAATTACAGTTGACATACAATATTATATTAGTTTCAAGTGTACTACACAGTGATTAGACTTTTATATAACTTATGAAGTGATAACCCCAATAAATTTAGTACCTATCTTACACTGGGCCTAGTTATTACAGTATTATTGACTATATTCCCTATGCTATACTTTACATCCCCATTACTATTTTGTGACTACCAATTTGTGTTTCTTAATCCCTTCCCTTCTTTACCCATCCTCCCAATCCCCCTCCCACCTGGCAACCATCAGTTTGTTCTCTGTATCTATGAATGAAATCATATGGCTTATTTGATCAATTTTAACTGTGCATTCTCACAGTTTTTTTTTATTTTGTATTTATGTGTTTTCTAATTATGTTATTCAAAAATTAATTTCTCATTAAATAATTTCTTATCCACATAAAGCAGGGTTTTTGCAAGATATGTTAAGTACTGGGGTATATCTAGTTGGTGTTTTAAAATTCTATGTCAGTAAGACATTTTTTTTCCATTTCCTTTAAGAAGCAAGAATTTGGTCCAAATGACTTAGGTCCCAGGGAATAGTCTAGATAGGATACCCTAAATTAGTGAGGAGCATCAAGAGGCCTGAGGGCTAGAGAGTTTTCCTGAATCAATGAGAGAGACCACAAACTATACCAAGTCCAGATAGCCCAGAGCAGGCTGGCAGTCAAGGTTTTGAATTCAGAGCTTAGAATATACTGGGAAAAAAATAGAAGAGAACCTGTGGAACCTTGGAGGGTACAGGAGAACTTTCAGGAAAAGGCTTGTAAAATCTATGAATCATTATCACCAGCACAGTAATCTGAGTGGGCAGATCTATTCGATGAAAGGACCAGAGGCATGCATGCCTGATACCCTTTCCTACCTTAAAATATCCCCTGCCCAATATCAGGCAAAGATAGCTGGCTCCTTTGTATAACCCACCAAGTGATGTTATTAATTGCATTTTGGAGAACTACATCTTTTAACTATTCTAAGGGTTCCATGCATCCTTGCCAGGGTGCCAGGGCTGAGAGCTGTCTTGATGTCTGATGGAGAAGGCTACTTCTTCTCCTATGTATGGTGCCCTTCCAGTACTGAAGCTGGGACTATATCATTACAAAATGATCTGTGATCTAGATAATATCCATACTTTAGACTGCCTCTTTTAGTTCCTGAATTCTTTGCATCCATAGGGCAGATGTCCTGTGGTTGTTTGGTGTCCTATGTTACCACCAGGTACTGTCTGGGCTAGATGGCTGGCCTCAGGTGTGTAAACATTTTACAGAAGAGGTAGAAAAAATCATTATGCATGATGTGGCTCCTTGTTAAATTGACTGAAGTTGATGGTGATATGTGGTGTCCAAAGTTCTTTATTATATTGTAACTCTAGCTTGACTGAATAAATTCTATATCAGGCCCTAAAAGAAATGAAGGTGAGAAGCAGGAGGAAACTCTAGGGGAACTGCCCATGCCACACAGACTTCCCCATACAGGCCCTGCTCCTGGTATCAGTCTCTGGAGCACTGGTCATGGTTGTTAAACGCAGGCATTCCTTCCTTCACTGCATCCTATTGAGACTGCAGTTGAGGCTTGCAATCTGGGAGATGGTGAGTTGGCCTTGGTCTAAGCCTGCCTGATTCAGTTCAGCAAAAGGAGGAGTCTGAGGACCCTCTATGAGTCAAGTCTAGAAACCTAGATGGGAACTGAGGATGTTTCCTCCTCTAAAACAGTGTGAACAGCTCAGAGCCTCACCCCTGCTGTCAACCCTGGGAGGCCCTATACAAGGGTCTCATGAAGTGTCTTCTCTTTATTTCTGCCTCTGGCTTCTAGAGTAGTCAAGGCTTTGGTATGACTGCACAGGTCTCAGGTCAGCAGATGCAGGAAGAATTCAGGTCCTAATGGGAGGTAAGATAAAAATCCTCAGTGAGGTTTGAGGGAACCACCCACCCCATATTGGAGGGCATTCCACAGAGTACCACCCCTGCTTTCAGCCCTCTTAAGCAGGGTCAAGAATCACCTGATTTTGCACCTTCTGAATGCACCCTGTGGTACTTAGTTTGCTAATAGTATCGGACCAAGGTATTGGCTTCAGGCCAGCAGAGGGAGGGGTCCCAGGCCCTAACAGAAGACAAGGGCTCTGAGCGAGGTCTGAAGGAACTACCCATGCCAGAATAGAGGGGTCTCCATGGAGCCCTGCCCCTGCTGTCAGATCTGGGAGGTCCCAGGCAAGGATGGCTGAAAGGGAGAATTGAACTTTGGTGGACACTAGTTAAGTATACCACAAGTTGTAGTACTTATGTTTATTGAAAATACTTTATTTATAAATGAACTTATAAATTTAAAATAGTTTATATTTACAGAAAAGTTGCAGAGATAGTACAGAGGTCCCCTTTATACCCAGCACTTACTTTTCTCTATTGTTGATCATATATTTTTCACAACTGTTGAACCTATAATGACACATTATTATTAACTAAAGTCCATACTTCATTCATATTTCCTTCATTTTTTTTCCTAATGTCATTTTCCCAGCCCAGAATCCCAACCATGATACCATATTGCATTTAGTTATCATTTCTCCAAGACCTCTTTAGATTGTGACAGTTTCTCAAACTTTCCTTATTTTTGATGACCTTGACAGTTTGGGGGAGGGTATTGGTCAGGTGTTTTGTAGAATATCCCTCAATTGGAATGTATTTGATATTTATTACATGATTACACTGGTACTATGGGTTCTTGGGGAGAAGGCCTCAGGAGTGAAGTGCCATTTTTATCACATTTTATCAAGGGCACGTACTATTGGCCTGACTTATCAACTGATGATGTCATCTTGATCACCTACCTAAGGTAGTGTTTGTCAAGTTTCTTCCAGTAAAGTTACTCCCCATGCCACCACCACTTTCCATACAGTACACTTTGGAAAAAAAATTACTATGTTCAGCCCACACTTAAGGAATGGGAAGATATGCTCTACCTCATGGAGGGTGGGATACCTACATAAATTATTTGGAATTATTTTATACATTAGATTTGTCTATTCTATGATTTATTTATTTAGTCATTGATTTTAGCAGTATGAACTCATGAATATGTATTTTATACTTTGGGTCATAATCTAATATTAGGCTATTTATTTTTCTGCTCAAATTGTTCCATTTCTACTAGTCTTATTACTTCTAAGCCCTCTCAGAAGATAGAGCTTAAAAACCATCTATATACTAGCCCACACATGTATATGTACTTACAATTATTTCCATATTTGTCCATCTGTATCTATATTAAGCTAAACATGAGTCATACTAATGTTCCTAATTCTAATCTAGTTTTGCATGATTTATTTTAGCCTTCTCCCTCTGTGAGAAAATTGGCTCCAAGTATCTACCATTCATATACTTATTTATTCAACCTCAATATATATGTATATTGAATTCAGGTTTTTAGCACACACCATTCTAAGAAACAATTTTACCAACAAGAATAGAATATCTATTTATAGTCCCTTTTTCTGTAGTCTTACAGTATACTCTCATTTCTGAAGTTACTTAGGTCAGCAACTCTTTTTCCCTATCCTCTTCATTGATGTTATTTCATACATTTGTAATACAGCTAGATTTCTTTCGTCACAGTCAGCATTCCATCCTAGGATACCTAGATCTCTGAATTGATTTTTTATTTGCATACATTAAGGCTCATGTTTTGTGCTCTAATGTTCTATGGGATTTGAAAAAAATACAGTGTGTCATATCTACCATTATAGTTTCATACAGGATAGTTTCATCATCCTAAAAAACCCTGTGTGTTTCACTTTTTTCAACCATCTTCTCCCCTTAAAAAAATCTTAGAAACTACTAATTTGTTTTTTGTCTCTGTAGTTGTGACTTTTTCAGAATGTCATATAAATGGAATTATACAGTATGTAGCATTTTGGACTGGCTTCTTTTGCTTAGCAACATACATTTAAGACTAATCCAAGTTATTTCATTAACTGATAGTTTATTACTTTTTTATTGCTGAGTTGTATTCAATTGAATGTATATACCCCAGATTATCTATTTACTCACCTACTAAAGGCATCTTGGTTTTTGGTGATTTTGAATAATGATGTTCTAAGAATTTATGTGAAGTTATGTGTGTTGACATAACTTTTTGAATCAATTGAATAAATATCTATGAGCACAGTTTCTAGATTGTATGATGAGACTATGTTTAGTTTTATAAGGAATTGCCAAACAGTTTCCAAAATGGCTGTACCATTTTGGATTTTCAACATCCATTTGTATTCTTGCTAGTTACTGGTATTATTCTTTCTAATAGGTATGTACTTGTAACTAATTGTTATTTTAACTTGCTTTTCTTTAATGCAAAATTATGTTGTTTATCCTTTCATGTGTCTATATGCCATCTGTCTATCTCCTATTGTGAAATATTTGTTCATATCTTTGCCCACTTTAAAAACAGGTAGAATTGCAAATTATTTTCTTAGGGTAACTGTAATAAACACAAACTTGATGGCTTACAGCACAAGAAATTTATTCTTTTATGGTTTTGGAAGCCAGACATCTGAAATAAAGCTGTCAGAAGATCTGATTCCTTCTGGAAGCTCTGAGGAAGAATCCATTCCAGGACTTTCTCCTACCTTCTGATAATAACTCAGCAATTCTTGGTGTTCCTTGCCTTATAAATGCATCAATCCAGTCTCTGCCTCCATCTCTGTCTTCACATAGCCTTCCCCTCTGCACATCTGTCTCAATTCTTCCTCTGTCTTTTCCTTATGACATTTGTCTTTGGATAGAGGGCCCACCCTAAATCCAGGATGATCGCATCTAGAGATCCTTAACTTAATTACATCATCAAAGAGAGTTTCCAAATAAGGTAACATTCACAGGTTTCAGGGGTTAGGACATAAACATATCTTTAAGAGACACCATTCAAACCACTACTGGTTGCTTGTTTTATTACTGTTGAGTTTTAAGAAGTCTTTGTGCATTTAGATACAAGTCTTTTATCAGATATGTGATTTGCAAGTACTTTCTCTCAAATTGTGGCATGATTTTTCATTCCCTTAATGGTGTCTTTCACAGAGCAAATCTTTTTAATTTTAACAAAGTCCAACTTACCAATTTTTTCTTTATGCTTTTGATATTGTATTTAAAACTCATCTCCATTCCCAAAGTGACTGATTTTCTCCTGTGTTTTCTTCTAAGAGCTACTTAGTTTTGCATTTCCCATTTAGTTCTGTAATCTATTTTGAGTTAATTTTCTTGTAAGTTATGAAATTTGTGTCCAAGTTCAACTTTTTCCTATGTAGATGTCCAACTGCTTGGTGAAAAAATTAATTTTTCATTTATTTGCCTTTGTGCTTTTGTCAAAAATTATTTAACTATATTTGTGTGGGTCTATTTCTGGGCTCTCTAGTCTGGCCCACTGATCTGTTTGTCTATTCTTTCACCAACACTATGCTGTCTTGATTACTATAGCTTTATATTAAGCTTTACATTAAGTTTTTAAACTTTATTTTTTTTTCAATATTTTGTTGGCTATTCTAGAACCTTTGCCACTTTATATAAATGTTAGAATCAGTTTTGTTAATATTTTCAAAAAAATTGCTGGTATTGGGATTGTAATTGCATTAAATCTATATATCAAGTTAGAAATAACTGACATTTTAATGTAGTGCATCTATCAATTCATGAAGAGAATCTATTTCTCCATTTATTTAGATCTTCTTTGATAAGAGTTTTGTAGTTTTCAAAATAAGCCATTAAATTTATATCTATTTCATTTTTTGTAACTCTAAATATTTTTACTTTTTAAAATTTCTATTTTAAATTTTTATTGATGGCATATACTAAAGCAATTATGCTCTGTCATAATTCCAAAAGGTTTTCTTTGTAGATTCTTATAATTTTGACAATGACTGTCATTTCCTCTGCAAAAAGATATACTTTTTATTTATCCCTTTCTTATCTGTATACTTTTTATTTGTTATTGCTTGTTTTGCACAAGATAGGACTTCCATTACAATAGTGAATAAGAGTAATGAGAGGACATCCTTGTTACATTTCTAATCTTGGGGGTAAAGCATTCACTTTCTCATCATTAGTTATAATGTTAGCTATAGTTTTCTTGCATACCTTTTATCAGGTTAAGGGAATTCCCTCCTAATACTAATTTTTCAATTTTTTTAACATAAATGGGTATTAAATGTTACAACTTATTTATATACATCTATTGATATGATCATATTTATTTTCTTATTCAGTCTGTTATATGATGAAATACACTAATTGAATTTTAAATGTTGACTCAGGCCCGAATTCTGGAAATCAGCCCCACTAGGTAATAATTATTATTTTTACATATTGCTGGAATCTATTTGCTATTGTTTTGTTAAGATTTTCTTTTGGTCTATTTTCATGAGAGATCTTTGTAGTTTTCTACTAATGTAGTCTATCTGGTTTTGGGCTTCGGGTGATGCTCCTAAAAAAATTAAGAATGTTTTTCTATGGACTACATCAAACTAAAAACTCTTTGCAAAGCAAGGAAAACCATTTTTAAAAAAAGACAAAAAACATACTGAATTGGAGGAGGTATTCCCCAATGATAAATCTGATAAAGGGTTAATATCTAAATTTTATATATAAAAAACTAACAACTCAACACCAAAAAAACTAACAATCCAATTAAAAATGAGCAAAGGACATGAATAGATACTTCTCCAAAGAACACATCTAAATAGCCAATAGACATATGAAAAGATGTTCAACATCACTAATCACCAGAGAAATGCAAATTAAAACCACAATGAGCTATCACTGTACACCTGTCAGAATGGCTGTCACTAATAAATCAAAACACAGCAAGTGTTGGTTGGTGAGGATGTGGAGAAAAGGGAACCCTTGTTCACTGTTGGTAGGATTGCAAATTGGTGCAGCCACTGTAGAATACAGTTTGGAGGTACCTCAAAAATTAAAATAGAACTGTGTTATGACCCAGCAATTTCACTTCTGGGTATTTATCTGAAGAAATCAAAAACATTAATTTAAAAAGATATATGCATCCTTGTGTTCATTGCAGCATGATTTACAATAGCCAAGATGGAAGCAACTTTAACACCCATCAATAGACTACTGGATAAAGAAGATGTTGTACATATATACAATTGAATATTACTCAGAAAGAGAGGAGAAAATACCATATGATCTCATATATATGTATATGTATATATATATATATATATACACATATATATATGTATATACGTATATACATATATATATATATATACACATATATATGTGTGTGTGTGTATGTATACACACACAGACACACACAGAACAAAACAAACAAACAAAACAGAAACAGAGTCATAGACACAGAACAAATTTCGATGGTTCCCAGATGGGAAGGGGGTTGGAAGGATAGGTAAAAAAGGGGAAGGGATGAAGAAGCACAAAATTAATAGTTACAAGATAGTCACAGGGATGTAGGATACAGCATAGGCAATATAGTCAGTATTACTGTAATGGCTGTGAGTAGTGCCAGATGGGTAATGGAGTAATCGAGGGGATCACTTCACAAATTACATAAATGTCTAACCATTGTACTGTATACCTGAAACTAATATAAAATAATAATAATAATAATAATAATAATAATAATAATAATAATAATAAATTAAAGGCAAAAATAAGTACAAATTGGTAGTTATGCAAAAGCCAAAAGGATGTAAAGTACAGAATTGGGACTATAGTCAATAATACTGTAATAACTGTAGTGCTAGACTATTGGGGGGAATCACTTGATAAATTATGTGAACGTCTAACCTCTATGTTGTATACCTGAAACTAATATAATATTGAACATCAAGTGTAATTGAAAAAAGTTGTTTGTTAAACAAACAAACAAACAACATCAAACAGCAACAAAAGAGCTGCCACCTAATTGACATCTTGACAGGCATTATCCTGGGCACTCCTCATCTATTTTCTCAATTCACCTTTGCATTCCCCTCTCATAGGTTACAGGGTGTTCTCTCCATTCTACCACTGAGGAAGCTCAGGCTCTAGAGGCCAGTGAACTTTCACGAGGGCCTGTGGTGAGTAGGTGGTAATGCTGAGAGTGGAATGTAGAACTGATGCCAAATGACATCTTCACACTCAGAAAACCAAATTAGTTGTGTCAACAACCCTAAATTCTGACAGCAACTCTCAGAAAGATGAAAGATACACAATGTTGATTCTCATTATTTGCAGAATCTATATTTGTGAATTCACCTACTTGCTAAAATTTATTTGTAACCCCTAAATTAATACTCACAGTTCTTGCACAGTAATTCTTGGACATTTACCAGGCAGTAAAAAATTTGAGTTGCCTGATACTCACATTCTCAGCTGAGATGGAATAAGGTAACCTTCTTATTTCATTTCTCATCCTATGAACAAGCATCATTTTTCTGTTTTTTTTTTTAGTGCCATAATTGTAACATTTCTTGTGCTTTTTGTTGATTTGTCTGTTTAAAATGGCCCACAAGTGCAGTGCTGTCTGGTGTTCCTGTGCCCAAGGAGCTTGTGATGTCCCTTATGGAGAAAGTATGTGTGTCAGATAAGCTTTATTCAGGTATGCATTACAGTGCTGTCAGCATGAGTTCAATGTAAATGAATCAACAATATATATTAAAGAAGGTGTCTTTAAACAGGAAAAAAATAAAGAATACTTCTCTCCTGAAAAAGATTGCAGATTATTTGTATTATTTTATCCTAAAATGTTTGATGGAATTCGCTAATGACACTATCTGGACCTAATGATTCCTTCTTGGGGAAGGTTTTAAACTATTAATTTGTTTTATATATAGTTTTATGAAATTTTGCCACATATATAAATTTTTGTAACCACCATCACAATCAAAATATGGACTGTTTCAACACTCCAAAGGAATGTACTTGTTTGCACTCCCCCAAACCCTAGCCCTAGAAACCAATGATTTCTCCAAATAGTCACACTTTGTGAAACTTGTTTACCAAATGACACTTATTTGTCATTTCAAGAGTTTTCTATAAATGGAATTACACAGTAACCATTGGACATTGCCTTGTTCATAACTTTAAGGAGTAAATCTTTCATTCTCTTACCATTTAATATGATGTTAGCTATGGGTTTTCATAAATTCCCTTTATTATGTTAAGGAACATCTCTTATATTCCTAGTTTGCTGAGTGTTTTTAATATGAAAGGATATTAAATATTGTCAAATGTGTTTTCTGCATTTACTGAGATGATTATTTTTTCCTTCATTCTTATAATGTGGCATATTACATTGACTGATTTTCTTATGGTGATCTAGCCTTACATTCCTGGGATCCACCCCACAAAGTCATTGTGAATATCCTTTCTATGAATCATTTGTTTCCATTTGCTATTACTTTCTTCAGGAATGTCTGCGTCTATATTCATAAGATATATTGGTTTTTAATTATTTTTTTTCTAAAAATCACATCTTTATATTTGTATGTCCATTAAGAAAGATTTATAATAATTATTTTATGCACTTGTCTTTTAAATTGCATAAGAAACAAAAAGAGTCATTACATACCAGAATACAATAATGCTGACTTTTATATTTACTTATATTTACCGGTGATCTTTGTTTTTTCATATGGCTTCTATTACTGCATAGTGTCTTTTGGTTTCACCTGATTGACTTTAGCATTTCTTATAGTTATGAACTCTCTT
Organism: Cynopterus sphinx; assembly: GCA_030015415.1. Classification (NCBI taxonomy): domain Eukaryota; kingdom Metazoa; phylum Chordata; class Mammalia; order Chiroptera; family Pteropodidae; genus Cynopterus; species Cynopterus sphinx. Next base: position 15,940,633 of record CM057388.1, read on the forward strand.
AGGTGATTGAACATCTTATCTTTAGCTCATTTAGATATTATCATGCACAGTCTAATCATCTGCTAATTATAAAAGCTGTGGTTCCAATATTCTAATCCATATCCCTTTGATTTCTTATGATTCTTATTAGTGTACTATGTAAAATTTGTGTATTAGTGTACTATGTAAAATGTTGACTAGAAATAGTGATACAAGGTATCCTTGTCTAATCTATTTTTAAGTAAAAGCTTTTAACATTTCAACATTATGTATGTAATTTTTCTGTTATATTTTTTATTTTGTTTTTGTTCCATTTTGTTCTGTTTTGTTTTGGTGGATATCCTTTATCTGATCTGATAACATGTCTTCTTTATAATGAATTAATGCTTATTTTTATAAAATATTTTCTTAAATCAGTTTAGATATGATTTTTCTCATTTAATCTGTTAATGTTCATGTATTATGCTTGTCCTAGCCTATCTGCCCTCAGAACAGTTTCTTACCTTTTCCTTGCTCCATTCTCTGTTATACATGAGCTGAATCTGTAGATCCCAAGTTTTCCACCATTTGGTTGTCATCTCATTTCAGGCATAAAGAGGTAATAACAAAAGGTTTTAGATAGGAAAGAGAGAAGTAACCCAAGTTTTTATCTTTCTGCATTAGGTGGCTTCTCTTTCAATGGCTACATCTTCTTCTTGGTTATAGCCCTCATCATGCTGGCCCATTACGGTTCTAGTTCCTGTGAAAATCAACTTTTAGGCTCTAAGAGCCCAAAGGTGGGATTGACATTATCAAGTTGCTAAGTATTAGGTTTATTATTCCTTTACTGTGAAACTTTTCATCAGTTGAATAACCAATACATTGCATTAAATTTCTTCTGGGTTAAATATAGAAAAAAATTTATGTGTTTTTCTGCAGTCCTTGAATATTATGTATGATCAATTATATTTAGTTTTCTACATGGCATAGAAAAATAGATTCAAGTCATAATATATTTAAACACACACATAAAGCTCTGTAATACTACCTGTGAGATACAGCCCATGTGATACTAAGAGGGATGATTATAGGCTTGAATAGATCTATTAGGAAACAAGAAATATTTATAACATTCAACAAAATAGAGAATGAATAGCATAGTAAACCTAAAGATTATGTAGAAGGTAAGAAATAATGTGGTTAAATGCAGAAATAAGGAAGTATTAAACATTTAAGCCAACTAAGCAAAGCCAGTTTGAAAATTATAGAATATGCAATTTTATAAGCATTATCACTTACAAAAAAGAACTAGAAATAAGTGATGTTAAATAATACTGTCCAAAATATAGATGCAGAAAATATCTGATATGAGAATGCCATAAATGTTTTACCATTACCTCAAGAAAGCCATATAGTAAACCAGGAAGGAAAGGTTCTTGCTGCAGAAGTATTTCAGGTGATGAACTCACAAGGTATGATATAATTAGAGAATTACTATCCTGCAGCCTCTAACAGATTAATAGATAAAGGTAATAATCATCAGTAATTTCCAACCTTATCACAAAGGGAGACACACACACACATTATGTTATTCCTAATGGAAGAACACAGTGTCACCTCTGAAGTAGCCTTGCAATAAAGAAGCAAAAACCTACCAAATGTTTACCTTTAACTATTGATGATTGTTGATGCTAAGAGCCATGTATATTGGATTTACTATACTCTCCTCTATACTGTTGTATACCTTGATAATTTCTATAGTGAAAATGTTTATTATAATTATCATGTCTTTATACTACATTTTCTTTATCCATTCACCCACTAACAAGCATTTAGGTTGCTTTTACATCTTGGCTACTGTGAATAATGCTGCAATGAACACAGAGATGCATATATCTCTATAAGAACCTGATTTCAATTATTTTGGATAAATATCCAGAAAGGGGATAAAATTTTGTTAAGAGAGTATGTCAAATGTTATGTGTTTTCCTAAACCAAAATAAAGAAAATACAACATGTTTTTAAATTTTAAATTCTAAGTTAAATGGACCAGTTGCAGAAGGAATGTAATTGACCAAATTGTTCCAGGCAGAAATAGAAAAATTTAACCAAGCAATACAAACTAAAACTCTAGCTTTCCATCCCCCTCAAAATATTGCAGGACCAACCTGATTTGGAATCCAGTTTCACCAAATAGGGAAAAACTAATTGCCATCTTATTAAAAAAGATGAGAAATTACTAAACTCATTTTAATGAGTATGCTGACTTTAACAAAGACTAGATAGGGATACTCCAAGAAAAAAAATCATTTGAGCCAAGCACACTCACACAGAAGCATCTATCCTAAGTAATTTCGTAGCATATCCAATATAGTGGTGAACAAATAGACTGAGCTCAAGAAATGCAAACATCACAACATTAGAAAAAGTTGTCAATTGGAATTTCGCTACATTAATAGAGGATAAAAATGCATTTGATCATGTACAAGGGTGCAGAAAATACTTTTAAAAACTATTTAACACCAATTCATGGTAAAAAATAATAAAAAAAAAGAAACTTAACAAAATAGTATAGTAGAGAGTGTCTACTTCCTATAATCTACAGAAAATTTACATAAATGTAAAATGTTACAAGTGTTCCTATCAAAGTCAGGACAAAGACACATGTTATGGTATCATATCTACTGTTTAAAGTGGACTGGAATACATAACTAGAGGAATAAGAGTATCAAAATAAATAAGAGAAAAGAATATTGAAAAGATAGAGATAATTAGAAAATTCAAAAAAAACAGTGCTCAAAATATTCAAATGAATGAAACTCTAAATACGATACCAAAATCAGAAGCCTAGCCACACAAAAACAGTAACTACTTAGGATAATTAATAAAAATATACCAATAACAACAGCAGCAATATCCAAAATTTACCTGAGAAGAAACCTAACAAAAATGTACACAATCTTTTTGGAACTATAAATATATACAGGTAGATTCAGGGAATGAAGTCCCAAATAAATACAGGAATACACTGTGTTTATTTATGAGAAAAATATTATTTTAAAGATGTCAATTCTCCTTCAATTTGTATAGATTTACTACCTGCTCTGGACTCAACTGTGTTCACCGCCCCCCCCCATTCATATGTTGAAGCCCCAATAACCAATGTGACTATATTTGGAGACAGGGTCTTTAGAAAGGTAATTAAGGTTAAATGAAGTCATAAGGGTGGGCTCCTAAACCAATATGGCTGACATCTTTATAAGGAAAGGAAGAGGCCTAGAGATCACTTTCTTTCTCTCTGGCATTTACAGAGAAGAGTCCATGTGAAGACAGCAATAATGTGCCTATATGCAAAGCCAGGAAGAGAGCTGTAAATAAAAAGTGGATCAGATAGCATCTCCATCTGGAACTACTAACCTCTAGAACTATGATAAATAAAAATTCTGTTGTTAGGATACCCAGTCTGTGGTATTTTGTTATGGCAGGCTTAGCTGATGAATATACTGCCTCACCTATAGCTTCCAAGATGGCTATCAGACTTGGACTGCTGGTGCCTAAAATCAACCCTGAGAAACTATAATAGGGAGAATGAAAGAACAAAATTAGCAGAGTAATCAGGCAGATCATTTCATAAATTATGTAAATGTCTTCCCAATGTACTGTATACGTGAAACTAACATAAAATAAAAATTGATTTAAAAAAAAGGAAGAACTATATCAGCAACAGCAAAACAACAAAAATGAGAAAACCCTGGGAGAAATTAAGTCTATATTGAACTAAAACCTGTGTGTGGGCATGTCCTAAAGTTGAGACTGGTCTGTAGCCTGCAAGAGGAGCAGATAACAGGATCAGTTCGAGGAAAGATTTTAAAGTTCAGCCCTTTTTTTTTCGGTGTGCCCCGGGACAATCAAGTTCTGCTGCTTCACTGAAGAAACCCAAGGCAGCTCCTCAGAGATTGTGAGCCAAGACCATGGGGTAATGCCAGGTCAGCACTAAAGTTTGGGGTTGTTTGAAACACTATTAGTCCAGAGGCTGTGCAATAACTATCTGAAATATCTTTAGAGGGTTAGGACTGTGGCCTTTAAAAAAAATCAATAGTATTATTAAATAAAAGGAATGGAAAGAATGAATCACACTTAACAAGGGTAGGTATTCTTTCATAAAAAAATACACACACACTTGTTAAAGATGTAACTATATTTATTACTGTGAGTGAGGGCCAAAAAATAAAAGTCATTGCACCGATCGAGCAACTTAGTCTCTTCCCCTTAGAAAAGAGATCGTTTAGAGTAAAAGCTTTCCAAAAGTCTAAATTTGGCTGAAAAATAAATGCTAGAGACCAATGTTTTTCCTTATAGCCACCACCTGTCCTGGGACCCTGCCTTGCACTGCAACTTCCCCGTCTTGTATCTAGCCTGGGACTCTTACTCCTTTTCTGTAAGGTTTGCAATATGGATATCCCTCTGAGCTTTCAGAGAGTTGGTATTTAACAAGGAGCCTTTAAAAAAGCAGGTAACAGCAGGACATCCTACTCCCTGCCACAACCTGAGGACTAACCAGACAATCCCCTCCAGAACAGAAGGGCTCGCACAGAGCCCCACCCTTGCTCTCAATGCTGGAAGCCCAGGGCAGAACTGTCAGCATGAAATGCCGATTGACTGACTTCCACCTCCAGGGTCTCGGGTCTGAGGAGAGGAGATGCTGAAAGTCAAGGTGTGGATGCTTAGAACTGTGAGGATGTGACCCCGCCCACCCCAGTACAAAGAGGAGACCTCACAGAATGCCGCCCGGATCCATCCCGCGCTGAGTCCCGAGGCATGGCTGTTAAGATCAACGCCCCCTCAGATCTGTCTTGAGGTATTCAGGAATGAAGATTTTGATCTGAGACTGATGGACTTTAATAAATCCAAGGCTTTATTTGGAGTCAAGGAAAGGACCCTGAGTAAGAACTGAGAGTATTCTCAACCCGACACAAATCTCTACCCCTGTGGTCTACCTTGGGAGATCCCCGGCAGGGCTGCCAAACTCCAAGAGGTGGGGGTCGGGGCCTAATGAGGATGGCCACATGAGTGAAGACTGGAAACCTTAATTATCCAGGACAAAGGGGATCCCAAAAAACCCTGCTCTTGTCATCAGTTCTGGAAAGCCCCGGTAGGGGTGACCAGATATGGCTCTCCCTCACTTCCTCCTCAAGGGTCTCAGGGGGCTTAGGACATTTACATAAGGAGTTTAGCTTTGGAGTTGCAGAGGGGAGGAGGCCAGGCCCTGACGACAGGTGACATGATGGTTTTAAATGTGAATGGTCCTAAATGCCAGCCCCAACTTGCCCCAGAGAGGTCTGGCGGGCTGCAGCATAAAGCACACTGACACGCTCTGCAGGGCTCTCAGGGGACAGGCTGACTAAAACAGGAGCCCTGAGCATTCCTCGTGCACTTCCCTCAGACCCTGCAGACACGGCCCTGGGCCAAGCCCAGGTGGAATCTCCCTGCCAAGGTGACACACACCATCTTATTCTCCCTCCTCCAGGTGCCCGCTTTCTCTAATCTGTGCACAGCATTGCCTGCTGTCCCTGACAAGTGACATCATGCCTTGGGGTCAAAAGAGTAAGCTCCATGCCCAGGAGAAATGCCACCAGGCCCAAGAAGGGTCCAAGGATCCAGTGGGTGCTCAGGCTGCTGTATCAGAAGAAGATTCCCCCTTTTCCTCCTCTCCTCCTTTTGGTGGTAATCCCCAGAGCTCCTCTGCAGCTGGGTCACTTAGCAAATCCCAGGGCTCTTGGAGAGTACCATCTGTTACAACTGGTTTTGCAGGTGCTTCATATACAAAGTCTGATGCAGGTGCCAAGAGTCAAGGAAAGAACAAATACCTCCCAGTCACTGCCCAGCATGGATTGTTCCTGCAGAAACCCTCTAGACCAGAAGGCAATTCAGTTGGTACAATTCATACTGCGCAAATATAACATGAGGGAGCCCATAGTGAAGGAAGACATGATAAAGCATGTCATCAAAAAGTACAAGAAGCATTTCCATGAGATCTTTAAGAAAGCCTCTGAGTAAATGGTGCTGGCCTTTGGTATAGATGTGAAGGAAGTCAACCCTATGGGGCACTGCTGTGCTCTTGTTAGCAAATTGCAGCACATCTATGATGAGATGCTGAGAGGTGAGGAGATCATGCCCAGGATGGGTCTCCTGATGACCATCCTCTCTGTGATCTTCATGAAGGGCAACTGCGCCACTGAGGAGGAGATCTGGGAAGTGCTTAATGTAATGGGTATATATGCTGGAAAGGAGCATTTCATCCATGGGGAGCCCAGGAAGCTCATCACTCACAGGAAAGATACCTGGAGTACCGTCAGGTGCCAGGCAGTGATCCTCCCTGCTTCGAATTCCTACAGGGCCCAAGAGCCCATGCTGAGACCAGCAAGATGAAAGTCCTGAAGTTCTTTGCCAAGATCTATAATACAGTCCCCAGTACCTTCTCATCCTGGTATGAACAAGCTCTGCAAGATGAGAAAGACAGAGCACGGGCCAGATTGGCAGCTGTGACTCATAATGCGGCTATGGCCAATATGTTTTCCAAGATCAATCTTAGCAGCTTCTCCAACCAGTAATGAAATTTGAAGCACTTTCCTCACTTTATGCTTAAAGTAGGGGACTTAAGTGGTGGTAGAGAGATTACAGCACATATTATATTTGTGTTCCTGCTCTACATGAATAACAGGTTTATCTTGTTGAAAGTTTTTAAATGTTATTTTTAAAAAGTTTAATTAGCTTCAGAATCTAAGTGTATGAATGATATTGGTTACATATTTAATGTTGCTTATGAGGTTTAAGAGTAAGAGTTTTGCTGTTTAATAAAACAAATTGAGTAACCTTCCATCTTATTTAGTGATCTGGAACAAGAAAACATGGCTCTGTAAGGAAAAGGCATTAACTTAGAAATGTGAAAGAAATTAGCAGTAAAATAGTTGAGATCAAAAAATAAAGAAAGAAGTAAAAGATAGTCAATTCTTAGTTTTCTTTATTCCTTGTATTTTGCTGTTCTGTAAAATAAGTTATATACCTGTACTTGCTTCATTTATTCAAGAATATAGGAGAAATTAAATCATAATAAATTGCCAACTGGCTTTTTTTTTATTTCTTTGACATTGAGCATCTGCTCTTTGGAAGGTCCATGGTGGTATGGTGGATGGAAAGAAAAATAAGACAGATTCACTGCCTATAGAATTACAGAAGTTATCAGCAGCTACCTCCATATAAGAAATGTGGTAAGACACCCTCTAAAAAAGTAGAAAAAAAATGATAAAGATGGGGAGGGGAGGTGGGGGAGATCAAGATGAGAGCAGTTAAGTGTAAACATTCTGAGGTAAGAAAATTTGGGAACTTGGGAAGCCTCAGGTTTTTAAATAGGAGATAATTTTAAGTTAAGGTTGGCGGGTGGTCAGAGGTGGTGTGAGGGTGGTGAGCAAGGGCCAGACCCTTGGGTAATGAGTATCAGAGTGGACAAACTAAGGCTCCAAAGGAGAACTTCTTTTAGCAGTTACTCTGGGATCGTGAAAAACCATAGAGAAATCTCCACCTGGGTAGGGATAGAAGGTGCCATGCATGGGCCCTTGACCCAATGCAGGCGACCACAGTGCATAGACTAGGTGTTTTATCCATATCATCTTTAGGGAGTTTCTCATAAATAAGAGTAATACTTCCTTAAGGTGGGATGCCAAGAAGCCACTGTGTTGGTACCCTTTGCCCTGAGCTGGGAGAAACAGAGTGGCTCCATAAAAAGGGCATTTTAACTAGGTTATCTTGAGTAAAATTTGGCAAACTCTAATGGAGGGCCTGATTTTGATAGGGGTTAAATGAGTGAAAATAGGAGTCATTTGGATTAACGAGCAGCTGGGAGGGAGTGGAGGAGTTGGTTCTTGACATACATTTTAGGAGTTTTGAGTCACATCCAGATGAGGATTCCTCAACATCCAAATCAAATAATATATCCCATAAGGGGTATTATTTGCTAAGGCATTTTTTTTTCTATTGCTAAGCAGAATTTTTGGCTGACTTGGTATTCAGTGTCCTATAGCACTGCATATTCTCAGGCATCTCCTGGATTTAAAAAAAAAAATGATAAAACAAAACAAAACCCCCAAACCTCAGCAGGAGGGCTGGTATTATCTGCAATCAAAATATCATTGCAATAGCTGCCATTCTTTAAAGTTTCAATGCACACCAGTCATTGTGCCAGGTACCTTACCTACATTCTTCCAACAATTCTATAAGACAGGATATATCCAATCCATTTAATTGATGAAGAATGTGAGGCTCATAGAGTTTGGTAAGCTACCGAGCTCACACGCTAGTGGCAGGGGTGGGACTAGAGCCCTGGTCTGAATTACACTTGAATCCACACTATTCCACTCTTCCCAGCCTTTATGTCTATTAATTAATTTCTCTTCCCACTGTTTTATGATGTTTCTCAAAAGGTAAAAAGAAAAAGCCTGTGGCCAAAGTACTAAGAGCAGGCCTAAAGAAGGAAGGTGAAAAGGAGAATCAAACATAACTTGGGGATTATCTGAGGGCTTCATTTACGTTGGATCCTCCTGTCCCTTGCCCCAGGGTTCCTTAAGTGCTAACTGCCCTGGGCTTAGCCCAAGTGTCTGAGCCCAATATCTCCTGTATGACAGTACCCTTCCCCTGGGTCTTCTCCATGAGCCTCCTGTCTAGACTGGAACTTGACCTGCCAGCTCTTCTTTGCAACTTCCTCTGGAGTCCACCCACTGATTCCCGTAGAACAGACAGCCTGTACCCCTGCCTCCCAGATTTAGAGTATCCCAGTCCCTGCATATCTTGTTTCTCACTGTGGACCCTTCTGATAGCAGCAGTCCCTTTCATGGCATTGTTCATTTCAGATGGTGAAGTTTAGACACCTCATCCACCTGGGTGCCTTCACCACATCCTCAAAATGTTTTCAAATCTGCTGGTGTTTAGAGTCTTATTTGGCACAGACTCTACTAGTTCTTGGGATATAACCCTGAAATTAGAGAAAAGGTTTTGGAAACCACCCTGATATTTGCAGTAGAATTTTAATGGGCTGAATTATTTGAGATTGGCCACTGACTACAAACACCAATAAATTATGTTACCTTGTTGGTTAAAACCAAAGCCTCTTCCATAAGTAGGAGATGATAAAAGATCATGGAAATCACTATATAAGCAAACATCTATATAGAAAGAATTCATAAAAACCTAGGAGTCCTTCTAAGAGTTGAAAAATGGTTCCATAGAAGACACAATATCCTTGATAAGAAGAGAAAATGCCAACATTTTTCAACTGCCTCTTATGTCTATGTTTGCTCTGAGAAAAATTTTGGTTTTAGGTAATAGCACAGATAGTTTTATTGCCCAACACTTCTACTTCTAACAATACAGATAAGTCACAATCCCCCTTCCTTACTACATTCTTCCAAAATTCACCCCTCTCCTCAGAAGTAACCACAATTAAAGAGTTGTGTATTTTTTTAAAATTTATTCTATACTTTTCCTTACATTGATGTGTTATAAAAATATAGTGTGATTTTTTAATATACATGGATAACAGTGTACATATTGTCCTGCTTCTTGCCCTTTTCACTTACTAAAATGAATGCAAGATATTTCTCTGATAGGACATATAGATTCACCTCACTCACTTAACTACTCTCAAATATTCTAAAGAGTGCATATGCCATAACTAATGTAACTATTCTCCTCCTGATGGACACATAAATTGTTCCCCATTTGTTACTATGATTAATAGAACTGATATCAACATCACTGATATGAATTCTTGGGCAAATATGTATGTTTTATAGGAAAGATAGTGAAGTGCAGATTGGATTAAAGTGAACAGAATGTGATGATTGTAAATTTTTATGAATATTGCTGAAATTCTGTTCTAAGAAAACTGTACTGATTCATATTCCCACACAGTAATGCATGTAAATAATTTACGCTCTCACAGGCATTTCATTTTATCAGCCTTTAAATTTTTGTCAAACTTCTGGGTGAAAATATATTGTCTCACAGTTATTTTAATTTCCCCGTTTTCTAAGTAGGTTGAGCAGAAAATTAACTTAATCTCTCATCCATAGAAAGCAGAATTTTTTCAGTGATGCCTTTAGTAACAGAATTCCTCTGGGCATGCTTTAAAATTCAGAAATGTCGATAAGCTTTTCCCTTTACTTTGAGAAAGAAGTATTTTATTAGAGTGACCAGGTGCCAGCGAATGGGTTCAGATAGATCACTGTCAGCTAGTGAAGAATATTAAGAGTCCTGGGGAGGAAGCAATTACCATAGGACATGATGGGGACCATGAATTGAAGAGAGCACAGGCCCCTGAAGGCCAGGATTCCATGACATGACCTATATCTAACTATTATGCAGTGGTTGTACATATTTTAGACATGGGACTTCTTACTTCAACTTAAGCCTTCTCAAAAAGTCCAATCCATGATTTGAAAGCAACAAAGTTTAGGTGGAGAGGAGACTGTAAGTCCATTATCCTGTCCACTCAATAACACTTCATCCCTCTCAGGAGAGTGGGCCCTGGAACCAAAACAACTCCAGTGTTCCTTAACACTAGGAAAGCAAGGTGATGGAAAATGCTTCTGTGATCTTTTCGGCTTTTGCTTTTAAGCTTTGTTAGTTGGGATCAAAGCAGCACTTAGTATATGGTTAATCTTGCTTCACTTTTGAGGCAAAACACTTCTGAATACTGTGAATGAGCATGAACTCTGTGGTTTTCCACTCTGACTAGTGGGAACAGGAACTATTGCCAGTCTTGTGTGAGCTCTGGAGTTTATGTGGCTCTCATCTCCATGGTACTTTGTCTTGTGAACTCGAGCTGCCTTAGCCTTCCCGAATTCAAAGCTACATCTCTTCAACTCAGGGACATGGCAAGCTCTACCTGGGTTCTCTCTACCTGCACTAAGTCCTGGGAATTCTCTTAAGGCAGTAAGCTGGGGCAATCATAGGGCTCGCTTCTCATATTTCCCAAATCTAAGGGATCATTATTTTTCATTAGTGATGCAGTGTCTTGCAAATCACTGTTTTATATATTTTTAATTTATATTGTTTTTCTTGTGATTGTTATTTCTGGCAGGAGGGTAAATAATGTCCTTGCTACTATATTTGACTGGAAGCAGAACTTGCGTCTTCTAAAATTTCATATAAGTGGAACCATACAGTGTGCTCTTTTATGTGTCTGACTTCTTTCACTTAGCATGTTTTTTAGTTCCATTCATGTTGGAGCATGTAAAAGAGGTTTCTTCTTTTCTTATTAAGCAATATTTCTTTAGCAAGTAGTATTCCACAATTTGTTTTAGCATCCATGAGGAGATTGTCTTTATGATTGTTTCCAGTTTCTACCTATTATGAATAGATGTGCTATGAATATTCATATACAAGTCTTTTTGCAGACATGTTTGCACTGGGAAAATTTTTAGAAGTGGAATTTCTGGGTCTGAGGGTAGTGTATATTTAATTGTATGATAGACTGCTAGAACAATTTTCAGAGTGGCTGCAATATTTTGCACTCAAACAAACAATGTATGTGTGTTTTGATTGCTTTACAACCTCACTAACATTTTATGTCATCAATCTTTTTATTTCTAGCCATTCTAGTGGGTAAATGGTCTCGTCTTATTGTGGTTTTAATTTGAATGTTCTTAATGTATTTGAATAATTTTTAAGGGTTTATTGGCCTTGTATTTATCTTCCTTTATGAAGTGCCTGTACAAGTTTCTGGCTATTTTTATTATTTATTTTTGTTTTTATTATTGAGTAGTTGAAATTGTTTACATATTCTGGCTATAAGTCCTTTGTCAGGTATATGTGTTGTCTATTTATTATTATATATATTATATGAGTGAATGGCTTGCTTATTAATTTTCTTTGTTCAGCTGATTTAAAAATTATTGAATTTTCTTTTATCATTTTTTTTCTTTTATTGCTACTATTTTTCGGCTTTTGTCTAAGAATTCTTTGAGTTCTTACAGTTCTTGAAGCTATTCTACATTGTCTGCTAGAAGTTTAATCTTAGCTATAAATTTTATTTGTGATATTTTCACTATCTCTGATTTTTAACCTGGTTACAAATTATATTTCCCCTATATGGGTCATATTTTCCTGTATCCTCACATACCTAGTAGTTTTTTATTGTATCTTAGACATTCTGGATGTTAGTCATGAGGGTCTAGATTTTGTTATTTTCCTTAATAAAAAGTTCAGGCAAGCAGTTAATTCATTAATCCATCACATTGTTCCATTTGAAGCCTATTTTCAAGCTTCATTAGGATAGTCTATGATAGCCTTTATTCTTGAGCTACATTAGCCCTATTCCTACAGCTTAGACTTGTGAGACTCCACTGAATTTCTTTGGATGTTCAAAGAGGGCCTTGTCTCAGGTTATTCAATACTTAAAAGTCTGCCAGCCATTTTATTTTCTAATAGTTGTTCAACTCACTGCTCTCAGTATTTTTTTTTTTTAATTCCCCTGGTAGTTGCTCTTTGCCCATCCTCATAGAATCTTGCCCTTCATGTGAGCAACATCATGTCCTGTGAAAGACCCAAGAAGACCCTTCTACCAATTCTGGAGCATTAATTCTACCCAGCTCTCTTCTCTTTAACAACATGCCCTGCAAATTTCAGCAGCCTTACTATTCCCAAACTCTGATCACTGTGTCCTCAATTCAGTGAGTCCATTATGTTCCTTTTTGGCGTATCCTCCCTGCACCACAATCTAGACATTGCCTCCAAGAAGAAATACAAGGTGATTTGGAGAGCCTACTTCATTTCCCTGCCTACTTTTAGGTATAATAATCTTGTGCCAACTGTTTTCCAGTCACTTCGTACATTCTGCCTATTTTAAAAGTTATTTACAGCAACCCAAATTGGAAGTCATCCTAACTTTTTTTATAATGTCAATTTTATTTCAAACTACTTTTAGACTTAAAGAAAAGTTGCAAAAATAGTAGTTTCAATATATCCCTCACCCAGCCTCCTCCAATGTTAACATCTTAGATAACTATCATAAAATTGCCAGAATGAGAAAATTAACATTGTCTTAATAACATTAACCTTATTAACTATCCCATTCCAACTTTACCATTTCCCCCCTATTATTCCTTTTAAGGATCTTAATCAGTGTCCCATACTGCATTTAGTTGTTATTTCTCCCTGGAGTCCTGCAATCTACAATAGTTCCTCAGTCTTCCCTTATTTTTAATGACACTGACAGCTCCCAAAAGTATTGATTAGTTGTTTTGCTGAATGTCCATCAATTTGGGCCTACCTGGTGTCTTCTCATTATCAGACTGAGTTCATACTTCCTTGGAAAGAGAACCATAGAAAAGGTGCCATGTCTTTCTTAGTGCACCATATCACAGGGTTCCTGATTTCAATATATCTTATTACTGGTGACATTGTCCTTGATTACCTGGTCAAGGTGGACTCTGCTGGGATTTTCCACTGTAAAGTTACTATGATTTCTCTTGTAGTTAACAAATGTCATGGAGGTAGATACTTGAGACTGTGTACATATGTCCTCTCCTCAATCACACTGATTTCAGCACCCACTAGTAGATTAAGAATGCAATAATCACCACTCTGGTATTTGCCTAATAGTGTTTTTTATTTATTTTCTTTATATAGTTGTTAAGTAAAATTCCACTACACAGATGAGTTATCTTGTGTCTTCCATCAATACATTTAATCAAGTATTTATTTATATTGTTATAGACTCATGAAATTTTTATTCTTTTGGTTATAATCCAATACTAGCATTGTTTATTTTGTTACTCAAAGTTTTGGTAATTAGGAGCTCCTTTTCCTAATGTTATATTCTTTCAGCAATGCCCCCCTTCCTATATATTCTCAGAACTTTTCTTTTTCTGGTTCCACAAGAAGTCCAAGCTCAACTTGATTTCCCCTGTTCCAGCCCTGGAAGAACCACTTCTCCAAGAATCCTCATTCCTTTTAAGAAGAAGAATGCTTAGAAACCAAGATCTTGGCACTAGGTATGCTACTTTCTACTGGAAGGTTATTGTTACTAGGCCCTCTCAGTATATGAGTCTGGGAAATATTTGTATATTAACCCATGTATACACACATATCTATTTTTACAACTGTGTGGGCATAATGAGTTTATGCTGATGCTCAGATTCCAGTTCAACACTTCATGAATCATTTTATCCTTCCCACATTCTTTATTTATAATTTTTTCTGCAACTGTAGAAATCTTAGTTTTATTATTTATAATCTATTTACTTATTGGTTCAATTCTAGTATATGCGTAAATTAACTTCTGAATGTCTCATTAATACCTCCATAAGAAGCACATTTACTAACTACATAACAGTATTTGTGTATTCTTTTTATCTTTATTCTTTCACACCCAGTTGTTACTGTTTTCTAAAGTTATTTAGGTTAGTTGTCCCATGTCAGTATGGTTATGCTACTGATTTTTATTATAGGTAGTCTGATTTGTTAATGTTTGGATCCCATTTTGGTTCCCCCCAAATCCTGATGGTTTTAACTGTTTATTTTTTATTTATTTTTATACAAGATAGAAGAGTAAAAACAAAGTGGAAAGGTGTTTTACTATTATTTTTTAGTATTTCTCTATCCCCATGAACCTTCTTAGATCAACTTAGTTTAAGAGCATTTACTATGAATAGTATGTAGACAGCTTTGTAATTTTTGCATATTATGTTTTCTTTTTAAAGTTTATATTCATTAAGAATCTGCCCACTCTATTTTATTCTAATTACCTGCTTTTTTCTTAAAGCATATTAAATAATCACAGCAAAGCATTTAAGCATTACCTATTGATTCCTCTATCTCATCCCCATCTATAAACTCTAGTAAACCAACTTTAACTGGTTTTAACTTCTCATTTATTAATGACAGAATTTATTAATCGAGTATTTATTTCTATTTATTATTTCTTTACCAACAGATATTATCATATACGCAGTTGATGTGTATGTATCACAGGTGGCAGTGATCACAAGATGTACCAAAAATATGAATCCTGATATTTAATTCAGAAAAATCTGCTTTTGTCTCATGAATTCCAAGGGTGCTTTGTTTGGTTATTTAGGTGAGTGTTTTATACTTATTCACTTTTTCCCACAAACTATTTTACATATAACAGCTAAAATGTTTCACAGTGTTTCACATATCAGGGTTCAGCTTGATCGTATGCATTGAATTTAATTCTTGAAAGCAAGAAACTTAATGTCTCCATATGGCTATAAAAAGCAGCTGTGGCACAATTATTTGTCATGATATTGATGATGGGTCCTTTATTGCTTGTGTCTTATTTTTATTATTATTATTGTTGCCAAGTAACTGAAAAACTCATGCAGCATTGCCAAGGATAAGGCCTTTCCCTGTTAAGAAGAAAAAGATGACAGCCTGCTGTGTGAACAATAGGAAAACTACCCTTATCATTCCTGGCACAAACACTTCATCACTAGGGGTACATCATTACTAAAAAAGAAATCTCTTTGAAATTTCTCTGTAAAATATTCTGTTCCTGTTCACAGACATGAAACTTTTAGAGCTTTTAAGGAAAAAATAATATGTTAACTGGCAGAAAAATTGAAGATAAAATCCACAGAATGTATTACACATATGTCTTTACCAAATAGTTGGTATCTAAAAGCTCCACATTATGAGAGATAGAAGGAATTATTACTATTACATGGCTTCTTGCCTTACTTAATTCTAGCAGAATAAGTCTTACCCCATGTTTTAGAGAAATATAAAGTCTTGAGTCTGATCAAAGGCCAAGTTGTGAAAAGAAGAGAGAGACTGCATACTCTTTTTTATTTTAGCTACCTAACTTCTCAAGACATAATATCCCATTTGAAATATTTGCTTCGTGAATGTCAAAAAAGTATCAGATGTAAAATTGTATCAATAGCTCAACGTTATGAAAACTAACTTTTAAAAATTGAGGGCTATGGAAGCATAAATACTAAGCTCTTTCAAAACAGATGTTTTTAGCATTCCAGTGATTCCTCCAAAAATAAAATAACTAATTTAAACTCTTATGTAACATTTAATTTCTTTTTATAAGAAAATATTTTTATAACATGGGAATGTAGAAAATTGGCATTTTTAGATTTCATGACTTAGATGTTAAAAGCTAGAGATAATCTTAATCTATTGTTGAATGGACCACTTGATACATAGTTTTACTGTATTAAAAACAAGAATACTATAAGAATTTAAGATGCACAGCAAAACTGTTCCTCTTTAAAGCACATGTTCACCTTTAAATGTTTCTTTGTTTAAAAAAAAAACACTGACATCTTTATTCATAAGCCTTTCCCAGTAATAGCTAAAATTCTCCCTTTTCCACCCCCTCTAAAAAGGCAGTTAAATACCATGTACTGTTTCATTACCAAATACTTCAACAAAGACACAGTATTTTCAAAAGTAACTAAAACTATTTGTGATGAATTAATATTAATTCTCCCCTTGGGATATTTTAAAAAGTTTTACATATTTTTTACATAAATCACATATTAATATATATATGAAATGAATATCCTTGAAAAGTTCTAAACTTGAATATGCAAAACCAAAATAAATCTGGTATTAAGACCAGTAACAAAACACATTCAAGTCACATGATCAGAGATGGTAGAATGAATGAGCTTATACTCATCTATGAACTTACATTTCATTTCCAAGGCAATGTATCAAGCCAAGAATTATATTCTTAAAATCACTTTATTGTGGTATGATGAACATATAACAAACTTTGCATGTTTAATGTATACAACTTGATGAGATCAGAGATAAGTATATACCTGTGAAATCATTCCCACAACTTATGCATTAAACCTATCCATCACCTCCAAAAGTTTTCTACCACCCTTTAATTTATTATTACTATTAATAACATTATTTTGTGATAAGAACAGCTACTATAATATTTGCTCTCTTAGCAAAATTTTAAGTATGCTATACAGTATTTTTAACTATAGACACTGTGCTGTATAGTAGATCTCTAGGACTTACTCATCTTCATAATCAAAATTTTGTACCCTTTGTCTAATACCTCCCAGTTTTCTCCTCCCCCAGTCCTGGGCAACACCATTTTTCTCTTTGCTTCTATGAGCCTGACTATTTTAGATTCTTCATATGAATAGTGTCATGTAGTATTTGCTCTTATGTGTCTATTTTATTTTTCTTAGTATAATTGTCCTCTATATTTATCCATGTCACAAATAACAGATTTTCTTCTTTTTTAACACTGAATAATATACCATTTTATGTGTATACTACAGTTTTCAAACCAAGAACTTTAAATTAGCTTCTCCCTCACTGAAGAATAGTTACCCATTAGATCTACTTAAAATTTTGAAAATCATATGTATTAATCTGCCATTCTTTTCTTAAACTGTATCTTGCTATTAAATGATACCATATTACAGAGTTTATTAATTCTGTTTTGTTAATTGTCCTGAAAGCAGAAGTTGAGTCATTTGTATATGTTTAGGACAACTGACAAAGGGACAAAGTGGGTCAATATAAGTGTAAAAAAACATCTGATTTTGGATGTTAATATATGAAATGAAAGAGTGCAAATGCTTTTACTGAGTTAAATTTTTTTCCAGAAAATTATTTTTCCAGATATAATTATTACATAAGATGATGAATAGGTATATATCATATAGATTGTTATGTGGGGATTTAAAATTTTCTATTAGTATTTTAAATATTTAAAATTACATATATATGCATATATATGAGTTGTATATAAGAATGAAGTATAAATATAGTAAGATTAGGAACTAATACATATGTGTATTTATATATGCACTTTACACACATGTGTGCCTCCCACACACACATTTTAAACATTGATGTAAGCTGTTTTTGACAGCCAGTGAAAGAACACAACTTAAACTAATCTAAATAATAAAGAATTTTAGTTGCCCATATAATTGGCAGTAAAATTGTAAGTCAGGCTTTAGATTTGACTTATACCTATAACTTTTGCTTCATTTTTCTTGAAATAATTTTGATATTAGCCAACCCCTTTCTGTCTTTTTAATCTGGTAGCAAGAAAACTGGCAGTTCTGAGCTCCACAGCAACATATAACACTTTGCAGAGGTTAAGAAAGAGCTCTTGTGTTCCAGAACTCCAAGACTTTTTTGTCCCTCTCTCCAATTATCCATTTTTGTCTTCTACCCACTTCTGTCCATTTTCCAAGAGGTAGTATGTGTTAATTAGCTTAAGCTTATCAGGCTCTCATTCCAACAGGATTTGTGGGTTCAGAGTCCTCTGAAGCACATGGAATGAGAGCATTGAATGTTTGACCTAAATCAAGATTCTGTTAGGATTCAGGGAGAGGGGAATGGGTGCTGTGAGAACTTCAACAATGCACACTACAATTGTATGCTCCTGCATATTTTGATAGCTTGCTAGCATTTAACATTTTGATGGAAAAGTATCTATAGTAACTTAAATGTTCAAATTATATTTTACATGCTGTTCTGTCTTATGGCTATAATGATTTTCTGAACATATCTTATTTTATTATTACCATCCCATGTCTTTGAAAAATAAAAAAAGTCACTGAATCAAGAGAGGAAGTATTTAATTAGAAATAAAATGAATTCTAAGTTTTTTACGAGTATAGTCTGTGCAGGGAATTCTTGATGATTTCCTGCATTATGAGAGATAATATCAAGCCCAATTATTTCAAGTCATTTAAATCTTTCTACATTAAAAGTACTGAGATAAAAGCTCTTTGAATTATGGATATTTTACCTACAGCATAGGCCTCGGTCTTTAAAATATTTTAAATGCAGTTCAGTTTTCATTATACATTAAAGTTCTACAAAACCTCTCACATGGGACTTCTAATTTGGTTTGTCTTTAAAAGATTTACAAGCATAAAATCTGTCAGTTTTTCCTTTATTTGTTCTCAAATATTTTCCTCTCTCTTTTTTCCATTTTATATGACATTAAGGCTGACCCCAGGAGAAACATTTCTCTCAGACTCCTGGATCATTTGGCTTCAACTATAGTCTGCCAATGGGAAAGGCTATCAGAAGAAGGGGCTATCAGAAGGGAAGAAAACGTAGTTCTTACACTATCTGCCATTAGGGCATTTTCAGTAGCAGCTGCTTATCCTCTGTGGTTCTAGTTTTTACAAGAATTGATTCCTACTTTCTCCAGGAGACCTTAGTTTCTGGGCTTTAGTAACCCCACCTCTTTCCTTCATTCCTTCAGCAAAAGCAGCTTTGAAATGACTGATCTATGTTACTTCATCATAACTTGTTTTCAGTAATTCTACCACCTGTGTAATCGTTCCCAATATTAAATTTCCTCTGTCTTAAATATTCTACACAGTTTCTGTTTCTGTTTCCAAAATGCAACATAACTGGTGTATAATTAAACACAGTTTTATTTAATTTACATATACTTAACCCTCTGTTATATGTTTTCTGTTTCCATGCTCCTACACTTGAAATTACTCTGGCATCATCATTAGTGGTATTAGTATTGCTAAAGCCAGTGAGTATACTTGAGTTCACTGGATACTTCTGATTTAACTGCTGACTACTCAATTTCTTAAATTATTTGTTTCTTTTATTTTTACATTGCCAATCTTTATTATTTCCACCTTTATGATCATCTCTATTATAATCTCTTTCATGACTTTTTAGTCCTTTGGTCATTGTTTTTTCTTAAACAATGTTGTTTCGTCTCATTTTGTATTACTTAGCATTTTCTGAATAATAAACAAAATTGAACTTATTACCTTTTACTTTTTGAAGTACAATAGGATTGTTGATCTGTTTATTTTTTAATCAACCTTAATGTCTTGCTATAATAAAAATATTATAGATGTGGGTGAAAGAGAAATGAGAGAAGCCTCTGGCTGAGAGTGACAGTTGACAAGAATGGAGAAACCAAGGACATCAACAACTATGTCAAAAAACATTACAGCTGAGAGAATTCAGAGTAGACTGAAAACTTTAATTATGCTGTAAAATATTATTGAGTACTATCACAACAAAATAAACTACTTCATAATATTTTCTTAAGTCATTAACAAAAAGTAAAATTAGGCTTAGTGTACTCTGGAGTAATTGAAAATCAATAGAATGCACTGAAAAAATTTATTTCTGGAAAAGGTTGAAGATTTAATTATGCCATAAGTTCATCAAAGAATGCATAACTGTATGTCAATATCCTTCTAAAGCAAATATAAAAATAAAAATGTTCTTCTAAAATAATAATAAAATAATTTAAAATAGATACATAATATAAAATATATAAGTCAAAGAGAGGTTAAATAAACTTACCCTAGATGACAGGATATAAATTCAGAATTTGAACCCAGATAGTCTGTCTCTATAGCCTATAATTTTAACCATTAATTACACTATTTTTTTAAAGCTAAAATGTTTATTTTGAGATAATGACAGGTTCACATGAAGCTGTAAGAAATAATACAGAAGGTCCTGTTACCCTTTACCCAGTTTTCCCCAATGATAACACTTGTAAAACATTACTATTATATAGAAAACAGGATATTGAAATTAATACAGTCAAAATACAGAATAATTCCATCACCACAAGGATCCCATGTATCACCTAGTGTATCTATCACTCCTCTATCCCTATCCCATGGACTACACTACTCTTATCTACATTTCTATAATTTTGTCATTTAAATAATGTTATATAAATGGAATAATATAGTTTGCAATCTTTGGGGGTTTTAATTTTGTCAATTTGCATAATTCTCTGGAAATCATCAATTTTTCATCAATATTTTATTCTTTTTTATTGCTGAATAGTATTTCATCATATGAATGTACCACAGCTTGTTTAGCCATTAACCCATTGAAGGACATCTGGATCATTTCTAATTTTGACTATTACAACTAAAGCTTCTATGCACAATCAGTGTACAGGTTTTGTGTAAACATGAGTTTTCATTTTTTTGGAGATATATTTGCAAGAGTGCTGTTGATAGATTGTATAGTAATAACCTGTTTAGTTTTATAAGATACTGTCAAGCTGTTTTTCCAGAATGACTGTACAATTTTACATTCTCACCAGCAATGTGAGTGATCTTGTTTCTCTATATCCTTACCAGCATTTTGCATTTTAATTACTTTTTTATTTTAGCCATTATGATAGATGTGTAGTGATATCATGGTTTTAATTTGCAGTTTCTTAATAGCTAACAAGGTTGAACCTCTTTTCAAGTGATTATTTGCCATCCACATATCCTCCTACGTGAAATGTAACATCATGTCTTATGCTCATTTTCTGATCGAAACAAATATTTTTTTTTTACATTTGTGTTTTGAGAGTTGTTTACACATTGTAGATACTAGTCCTTTGTTGGGTAGTTGGTCTTTTCATCTTAGGATATTTCACAAAGTAAAAATTTTTAACTTTGATGTATCTAATGTATCAATCTTTTATGGATTACAGGTTTTATCTAAAGTCTAAGCACTCTTTGTCTCGTCCTAGATTCTAAAAAAAAATTCTATTATTTTGCAAAAATTTTATAGTTTCAATTTAAGTGTTTGATCTGTTTTTAATTGATTTTTACATAACTTGATAAAGTTTAGGTCAATGTCTTTTGTTGCTGTTTTGCTTAAGGATGTAAAATTGCTATAGTACCATTTGTTGAAAAGAGTATCCTTCCTCCTTTGAATTGATTTTTGAATATAGTAAAACTCAGTTGGGCATATTATGTAGGCTTACCTCTAGATTCTTTATTCTGTTCCTCTGCTTTACAACATTGTCTAGATTACTGTAATTGTATATAGGCCTAATATTGGGAAGAAATATTTCTTTTTATTCTCTCATTGTTTTAACTATTTTAAAGTGTATGCTTCTCCACATAAATTTTAGAACAAGTTTTTTTCTATCTACAAAATCCTTGCTTGGATTTTGATAGTAACTGCATTAAACCTACAGATCAATAGGGAGAGAACTGACATATTTACTTTGTTGAGTCGTCCAATCCATGAAGACCATGTATATCTCCACTTACTGAAGTCTTCTTTAGCTTATTTTGTCAGTATTTTATAATATATTCTAAACAGTTTATGAAAATGGTCATTGCTCCCTTATGTGTCATCTGAACTACCTTAATGTCCAGTAGGGTAGTCACTGTGCAATTATCATGCAAAATAAAAATTCAGCAACACCTACTCTTGCTAGCTATTGCTAAATCTCAAAAGACAACATGTTTATGTTTCATTAAGCTTCTCTCTCTGTCTCTCTGTCTCTCTGTCTCTCTGTCTCTCTGTCTCTCTGTCTCTGTCTCTCTCTCTCTCTCTCTCTCTCTCTCTCACACACACACACACACACACACACACACACACACACTACTCTAAAAATATCCAAACACCTATCAAGGAGATTATGAATATTATGAATTACACAAATATTCTCCCATTCACTCAGCTGAGATTACTAGATCTACCTGAACATGCCAGACCTCAGTCTTGCAAAGCAGGCACAGGAGACATGACAATACCCTTTTCCAGAGGACAGTTGAGAAAGACAGGAGGAGGGGCAGAGAAAGTGAGGCTGTACTGGAATCCATGAGCCCAGAAACCCAGGTGGAAGAGTAGTATCTATCGGTTGTTTCATTTTGTAAAATAAAACAGAGGAAATGCTGGATATTTAAGAATAACAGTCGAGACATATTTATGTCTAGCATTGTGAACAGGAAGAAAAAGGATGAAAAAGTGAAGCTGTTGAACATCAGAAGTGTCTTCAAAGTCCAGATAAGTGCAAATGTGAGCCCTATCTTAAAGAGGTGCCCTATGCCAAGGGGAAAAAAGGAAAATGACAGGAAAGGACTAAAGAGAAACCAGGACAGGGATTCAAGAGTTGGTAATATTCTAAGAAGGAAGAAGATCCTGACAAAAATTGCTATAAAAGGTGACAATGAGACTGGCATTTTATCAGCCTAGGCATCCTGGGGCTTTTGATTAGGATAAATGCAGAATTCTCACAGGAAATTTTATATTTATATGTGTGTGTGTGTGTATGTATATACATACATACATACATACATACACACATGTATATATACATATATATACACATATATACATATATATATGTATATATATGTGTGTATATATATATGTATATATGTATATATATGTGTATATATATATGTATATATATATACATATATATATACATAAAAACCTAATATTTATATTAGGTTTTTTTTAATGATGTATAAGAGTTATTTGCTTTGATATTCCTAATATATATATTGCAGAAAATACCTATTGTATATGGTATAATACTTTATTAATTTTGTTACAACTGGCTATTTTTTCAACATTATCTTTCTGAGATTCATTCATATTGAAACATGTAACTTAATTTTATCTTTCACATTTTTGAAAATAACAAATTTTTGTATGTCTATTACCTTGTTGATAAATATTTACATTATGCATTCATTTTGTTTATTTTTATAAACATCTTTTATATGTGTTCTGGGGCACATTTGTAAGAGTTCCTCTAGTAGTAAAATTCTTAATCATTAGGCTACAGGCATTGCAATAGGCAGAATTCTAAGATATCTTCCCAAGGTTCTCATCCTCTGGTATACACAAACCTTCTCCCAGTTACTCAGTATAACACTAATCTAAGCAGTGCTTTGAACAGATTTTGCAGATGTCACATAGTCCCCAAATCAATTGACCAAGTATTCCCCTAAGAATCATTCAACTGAGCATAGTATAATGAATTGACTGCAGTTTATTCCATTTCTACCCTGGGGGTAGTAAGTTTAAATTTTTCCCTCCTCATCTTTTCTGTACCAGTGATTTCAATTGGTGTATCTTCTAATCTCTCTTTAATAGAAACACATTTTGTTTTTCTGATTAATTGTGTCTGATACATGTTTTATTGCAGTATTTATCTTTGTTTTCTAAATTTTCATATAGTGTCTCATTCTTGCTCTAGATGTGATGTGGCTCCATGTATTTTCATTACTACAGAAAAAATAATTTTCCATTTTTTATCTCTCTCTGTACACTATATGTCATATATTTTAAAACCAATAGTATGCAAACAAAATCATGCATTTTTTAGAGCTATAAAAATAAAATGATTTTCAAAATAATTCACTGGATATCACTCCTATTGTTACTCAAATGACATACTACCTAATGCCATAGGACATAATTTTCTTCAATGTATATCCTTACGGGTAGCCTTAAAAATATTGCAATACTACTCAGCCATAAGAAAAGATGAAATACTTCCATTTGTGACAACATGGATGGATCTCAAAAATATATTATCCTATGTAAAATAAGTCTGACAGAAAAAGTTGAGAACCATATAACTTCACTCATATGTGGGATATAGAACTGAAAGTAACAAATGAACAAGTTGAACAAAAATTCATAGAAACAGCAAACAGTTTAGTGGTCACCAGAGGGGAGGGGGGATGGAGGAGGTAGATAGATGTAAAGGGACCAAGTATTTGGTGACAGAAGGAAATTTAACTTTGGGTGGTGAACACACAATACAATATACAGGTAATATATTATTGAACTGTACACTTGAAATCTATATAATTTTATTAACCAATGTCACCCCAATAAATTGTATTAAAAAAAGAATATTGGAAACAGAGAACTTGATATACCTTGTAGAGATGTATTATATTTAAAGTATACCTGACTATTTTTAAAGAAAAAACTACAAAATCCTTCTATAAAGCAATTCATCTTTGAGTTCTTTATTCATTTTCTTCTTTTTTTCTTCACCTTCACCTTCTCTTTCTTCTTACATGTCTCATCTCAATTATGTAAATATGAAGAAAGGAGGCACTTGGGATATGCATATATCTGTAGTGTAGGATAGCAAAGAAGGCTCTTCTTAATAACCCTTGGTTGCAAATCCTGTTTACAGGAGAGGAAACAGATAAATGTGCCTAAGTGCTGATGAGACACATGGGAGGATAGGATGGAAACCCTTGCAACATCCCTTTGGAGGTCAAACATTATTAGAAAATCAATGATGTTTTATAATCATTCTAGATAAGATTTCCTGTCAGGAAAGACCATGCAAAGGGGGTAAAGAAGTTGAAGATCTACATTATTTCAAAGAAGTGGCTGTTTAACTCAGGAAACAAAAATTAGGTTCCTGCTGACATAAACATTTGACGACTTCAACATTTGATTTGATTTCAAGTTCAAGAAACAAATCACACCTGCTATATAAATTTTAAATAAAGCACTATATGTACCTTTTCAATGTCTGTCAGAAAGTGGCTACTCAGTTAAGTGTTAGTTATTTATCCTACAATTCCTCCTCTACCCACATCAGAGGGTAAAACAGAATTTGTGTGATTTGTTGATTGAAATTTGTCAATTTCTTTTGGACTTCTATTCACTGCAAAGCACAAATTCCCAATTGCTTCCCCCTCCACCTCTAAAAAGTCCTTTTACCAATAATTACAGCTCTTCTATAAAACTGCTATAATCTAAATAACTTCTTATCTCAGAGGTACTGAGGCTGGTCAACATTTATTGATCCAAATATTTGGTGTCTTCCAATAGCATTGAAATAGTGATACTTAATTATAACAATCCCAGAATTTTGGGAATATATCTCACTATAGATATCTTTCATTGAATTTAAAGCATCTAATTATTCAAATATATCAGGATTTCTAAATTTTTTAAACAGTAATAAATATTAACACCATGGGAAATAATTCAGTTTCTGAGACTGACAGACTCAGTATGTATGTGCATCATAGTAGTGCACTTAATCAAGTTGAACTTTTTTTAGCCACATAAATGGAGAAAATAATTAGGCCAGCTCTTTTGCTCAGTAGTTTACTCATTTCAAAAATATTTTTCATAGGAATATCTTCCTTATGTATTATGCCAACATTATCAATGAAGAAAATAGTGCTAATTTTGAAATCACAGTTATATAAACTTATTTTTGTACATTTTCTTAAAAGTGGCTTACCTGTTAAAAATTCAAGACATATTTTATCTAAAAAAGACGTATTTTATGTCAAATAACATGTTTTACTACTGTAACAATATAATCTATGATGTATAATTCCTTGCCTACTGCTCAAAACTTGAATCTTGATTTTATTTAAACTCATCACATTTTCACGACCTATATCACCTCTCCAAAAATCACCATTCTTTTCTCTTTTTAAATAAAAATTATATTTATTTTAGATGCAAAAATGATGTTTTGACATGCAAATACAATGAAACAATTATTACAGTCAAGTTAATTAAAATATCCAAAATTCTTGTTTCCACTTAAACGCATCACAATTTTTAAATGCTATTCCTCAATTTGCCATAGAGTCAAAACCTCCCTTTAGCTTAAGTTATGTGTATTTTCCTACTACACATTTTGTTCTGGAAGTAGAGAACTAATTTTAAATCTAAAACATATTTATAAATATTGTATCAAGAATTTAAAAGTCTTTTGAATAGAAATATGGCATGTTTCATTCTGTTTTATTAAAAATTAAGTGCAAATAAAATGCATTTGGTAATTTTTGAAGTGAATTATATTCTGTTTATTACCATATGTAGCTCTACATTTAAGATGAGCCTCAACAACTCATGGCAGTATCTTGGTATACTCAATGGAAAGAAATGCATTAGTAAACACGTGCTAATTTGTTGTTATATTTGTTTCAAACATTATATTTAAAAACTACCAAAGCTATTATATATTTTAGCTTTAAAAATGAAAATAAAAACACTAGCATGTTGATAAATGGTAGTCTGTGCAATCAATTCTGATTTGGTAGTCTGGGGTAGAAATTTTCAGATAAGTGACACATTATCTTATTGAAAATAGTTCAAATGTTATATTTGTAACATATAGCATATATAATTAATATATACCACCTATTTTGAAAAAGCACAGGTAGTTATATTGTTGTAGGCCTTCATTATGAATGTAACTATATGTTATTGCACCCCAGTCTACATTGGCAAGCTTGTAAAGAGATATTTATCTAGTTGTGTTCATAATACTGCTACAAACCAAACACTCATAGCATTTCATTTTAGTCTTAATGTTAAATAAAAGATGAAGTATCTGGACAGGGAATGCCTTCTTATAATTAAATAAGAACATTCAAGGATGAAGGAGCACAATTGCTGAAGGTCACACAGTGTGAATATGCCAGACCAGAAACTAGAACCTACATTTTCTGAGTTCAGAGATTCTTCTTTCTAAGACTGTTTGTAACTGACTGTTGTTTCTAAAATGTCTGTATCCAGGACTATGCCTAGATATGTTCTTCTCCCCCTCCTTAGTTGCTGCCATACATATCTCTTCAACCTGTGTTGAGCTAATTTGCTTTTATCTGAGGTAGGAAAAATGACTCTGACCTTTGACAGATTTAGAACAGATTTTTGTTTCTATTTTTGTCTCACAGGGGTGAGATTTAAAGTGCTATTTAAATACTACTTAAATTAAATGTGCCAAAATAATATGAAATTAGAAACTCTTAGAATTGGTGATAATTCCAAGTAATCACACACATTAGAAAATATAGAAGTGGCCAAAATTCCACCAAGAATATTCAAGCTTAAAGGTAATACTCATGTGGATGTTCCATAAAGCCCCATAGCACATTTGGCAATATATGAAGACATTTTTTTGGTTGTCATAACCAGAATAAAGGTGCATCTGTCATCGAGGGGGTAGAAGCCAGGGATTCTGCTAAACATCTATACACAGGACACCACTCTTCCCACATACACGCACAAGAACGAATTATTTGACCTAAAGTGTCTCTAGTGCAAGATTGACAAACTTGACACTAAGCTTATCACCTTCTGACCTATCTATGCATGGATCTCATTTTATACTATGAGCATCTTGTAAAAAGCTTTGCATGATGAATTTCCTAGCAAACTCTAATCCACTGGCAATGAGATAGATTTATGATTGATACAAATTAGTGCACTGTCCATTATAGTAGTCACTAGCCATATATGAGTATTTATACTTGAGTTAAATTTATTATTGAATAAAGTCATATTTTCAGTTTCTTGGTCACACTAGTCAGACTTAGGATGCTCAATAACCAACTGTGGCTAGGTTGCTTTATTGGAACATATCCACCATGACAGAAAATTCAATTGCACATTTCTACTCTAGGGACTCTACGTATGAACTCAAATAAAGGTGAGATATATGGCAGACACAATGATATTTCAAGTGCTTTGGAGAAGTGGAGGTAGGAAATATTATCTCTTCTGAAGTTTATATTTTTACTTTTAATGATCAATAATGTACCTACAACAATATCTGGAGTGGTTAAGAAATTGAGTAAAATAGCCAAATATAAAATATTTATTTAAACTGTATACAATTTAATATGCACACATATATTCAACAGCCTATAAAGGATGAATCATGAGTTTTGAATACTGATTTGTACTTCCTTCTCAGTGAATGAATTAGGATAATAATTAAGCAGGTGGTTTCCTCTTCTAAGTGTCAGAAGCTGCTTTGGGCCCATCTCATGCAATTTGCACTGGAATATATATCTTTGCTTCACATCTCTGATTGTGTAAATCTTACTGTGTTTTCTAAGAATGGACTAGAATCATAAAGTCTGTGTAATTTCCTTCTAAAACATTACTGCATTCTTCTGATATGCTTGGTTTAATCCTGATTGTGGTCCTTAGTATAGTTGCAATATTTGATCTTATTTCACATAAAATTAGGGAGAAATAACATTTTTTTGTGTG
Source organism: Cynopterus sphinx (assembly GCA_030015415.1). Classification (NCBI taxonomy): domain Eukaryota; kingdom Metazoa; phylum Chordata; class Mammalia; order Chiroptera; family Pteropodidae; genus Cynopterus; species Cynopterus sphinx. The sequence goes on from CM057388.1 coordinate 15,969,421, forward strand.
ATGTAAAAGAAAAATTGCACTCAACCAGTTAAACAAGAAAAAAAGAATGTATTCAAGATTGTTGCAATAATGGAGAGAGATTTAACTAAGATCCATTGAAACAAAAGGCAGGAAGATTTTAAAGCTGAGGTAAGCCAATGGAAAAATGATAGAGTGTGTTGGGCAGAAGAGTGTCTTTGTGATTAGGCTATCTGTGTTTGCTAATTGGTGCTTATCTAAGTTGGTATCCAACTATATTAGGGTGCCTGGGAGAAAAGGGTGCTTTCTTGATGACTGCATTTCAAAGAGATGGTTCCCAGGTCTTGGAAAAAGATATTCCTTGGTTGTAGAAGATTTACATGTCAAAGAGGCAGTTAAAAAACATTACCATTCTAGGTTTTCTAAAGTAAATGCTCTAATGCTCTACAAAAAGGAAATCAGGGTCTATAGTCAGGTAAAAACCTGTCTAAAGTTTAGTCAAGCTGAGGGGAACATAAAAGACATCTTGGTCCGGGCACAGTGAACAATAACATTTTAAAAATATTATTCAGTGTTTGATTTGTTTTATTAAAGTATAGTTAACATACAATATTATATTAGTTTCAGGTGTACAGCATAGTGATTTGACATTTATATGTTACAACGTGGTCGCCACAGCAACTCTAGTAACCATCTGTCACTGCAGGAAGTTATCACACTGTTATTGACTGTATTTCCCTTCACTTTTTTTTCACCCATCCCTCCCTCCTTCTCTCTGGCAACCATCAGTTTGTTCTTAGTTTCTATGAGTCTGTTTTTGTTTTGTCTAATTTGTTCAATTTGTTATGTTTTTTTTAAAGTTCCACATATAAGTGAAATCATGCAGTATTTGTCTCTATCTGACTTATTTCACTTAGCATAATACCTTCTAGGTCCATTTACATTGTCACAGATAGCAGGATTTCACTTCTGGATATTTACCCAAAGAAAATGAAAATGCTAATTTGAAAAAAAATATGTGAAATATGACATTTTACACATGAATTGCTGAGAAGAATAATTTCTGATTTGAATTTCAGTCAGAAAATGGAATCTTCCATTGAGCAATATTATGCCCCCCAGCATAACCCAGTTATACATTTTATCACCCTAACTGAGGCTTAGAATAAGTAACATGTATTTTTTTTTCAGGTGGGAACTTCAAGAAACTCAGTAGTGATTAACAGAAAGAAGAAAGAGAAGAAAGCATTAAGGGTGACCCTACCTAATTATTGACTCAACAGAATTAGAAGATTCATTCATCTTCAGATTTTCTAACTGTAACTTCTGAGTACATAGGAACATTATAGTAAATCAAATTTGAGAACAAAGTCATCATTTCAGAAATTCAGAGTGGAAGAGATGAGTTCCTAGACAAGCTGGTCATCTCAAAGAGAATTTGCATGGGGCAGATATGCAGAGTTTCCTTGTCTCTAAACAATATTTTAACTTTAACTTCATATGACTGTACCGTTACTCTTCTCTTACACCCAGCAGTATGGGTTCTAACTTCTCCAGAATAAGACAACTCTCCTAGGTTTATTTGCTCATAACTCTCTGCATTTGAAACCATTTATCACAACCGTAGCTATATAATAATTTGCACAACTATTTACTTAAAAAATCACTTGCCTTAGTAGCCTGTGAATTCCAGGCTACTATGGATGTTCATAGCTTTCTTCTCCATTGCTGTATCTCTAGCCTTTAGTTTAGCACCTGCCAAGGGTAAGTATTAAATAATTCTTTTAAACCTATTGACATTGTGCCATAAACTCTTTGCTTCTTAAGAAACTGACAAAAATTCCTTTTACTCTTCACCATGTTTCTTAAGGACATTTTCTAGAATGTATTATTTGTTTCTTTAAAATGATATTACATATTCAAAACAATTCATAGCACAGTAGAGCATTTTATAAACTGTGAGCATGGATTTTTCTCCATATGCTATCTGTCATAACATATGTTATTAATATTCAAGATTGAGAGATACCCAATTTCCCTACATACATCAATGTAAGCATTTTATAGATAAAAGTGGCATAATCTAAATTCACCTTATCAGAAAGAAAGGGGGGAGATGGGGAGGAAGATAAGGGTAAGAGGGTCAAATATATGTGACAGAAGGAGATTTGACTGGGTGGTGACACACAATGCAGTATACAGATGCTGTATTACTGAACAGTACACTTGAAACCTATGTAATTTTATTAATATATGTCATCCCAATAAATTTAATAAAAAATAATAAAAAACAGATACGTAAAAAAAAATATGTGACCAATAAGGTTGGTGTGTATTTCCATTGATGGTCAGAAACAACTATGAAAAATAGGATATAAATGAGAAACAACAAGAACAGTGAGATTATTCTATTTGAATATAACTGCAATTTATGCCTAATGTATCTTAGATACTTCATATATTTTATTTAATAAAGTAAAAGAGTATTATTTGTTGAAGAAATATTACTCTAGAAAGGATAGCTAGCAAATGTTTAAAAAAAAAAGAGAATGGAAAAATGACAGTTCAAACCTTTTCTCTAAAACCTGACTCCGATAGCTAAGTTTGAATTGGATAATTTTTCAAATTGAGATTCTTCAGATATTTAGTAAGTTTGATTTGTTTCAAATTTGTTTTCACACCCAACAAAAGTTGCTCTTTGCAAATTCTATACTGCATAGTATTTCACATCAGTTTTACATTTTTAAATAGTTCACTGACAACTAACATTTGTTCATAATAATGGTTCAATAAAAATAATAACAAGAATAAATTATATTTAAACTTCATTCTTTAACCAATAGATATATATTATTACATTGTTAAAATATACATCAAATCTTATAATCCTATCTTATTTGCCTGAAAATTTTTTGGAGTTACTTGAATTTTTTAAAAAAGAACATTTTAAATGAAATTTTATGTAGTTAATTTTCTAATATATAAAATATCTGAAGCTTTTGGTCTAAAAATTATCCATAAAATGACTTGTATAAAAAGTAATTTAAGTAAATACTATTTCTCAAACTATTGTATCTGGCTTTATATAGATAAAATCGACATACAATGTTGTATAAGTTTAAAGTATGTAAAGTGATGATTTGATACAGGTATTCATGGCAAAATGATTATCACACTAAAGGTAGATATGACCTTCACCTCATGTAATCACCATTTTATTTTATTTATACTTTTTGTAGATAATTATGTTTATTTCATTTTTAAATTAAATTTATTGGGGTACCATTGGTTAATATATTATATAATTTTTACGTTAATTATAATTTGACATCTACATATTCTATCATGTGTTTACCACCCGAAGTCCAGTTTCCTTCAGCTACCATATATTTGATCCCCTTTACCCACTTCACCATTCCCCCTACCCCCTTATATTTGACACTCTTTACCCCATTTACCTCCTCCTTCTTCCCCGACCCCATCCCCCTGGTAACCTGTAGTCTATAGTCCATGTCCATAAGTCTCTGTTTGTTTGTCCTGTTCTTCTCATTTGTAGGTTTTAGGTTTATAACTCACACATAACTGATATCATGTGATTTTCAGCTTTTTTTTTTTGTCTGGATTATTTCACTAGCATGATTATCTAGAGGTCCATCCATGTGGTCGCAAATGGCAGTATTTTGTCTCTTCATATGGCTGAGTAATATTCCATTGTATATACGTACCACAACTTCTTTAGCCAATCATCTATCATAGGACACTTCTGTTGCTTCTTTGTCCTGGCCATTGTTAATAATGATGGTATGAACATTGTTGTGCAAATATCTCTTTGGATATGAGTTTTCAAGTCTTTGGAGTAAATATACAATTGAGGGATTGCTGGATCATATGGTAGGTTAATTCTTAGTTTTTAGAGGGACCTCCATACCGCTTTCCATAGTGGCTGTACCAATTTCCAGTCCCACCAGCAGTGTGTGAGGGTTACTTTTTCTCCACATCCTCTCCAACATTTGTCATTACTTGCTCTGTTGATTATATCTATTCTAACAGCTGTGAGATGGTATCTCATTGTGGTTTTAATTTGCATTTCCCTAATAACTAGCGATGTTCATCATCTTTTCATATATTTGTTGGCCATTTGTATGTCCTCTGGAGAGAAAAATCTGTTCAGGTTCCCTGCCCATTTTTTGATTGGATCATTTGTTTTGTTATTGTTATTGAGTCATATGAGGACTTTGCATATTTTTGATATTAGACCCTTATTGGAGGCGCTGCTTGCAAATATATTTTCCCATTCATATGGTTATATCTTTACATTGTTGATGGTTTCTTTTGTTGAGCAGAAGCTTTTTAGTTTGATGTAGTCCCATTCATTTATTTTTGATTTTATTTCCTTTGCCTTTGAGGTCAAATTCATAAAATCCTTTTTAAGTCTAAGGTCCTTGAGTTTAGTTCTTATGTTTTTTTCCCATGCATTTTATTGTTTCAGATCTTATATTCAGGTCCTTAATACATTTTGAGTGAATTTTGGTGTGTGGTGATAGAAAACAGTCTAGTTTCATTCTTTTGCAGGTGGCCTTCCAGTTTTTCCAAAACCATTTATTGAAAAGGCTTTCCTTTTTCCACTGTATGTTTTTGACATTTTTGTTGAAAATTATTGCCCATATAAATATGAGTTTACTTCCAGAATTCTTAATTCTGTTCCACTGGTCTGTGTCAGTTTTTCTGCCAATACCATGCCATTTTGATTACTGTTGCTTTGTAGTATAATTTGAAATAAGAGTGACGGATGCCTCTAGCCTCCTTCTTTTTTCTCAGGATAGCTTTAGCATTGTGGGATCTTTTTCATACAAATCTGATGATTTTTTGTTCTATTTCTTTAAAAATATGCCAATGAGATTTTGTTGGGGATTGAATTAAATCTGTATAATGCTTTAGGTAACATGATCATTTTAACTATTTTCATTTTTCCAATCTAAGAACACAAAATATTTTTCCATTTCTTTGTATCTTCTTTGGTTTGTTTTAATAAGGTATTGTAGTTTTCATTATATAGGTCCTTTATATGTTTCATTAAATTTATTACTAGGTATTTTATTATTTTTGTTGCAATTGCAAAAGGAATTCTTTTTTTCTACTTTGTCTGACACTTCATTATTAGGGTATAGGAACGCTATAAATTTTTGAACACTGATTTTGTATACAGAGACATTATTGTATTTGCTTATTGTTTCTAGTAGTGTTATAGTGGAGTCTTTAGGGTATTTTATAGAGAGAATCATGTCATCCACAAATAATAACAGTTTAACTCCTTTGTTTCCTATTTGGATGCCTTTTATATCTTTATTTTGCCTGATTGCACTTGCTAGGACCTCCAATATTATATTGAATAAGAGTGGTGATAGTGTAGAGCTTTGCCTTGTTCCTGATCTTCGAAAGAAGGTTTTAGTTTTTCAACATTAAGTATAATGTTGGCTGAGGGTTTTTCATATATGGCCTTTATTGTTTTAAGGTACTTTCCTTCTACATTGATATGATCATATGATTCTTATTTTTTAATTTGTTTATGTAGTATATCACATTAATTAAATTGCATATGTTGAAACACATCTGTTCTGGGAAGGAGCCGACTTAGTCATGGTGTATAATCTTTTTAATATGTTCTTGTATTCAGTTCACTAGTATTTTACTTAGGATTTTTGTTTCAGTGTTCACAAGAGGTATTGGTCTGTAGTTTTCTTTTTTTGTGTTATCCTTACTAGGTTTTTCTATCAAAGCAATATTGGCCTTATAATATCTGTTGGGAAGTATTGACTCCTCTTCAATTTTTTAGAGAAATTAGAGAGGAGGATAGATATTAAATCTTCTTTGAATGTTTGGTAGAATTCACTAGTGAAGCCATCTGGTCCTGGACTTTTAGTTTTTGGTAGGTTTTTGGTTATTATTTCCATTTCCATACTGCTAATCGGTATATTTAGATTTTCAAGATCTTTTTCACTCATTCTAGGAGGATTGTATTTTTCTAAGTACTGGTTGATTTCTCTTTGTTTATTAAATTTGGTATTATACACTTTTTCATAGTATTCTTGTATGATCCTTTATATTTCTATGATGTCAGTCATAATATCTCCTCTTTCATCCTTGATTTGTGTCCTTTCTCTTTTTTCTTTAGTGAGTACAACCAGGGGTTTGTCATTTTTTATTAACCTTCTCAAAGAACCAGCTCTTTGTTATATTTATTTTTCTATTTTTTTAAATGTTATTTATTTCTGCTTTAATTTTGATTACTTCTTTTTTTCTGCTGACTGTAGACCTCATTTATTCTTCCTTTTCTAGTTTTTTGAGATTAAGTATTAGGATATTTATTTGGGATTGTTCTTGTTTTTGGAAATAGGTCTGTAATGATATGAACTTTACTCTTACAACTGCTTTGACCTGTCCCTAAAGTTTTGAAATGTTATACTATCATTATCATTCGTTTCTACGTATCTTTTGATCTCTTTTTATTTCTTCTCTGCCTTAGTTATTTTTCAGTAGCATGTCATTTAATCTCCATATATTTGTGGTTCTTCCTGATTTCTTTCTGCATTTGATCTCTAGTTTCAAAGCATTATGATTAGAGAATATAGTTGGTATGATTTCAACCCTCTTATATTTGTCAAGGCTATCTCTGTGTCCCAGTATGTGGTTGATCTTTGAGAATGTACCATGTGACTAGAGAAGAATGCATAAGCTTCTGCTTTGGGATGGAATGCTCTGCATATGTCGATTATGTCCAGTAGGTCTAATATGTCATTTAAAAATGTTTTTTCTTTATTGGTTTTCTGTTTGGAGGATCTGTCCATATCCAACAATGGGGTATTTAAGTCCCCTATTATGACAGTGTTTTGATATATTTCTCCTTTATAGTGCTGTCAGTAATTGCTTTACATGTTTTGGGGCTCCTTGATTGGGAACATAGATATTAATAAGTGTTATGTTTTCTTGTTGTATGATTCCCTTTATCATTTTGAAGTATTCCTCACTATCTTTCCTTACCTTTTTGATTCTGAAGTCTATTTTATGTGATATTAGTACCACCACTCCCACTTTTCTCTGGATGCCATTTGCTTGAAATATCATTGTGCACCCTTTCTCTTTGAGTCTATATTTATTTGTCTTTGGAGCTGAGATGTGTTTCCTGGAGGCAGCATATGGTTGGATTTTGTTTTTTGATCCATTCTGCAACTCTGTGCCTTTTTATTGGTGAGTTTAGTCCATCTACATTTAGAGTGATTACTGAAATATGAGGTCTTATTATCTTTTGCTGTCTGGTAGCTTGGTTTTTCCATTGTTTCCTTGACCTTATGTTTACATTTTCTTTATTTTGGTTCTCTTTTGTGGGTTTTTTCTCTGGTTCTTCTAATTTTATTTTATATACTTCAGTTCTGAATCTTCTGTGTGTGGATATGTAAAGGAATACACACATGCACACAAACACACATACTTACATACATACAGTCGTCCATTTTCTTCTGCATGTGCCTTTTCTCCATTCCTCTTTATGAATTTTGATCTTTGAACCCTTCCTTTTTCAATCATCATTATCTCAATTTTGGCTGATGTTTGCTGAACGTTCATTAATAAATCGTTAGAGCAATTTTCTTTTTATTATTTAAGCTTACAATGCCCTTTTCTTAGTAAAGATTGCACTCTTTTGCTTCTATTTGCCTGATAGTCACTTTACTCCTAATTATGTTTTATTTTGTTTTTGTCATTTTGTTTTAGGTGAGCTGACCCCTTTCAGTATTTCCTGTAGTGCAGGCCTAAGCATGTAAAGTAGACATACTAACCACTACACTATGGAACCATGTCTTCTTTGGCTGATATTATATTAAAATGACATTGTCAGGTAGCTGCAACAAAGATCATGTGGCCTGTATAACCTAAAGTATATACTATCTGGACTTCTGTAGCAAAAGTTTACTGTCTTCTATCCATTGCTTGATACATGGCAGGTGCTGAATATATACTTATATCTTAATTAATTAATTAATAGATGAATAGATGGATGGATGGAAAATAATAATGAGATCTAGCCTCTGTGTAAGAAGAGACCACTTTGTGTCATTCAGCATGAAGAGATCCAGATTGATTTCTGAAGTATGAGCAGATTTTATTATGGTTAGAAAGAAAGGAAAATCTATCTATTCATAGGAGCAATAAGTACTGGGACAAGGTGGTGATGTAAGATAAAATATTTAGTTCTTAACTGTTAATTTCAAATCAGAATGCTGTACTAATATCTGATTGCCTCCAGTTCTCAAAAACTGGATGTTCGGTAAGATCATTGAGTGGTAGAGTTCAGTCTTAACTAATTTAAGAAATTTGACATGCCATTGTGTTCTTTATCGTGAAGTAATTTCACTGCTACTTCTACTTTTGCTGTGGAACTGAAAATAAATAGTTTTAATGAATTTATTTCTAAATGTTGCTATAAAATTTTTAAGGTAGAAAAACTTGTAATACATGCAATTTTTAATTATCAGAATTATATTAAAGTAATTTTAAATATGAATAAATGAGAACTGGCCTGAATTAGTTTAATGGAAATTATGCAGCAGAAATCCAGAGAAGGAGAAAGAATATAATTTTGTCAGTTAGTGAAATTTAATTTCTTGGATTTCTTAAATAAAAAATTATTGGACTATAGAATCTCCAGAGAAGTGGCTGAAAACAAGAAATTTTCATGGTTGATAGAAATACATTTTTTTAGTAATCGATGAAGCAATCTTGAGGATGGGCAAATATACTAGATAACGAGACTGTCAGCCTTGATGTTTAAATAATATTGCTTTTGTGGATTTAAAATAGGTTTATAATTTAACATTATATCTAATATAAAAATAGAATGAATAATTGGATTCTTCAAAGTATAGAAATGATATTTATTTCCCCACTTAGAATTCCTTATTTCAGTTTTTCCATTTAAATTTTCTGTCATGCTGTTTTACATTCTTTTTATCTCTGTTTTATTTATATTTGTATTTGTCTATAAATATAGAAAAATGAATAATAAAGGATGTGACTGGCAATAAATAAGCTGTGAGACTGCATATTTTATAACAATGGAAGCTTGGGACATGAAAAAGAAGGCCTAAGCATTAAATTTCCCCTCTCTCTGCTTCGGAGGACCACTACATTACCTCCTGAATAAAAGAAGACCTGGCTGTAGAGCTGGGAGGATAAAAAAAAATCTATCTTTGCAAGTATGGTGCCCAATTTTCAAGTTAAAGTGGTATAGAGCTGGACAGTAAATTGTAGAAACAAATCTACATGCCGTAAAAAAGCATTACTGCTTTTTAATCTAGAAACCAGAGAAAAGTAATAGTTGGGAAAGTCCAAATCTTAGAAATCAGCATTTCTGAATACAAATTATTAATATTGGAGAGAGAAATGTCATATATAATGCTTGTATCAACCCATTTGGTGTGATGGATGAGGAAATATGGCATATCTAGGCATGAGGTATTTGCAGGACAAAAATCAAAATATCAATCCATTGTCTGAGTAGCTCTCCCTCCCTCCCTTCCTTTTCTTTTCTTGAGGCGTGGAATAGTCAGAGATAGGAAATAGTTTCAGGTCATAAAGAGCCTTGAATAAATCTTTTAGAAAATTTGGAATTTGTTCTATGAGTAACTAGAATCCTTGGTAGTATTTATTAAGCAGCAGAATTATTTTAAATATTATTTTTTTAAAATAAATATATTGTGTTGGTGATTTTTTTGAAGGGAAAGTATGCACAACTTGAATGGGGTCCATTGACTATTGATTCCTGACCCAACAAGCATACTTAGGAAGTTGTTGTAATAGTGAGGTGTTCGATTAAAACTGAAACAAGAAAGTTTTTGTGAGAATTAATAGAAAGAAGCTTATTAAAAATAATTAGATGGTAAAATAGACAGGCTGTGTTAACAAATTTGATGTCAGGGTTGAGAGGAAATGAGATTTAAAATGAGCCTCAAATACAAAGCTGTAATGATTCAGTGGATGGTGGTCTAACTAAATTTATATAAAATAATCTAGAAAAAAACAAAAATTTGGTTAGGAAAAACTAGCACAGTGTTCTTATATGCTATATTTAAGATTTATAAAGAGAGCTGGATCTAGTGTGTTCTCTAGGAGAGATCTAGACAGTGTAATTGTAACGATGAAACAATGACAGTGAATGGGATCTCACATGTAGAGCTGTGGCTGAAATGTAAACCACCGAAAATTTGCAGTGTTTAACAAATATATCCAGAATTGGAAAAGCAATGGGTAAAGAATGGGAACTAGTATTAGAAATATAGACCCAAGGATGTTGATCACTGAAATGAGGAAACACAACATTTGCAGCAATGTGTAGGACAATCCAGGCTAGCTCCATGATATCATGCTGTTCCTACTCCTAAACTAAAACTTAGCTGGATAAAATGAAATATCCACTTTTCAAATCATTTTTCTTTATCACTTCTATTTTGTATTTAACCTTTGAAGCAAAAATAAGAGGATGTTAATTCCAGTTCTTTGAAGGTTTATAATCTAGGTAATAAAATATCCTTAAAAATTACTATCATTTGCTGTAGTAATTAGAATGAAATAAGTGAAAAGAATATAATACAAAAGGATCCCAGCATTTTTAGTTTTCTTCCTTTTCTTCATTTTAGAAATGTTAAAACTGAAACTCAGAAAACCAATCTTGAATTTTCCAACAGCATGGATCTAGTTAGTGGTTAAATGTATAGTCTCTTATTGAACAATGGATCTTTTGGGGACTAAAAATTCAGATTTAGGAGATGGCTTCCAGATTAACTATGCTCCAAAAATGTGTACATTGTCATAAAGAGGTGGATATTTGATTGCTTTTTCTGAAAACAAGTGTATTATTTAATGGAAGATTCAAAATTCATGACACATTCATTTCCATTCAGTATATCCTGATACAATAATTCCATGTGCTTAGTAAAAAGAAATAAAGCTATTTTAAAAAAATCAGGTCACAGTCTTTCCTTGTTGAAACTCATCACTTTTACAACACACACAGCCCATCATCCTGGCTGATGTTGAGCTGCACATAAAAAAGTAGGTCGTTCCTGCTGGGTTTCACAAGGAGGAGGTGACAAAAGACCTGGTGTGAGCACAGAACCATGGTCCCTGATGTGGTAGGATAATACAACAGTTCCTCCTTTTCTGCACAGAGGCACATGTTGACTGCATATCTGCTGAAATATTGCTACCTCCAGTCTTGTACTATAGAATACTGTGAGGATAGCACCGAGTTAAGTCCTGTTCTACAACAAAAATATTTTTTTATGGCAGTAATGTATGAAGATGAAAATACCTCATCAGTAGTGACTATTAAATTATCTTGAGTGACCAGGTCAGGGAATTCAGTTTTCTGGTGGAAGAAGTCACAAATCTTTTTGACATGCCCATAAATATCCAGGTTCCATCCATCATGGATCTCCAGAGAGAGCTACTACCTTCCTGACTACAAAGTGATGACATTATCCTCAAAGGTTTTTAAATACTTGAGTCAGGACACTAAAATACACTATAGTTGGCTGATGAGTACAGCGCTGGAAGGACATCATTGGAAGACTCAGTTGGCTAGGCATCAGTTCATAATGATTTCTTCTGGCAAGTCTGTGTGTTAACAATGGCCAGTCAAAGAAATTGTACATTCGATTCCACAGACTGAACTGGTCCACAAGCAGCACATTAGTCTCTAGAGGTGGTTTCCAAGTTATGTTATAGTAGCTTTAATGGGAACTACATCTGTTGGCCATTATGCATTGGAATAGAAAATCCTCTAGAGCAAGGTTTCTAAACCTTGGCACTGTTAACATCTGGGAATAACAAAATCACTTCACAATGAGACTGCCAAGATATCACAATAATCAAAAGCTTTAAACAATTGTTTGTTGTTGGAAGATGGTCCTGTGCACTGCAGAATGTTTAGCAGCATCTTTTTCTCTGCCTACTAAATGCCAGTAGTATTGTCCTCAAGTTTTATCCATGTTGTAGCATGTCTTGAAATTTCCTTAACTTTTAAAGCTGAAAAATATTCCATTGTAGGTACATACCACATTTTTTATCCATGTACGCACTGATGGACAATTAAGCTGCTTCCACATTTTGGATATTGATGCTGCTAGATCATGGGTATATAAATATCTCTTTGAGATCTTGCAATTATTTTGGGTATATAGGCAGAAGTGAAATTGTTGGACCACATAGTAATTCAATTTGTAATTTTTAAAGTAACTATCATCCTTTTTTCCAGAGCATATACACTACTTTATATTCCTTCTAACAGTGCATTAGAATTCTAATTTCTCCAACAGTTATTACTTATTTTATTTTATTTTTTTATGGTAGCCATACAAATAACTGTGAAATAGTATCTCATTGTTATTTTGATTTGTATTTCCCTAATGTTTAGTGAAGTTGAGCATCTTTTCAGGTGTTTGTTGGCCATTTGTATATCTTTTTTAAAGAAATGTTTATTTGACTTTGCCTGTTTTTAAATCAGGTTGTTTTGTTGTTGGTATTGTTGAGTTGCAGTTCTTTATATATTCTGGATATTAACCCTTTACCAGACATGTGATTTGCAAATATACTCTCATCTTCTGTAGGTTGCCTTTTCACTCTGTTGATAATGTCCTTTGATGTACAGAAGTTTTAAATTTTGATGTGGTCTAAATTCTGATGCATCTACTTTCAGTTTTTATTTTACACCTCAAATCTAAGTTAAATGATTTGCATCATTGGTCTTCAAAGTGTGTCATGAAAAAGGTCTAGGAAATCAACCAAGAAGGGTACACTAGTATATGAATATCTAGTTTGCCTATTTCTTAATACAGATTTTTAAAAAAAATGTTGTCTAGGCATAGGGAATGCAGTCAGCATTAATATAATGGCTAGGTACAGAGCCAGAGGAGAGAAAGAGCAGTCAGGGGGATCATTTTATAACTACATAAATGTCTAACCAATGTACTGCATACTGGGAACGAATGATAAAATAAAATTTAAAAATAATAATAAAATAAATAAAATGCTGTCTTTACCCAGTTTTGAGGCCCTGGCTAAAGACTAGTCAGTTCCCCTTCTTGAGCATATGATTAAGTTCACACACCAACTACTTATATTTTTGGCTCTTACACTTCAAGTCACTATTCACTACACCCAATCACCCTATGTCCAGGTACCAGACAACTAGGGCAGCCCCTAAGTCTCAGAGCTCTTGAAGTTATTAAAATCAGTCAGTCCATAGGGAGACTGAGAAATCTAGCTAATCTCACCCCACTTGCCATACATAAACTTGCTACAGCTCCAGCTAGCTATTGTTACTCTGTCCCTTTGTGCAGCCCTCTGTGTGTCTCTGCCTGGCAGCCTTCTCTAATTTAGAGCTGTAAGTAATAAAAAGTTCTGCCTTTTAGTACCATCTGAGTGTCTTTGTGTTGTGTCCTGCCATCAAAAAACTTTTATGTCTTGTAAGCACTAACCAAGAAAAAGTAGGATGCCATAAAACCAAAAATTAATGATATAATGGTAAAAATGCCAAGTCTGGTCAAGACGACACTAAAAGGAAACATTTGATGTGCCCTTAATATTTCAAATACATAGAAAATATATATAATTTAAAAATAGAAAATAAAAAAAATAGTAGATTTAAAATAAATACCTTCACTGACCAACGACAAAACAGAAATACTAATTTTAAGCCAGTGCCGGCTAGTCTACAAGCCTGGAAGCAAGAACTAGTGATTATGGGTTCAGATCTTGTGAGATAATGGTGTCAAAATATACTCTGCTTAGGTGGATCAAAACCTAACAAGGGTAATAAAAATATATGCCCCTAACGAATATTGTCATAAGAACCTTTAACAATATATTAGCAAGTTGAAATCAACTCTTTAAAAAAAGAATACCAAATAAACAAATGTATCCCAGTAATGACAAAAAAAGCAGATGAAAAAAGCTCAAAATCATTAGTCACCTGGGAAATGAAAATTAACATCACAATGAGATACCACTAAACCCACCAGAGTGGTTAATTAAGACCAATAACACCTAATTCGTCAAGGATGTTGAACTGGAACTCCCATATATTGTTAGATAGGGGCATAAAATGACAAAAGTACCTTGGAAAAAAGGTCAGATAGGTTTATATAAAATTAAAGATACACCTATGCTGTGACCAGGAAATATACTACTATATATTTACCCAAGTTATATGCAAACATATATGTTTACACAAAGCCTTGTATAAGAATGTACTTAGAGTTTTATTCATAAAAGCTAAAACTGAAAACATAGCTCGAGTGTCAATCTACAGGAGAATAAAGTGTAACATTCATATAATGAAATACTACTTAGTACTATATTACAGTAATAAGTTCCTTACACAGAGGATGACATGGATGAATGTCAAAAACATTATATTGAATGAAAGGAGCCTTACATAAAAGAGTATGTAGTGTATAATACAATCGGAAGGAAGTGCTGGAACAAGTAGAGGAAAACTAATTTATAATAGAAAAAATCAGAGTAGTGGTTACCTCTGAAAGGAGGATAGGGGTGGAGACTGGGGCATGTGAAAACTTTTCTGGGTGATGATAATGTTCTATATTGTGAAAGGAGTTTGAGTTATTTGTCAAAATTTAGCAAACTGCATGCTTAAATCTTGTATATATCATTGTAAGTAAATTTCACTTCAAATAAAAATAACTGTAAACAAATACTGAACTCTGGCTTCTGATTCACATGCTAAAATATTTAGGACTGAAATATACTGATATGTGCAACTTACAATAAAAATGCCTACAATAACATAAGATAGCTTGATGGATAGTTAGAAGGATGGATAGATAAATACAAGATAAATCAAGTATAGCAAATGTTAATTGTCATATATTGGTGTTTGGGTGCATGAATGTTCACTATAAAATTCTTTCAAATTTTTACATGCTGGAGATATTTTATAATATAATTTTGGATAATTAGTTGTGAATCTAAGGCTTTGAAAGGTAACACACACTCATATACTTAACATCAGAAACTGATAATATTTTATCTGGTCCTATGACTAAATTAAGGTAGAAACACTGAATCCTCAATATGATGGAAAATTCCTGAGAAAGCATTGAGATGACAACTACAAATGTTCTGAAAAGAAAGGGAAAAAGAACAAAAATATCATTCAAAATGAAAACTCCTAGTCAAATGCAAAACATGAATAAATGGTATGTTAGAAAAAAAACATCAAAATTCACAATTCAAAATATGAATTCGATAAGTTCCATGAGATAGGCCACAAAGCCCTAACGAAAGACAATTAGGTACTCTAGTGGGGTTAACTCCTTCTAAGAAAAAAAAATGTGTAAATTGAACATTAAATTGTTATTTTGTAGCATGACATGTCCCTGATGGGATTTTGGGTTGGTAATGCTATCTTAAGTATATTAAAAAAGGTACCAGAGAAACAAATATATCCAATGATGACTTGGTCTTCGAATACTTCAGAAATTATTCAGCTCTTGATGTATTGAATTAATGTACTTATTCAGTCAACAAATATTTATTAAACACTTAGAATGATTCAGGTACTTTCCCTGGTACTCAGTGATGTAAATAAAAAACAGTCAACGGCAAGGCCCATAAAAAGAAAACTTTCTGAAGACTCATCTTTACTTCTGAGGCATGTTGGAGGACAAAAGCATGAAGGGATGAGAAAGGTTAGGCTAGAAATAAAATACTTATTGTGCCTCAAAAATTAATCTGGTTAGCAAGAATAATGTTTGCAAGCTACGCATGTTAGATGTTCTTTTTCATTTTGCCTCTAATGTGAGGTTAACAAGATACTGAGTGAATTCTTGGTTGTCAGCGAATGCAAAACACATTTTCACGGGGAGACCTTAAGTTGATAGTTTCTTGTATGAAGTCAGGAAGAATTTTTAGGAATGGGATATGTGGTTTCTCAAATAATTATGGTATTGATAAAAATTGGAGATTTTATTAATTAACTTGAATCGTATTGAGCTGAATTGTTGGTTAAAAATTCTAATCTATATGTTAAAAGAGAAATGTAATATATTTCCTCTACTAGCTTCAATATAGACCTTAACATATTCTCATTTTGCATCCAAATAATATACTGATATCAAAATTATTAATTATTTATCTACTAAAAACATTATTGATTAGTAAGCATTTTCTCTGCTAAGGTTCCTCTGCTAAATCATAGATACATACTTATGATCAAAATAGATGTTTATTGATTTCATGAGGTTTAAATTCTTGAGAAGACTGACAATAATTAGAGAGAATGAAACGCCAAATATGTATGATATATGATAATTTCTATGTAATAAATAATTTGCCTACTGATTCCAGGAGCCTTCTTACCTTGACTCAGAATTAATCCAGCAAAGGATTTTTGGGGTCTTTAATTTAAAGAGAAATTCATGTCAACTCATTTATGTTCTTCATATCTTTGCTGGAACTCTGTAATATAACATTTTTTCTAAGAATAATGAATATTTAAATAGTGGTTTTAATTTGTGTTTTATCAGGACTTAATTTGCATTTCTCTAGTAATTAATTAATTTGAACATGTTTTCATATGTTTTTTGGATGTTTGAGTTTCCATTCTGTAAACTCTCCCATCTTGTGATTTGTATTTAATTTTTTCTATAAAACATTTGTACATTTATATTTATTTTTAACATAGAAAAACTTTTTTTAACCTTGTTCATACACATAAATTTTGACTTTGTCCAACACTCTTAAATCTTATATTTAATGAACCCAAGTATATAGTAGACAAAAGGCACTCCAGTACTTGGAACCTATACACTTTAGAAGGTGTTCAGTTTTAAAATTTTAACCTGAATTTTCTACATAGAAAAATCTTTCAATTTAGATAGATGTAAGATAGATATAGATTTTTTCAAGTGTTTTATCAAGTGGTTTTGACTTTCTCACAACGATGGGCAATGAGTGCAGTATTCTATAGAAAATAAAATGTGAGAGGTTAAAGCCTGTGTTGGAGGAATTATGGAGAGTCTTTTCAAAAAGACAGATATGCCATTATGGGTTTTAACTTTTCCATTGCAGCTCTGTATATCCCCCTCATTGCCCTTTATTTCAATAAGTTTTGCTACATAACAGTTTTTTTGTGTGAATGAAGAAAAAGAACTGAATTCTATATCTAAGCTAGTGTGATGTAGAATAAAGAAAGCATGGATGACTCTAGATCATCACCTGGACTGTTTTAGGGGAGAAATAGAGTTTATGTTCAGAAGTGAACATGAGAACATTGGACTTGATGAGCTTTGTAGACATGGAAATTGGACTTTCTACATATCATGGAATGGTTTTAAGATCATTTTTATTATATTTAGAGTCAGGGTAACCTCAGATATGGTTTACTATGTTTATTTTTCCACTCCCAAGAGCAGAGGAGAGTAGAGACATCCAAGTAATGCAGGAGAGTAGTAGCTGAGTTTATTTCAAAACTACTCAGAGATTTTTGTAGTTATTAGGTCTGAAACCATTCTTCTCACTTCTTCTTAGTACTATCTGCTTTAACTAAGTTTATGCCTAGACAGACAGAAAGAAAAACTTTAAAGCTGACCATAGAGGACAAACATCAGTAAAGAGAAAATTATAGTCAAAGGTGACAAAAAGAAATTAAGTCCAAACCACCTCATCCACCCCACACAACACAAATGAAAATGTTCATAATATTTGGGGAAGAATGACACTAGAATTTAAACTATTCCATTTTAGATTTTATGTGACAAGTAGATCCTGCTAACCCTATCCTCTTTAAGAAGCACAATATTTACTAAAATTACAACTACCTATTGCATAGCTCAACTTCAGTATTCCTCTTAAAAATTAAAATATCTAGGCCCTATTAAATGCCAATGGAATGATACCTAGGTCTTAGTCTTATGCATTGATATTTTTCAAGATTCCTAGGTGATTGTAACGTGATGAGTTGAGAACTACTGCAACCTGAGTCTGTCAGGCTGAGCAAAACTGGGTAAGGATAGAAGCATTCTACACATTTCTTTGCAGTTGAATATTCTGTAGACTTTCTGCACAAACCACTGACCTGGATTAGGTATAAGAAAGAGCCAATGTGAGGTTGTTTCAAGTCTCGGTCAGGGGTAGTATTATATTATATTGTCCCACTGAATAAAATGGGCAAGTGGAGACCAAAATAAAATAGTATTATGCTTACATCCCCTGAGTTGTGCATTCTTTATTCTGGTAACACATGAAGATGAATATTGAACAGAAATGCAGTTATTAGAGATGACTGGAAGATGAGTTAAATGTAGACACAATGAAGAGATACTTATTAGAAATTTGGCTGCAGTGGGTCAAGAATAATGGAATGCTTGCTCATTGGAGAAAATGAAAAGAATTTTTTAACATAGTAAAGAGTTTGGAATAAAATAAAGGGAGCCAAAGACTATGCAAGAGGGCCATTTAGAGGGAGGTGGACACCATCATCAAGTAACTAGATGTACTTTGAATGCCTAGAGCACTGAAGAGAGCTAAAGTGATGATGATCTAGAAGAGAAAAAAAAATCCACTTGGATCAAGGAAAACGCAGAAGTGATTTGTAATAATAGGAATTTCCAAAGAAATTAAAGTAGGCAACTTGATGATAACCCTTTTGGATACATGCTGCCATCATCCTAAAAGGTTGCATGTGGGAATCACTTGACTTCAACTCAGAAAAATTAAATCAGAATCACTTTGGACCATGAGGCATCAGTATTTTATTAAAGATCCCTAAATGATTCCAATATGCAATAAAGTTTGGGAACCACTGATATAACTGATAAACTCTCCAGGAACATCATGTTTCAGTAAAGTTAAAGACATAATACAGTGATTTCAGAAGATGTAGTAGAAAGGGTGAAAGAGGAAGGATGCAGTGGAAAAATATTTCAGAGATCATAATGAGCATAACAACATGGGGATGAAGGCAGGCTTAAAGACTGGGCTTTAGGGTACCATAATCCTAGATTCTAATCCAGATTCTACTTTCTGATCATGAGCAAATTACATACATTCTCTCAGATTAAATTTCTTCATTTTATAAAATGATTTTATTACTAGTATTTATCTTGTTTATCTGTTTATTGTTTGTAATCACTCACCAAAATGTCAACTCCATGAGAGTAGGAACCTTGTCTATCATGTTCAAAATTGAATTCCCAGGCCTCATAACAGTGCTTGGCCATGTAATATATGTTTATTATATATTTATTTTAAAATGAATATTTTTGGATTGCTTACTGTGTGATGAGAAATTTTTTCTAAGCACTTTACATCCATCACTTTATTTAATTCAACCCCAGAATATGGCTACCATGATAATTTACAATTTTCAGATGAAGATGATTAAGCAGAGTTGTAGTTAATTAGTAGATAGTACACATGGCATGATGCATGGGAAGCACTTTGATAATCTAAAAAATCTCACTTAATGTTAGAAAACAAAGAGAAAAAGAATAAAAGGAATAGTAGAATTAACTGCCCTTAAGATTCTGAGAGGAACTCAGGTATTAGATTGTGTCCATGAAGTCTTATATAAGGGAACTGAACATTGGGGTATCAGAAGCAAGGTGATGTTAATAAGTATGCAAACTTTGTTTACATTCTAGGTAAAGCATGAATGCCTAAGGTATTTCATGCTTCTACAAAAATAGTAGAAGGGGAAAGGGTAGCAAGTCTAAATACCAAGAGAGAGCTTATTGCCCATCTTATATTTTGGCTCAACCTCTTGCATCTATTATTAGGGAACCAGTGTATCCCTGTCAAAATTGATCATAGATTATTATTATATGTAAGGAAGCACTGAATGAAGTAATGGTGTTTTGAGCCAAGAAACATATTCTTTGGAAAAGCTTGTAATAAACAATTTTCCTTGCTAATAGAGTACAAAAAAATCTACACAAACCTCAACTCCATCAGGTTATATTGAACGTATGATGTGACCTCTCAGCACTTTCTAGTTTTAACATTACTAACTAAAGGACTAAAATGTATTTCTGTCCTCAAACTCATCTTGAATATAGCTATTCTTGAGATTGTCAACCTGCAGAAATTCTATAGAACATTTTCATAGGCAGGCTTTTTAAAGTGGCATAATTATATTATTTTTAAAGTGTCAAACTTCATTATAAATCACAGCCTATTTTATTCAGCATTGTAGCCTTTTTCTTTTGTACATATACTGTGCCCTTAACTTGACAATTTAGTCCAATGATCTCTTTGCAGTTCATCCATGTAATCACAGCATAACAGATGACCATTAGAGGATCACAGTTGAAATGTATGGGAATGCACAAGCAATCTCTAGACAGGATTAAAACCAAACTGCCTGCCAACTTGGTACCAATAGAGAGAACTTTGTTTTATGTACTGTCCAGTAAACTGTATGCCCTATTTAGCAAAGGAGATATATAGAACAAAATTAAAAATCATGTCTATTTATATAATCTCTTGGCTTCTTTAAGATTTTTATTTCTTAAATAAACAAAATGACAATGTTTAGGAAATGAATATTTAATGCTATCAGAGACACATCGTATGCATTTAAAATTTAATTCTCTAAAAGCAAATATATTTTTCTAATGTGAATTTTTTCATTAGCCTGTTAATAACATACCATAGTTGTACTATGGTATCTTTACATATGCACACTATTTCTAAAGCCACATGCAATATACAGCACCTTAAGGTTGGTTGAAACAGTTTTGTACATAGCAAAGCACAGCTACATATCCAATGACTGAAGAGGAATCGGATAGAGTTACTCCAAATTCTTTACTCCTTCCAAAAGAATTCAGCACACATTCCTTTGCTGTGAAACTCTGTAGTGCCTAATAATAGAAGAGGTGGATTCACATCTCTGCCCCATTGACTTTGAACTTCACTACATGACTAGCTTTGGATGGTAGATGTGACGCTATTGGAAACTTTGTTTTAAGATAGTTGGTCTTGGCCTTTTGTCCTTCTGTGCATGTAACAAACAAGTAACTGCTCTTCTTGGAATGAAAGACATGAGGAGGAGACTTAGATCCAAACCACAGCCTGAAACAAAGCCACCCTGATTGACCTGAAAAATTGTTAGCAAGAGAAAAGAATGTTTATTGTTTTAAACCACTGAGATTTAGGAGTTATTTGTTTTGCAGCACCATTTTAGCAGAGACCTTAAGGATAAGAGGAGAAATTAGGAAACTGAGGCACAGAGGAAGAAAAGGACCTCTCTTAAGGTTATAAAGCAAATCACCAGACATCCAAAGATAAAACCTAGCTAGTCTCATGTAATCCTAGTGCTTTGTTCCTTTGACTAAAATATTAATTTTTTGCTATGGAGAGTAACTTATTTTCTTACATATGTTCATATACATGATATCCACAAATTACTACCAACTTAAAGTTTTGAGAAAAAAGAAAAGAAACATTTTAAATATCCATTTAAAAGAGAAGAGTCTCTGAGTGTACCAGAATTCAGAAGTCCTAGGTTAGATATCCACACAGTGTTTTACCAAGTTATTTGCTCACTATTTTGCCTTACTTTCTTTAAGCCTCAGTTTGTTTAATAGCTGAAAAGAGTTAATATAACTTTTTCAAAGGGTCTGTGAAAAAAATATTTTAAGTAATGGCGCAGTGACAGGCACATGGTATATAATAAATATTTTGTATTAAATGTAAATTTAGTTTTAACATCCTAAAATATTGTGTGAATTAAAATAAGATTTTATTGCTCATTTATAGTTAGCACACTGTTGATTTAAGTACATCATAATTGATCACATCTTCCTCTCTAGAGCTTATAATCTAAAGCATGTGTTATCAATTTAAAAGTGAACTTAAAAACATTTATCCACAAAGATTTATGCACCCTGATGCTCATGGCAGCTTTACTCACAGTGGTTAAGTCATGGAAACAACCGAAGTGTCCTTCAATAGATGACTGGACAAATACGTGGTACACACATACAATGGAATATTAGCCATAACAGAAGGTAAAATACTACCATTTGTGTTAACATGGATGGACCTTGAGACTATCATACTAAGCAAAATAAGCCAGACAGAAAAAGTTGAGAACCATATGATATCACTCATGAGTGGGATATAAAACTGAAAGCAACAAACAAACATAATGGACAAAGTTTCATAGCCATGGGCAGTGGATTAATGGTTGCCAGAAGGAAGAAAGAGGGGAAAAGTAGGTGGAGATAAAATATTTGGTGACAAAAGTAAATCTATCTTTGGGTGGTGGACACACAATGCAATATACACATGACATTATATTAAATTGTACATTTGAAACCATTTTGATTTTATTAACCAAAGTTACCCAAATAATTTTAATTAAAAATAAATAGTAAAGTGAGCTTGATAAAATTTTATATTCTCAAGTATCCATCTACTGTTAACAGAGGGCAAAGTCTCTTCAGAAGTATTTCATTTTCTTGCTTCATAATTTAAAGTGTTTTGATAAATAATTGTGTAGAATAGAAACTAAGTAAGGAAATATGCCATAACAAAACAAGTTGTAAAGGATTTATCCTTTATCAGAATTTCTGGAGTTTATCCACAAATTTATTACTGAAATTAATAATAGAAATAGTAGAGTTGCAACTGTTCTTTAACAAATTCTGAAAGAAAATTTTTCTTTACTCACTACTTTTATTAGAAAATATCACACAAAGATTATTTTTCATGGTCAACTTAGTTTTTAACAACCAGAATTATATACTTCCGCAATTATTTAAAGGAATCTTCTGCTAAGATGCAATTTCATAATTGATACAACTTTTTAACTTGTAGCCTACAATATAAATATCTTTCTTAAAGTTAATATAAATTTATGGAATCTCATTATTATGTAGAATATTTAGAATTAGTTAATATTATTTTTAGTATACCTTAAAATTAGAAATAATCAGTAGTGAATATTTTCCTGATAGGGGCTTTAGGTGTATATATATATATATATATATATATATATATATATATATATATATATATATTCCCTCTTGAGTACAAATCTAGGAGTAAATTGATGTTGATCAGCCAAAAAAAAAAGAGATTAGGGTAATTTAAGTTTTAAACCTATTATGTACTTTCTAGTTGAGTTTTCAAGGTGAAGAGGAAAAAAACATAAAATGTAATGATGTTTCTTATACTATTTAAGGTCTGGCTTATGCTCTCCCCTCCAGGCTTTTCTCTTACCCTCTCTGACATATAATATAAATTCCATCCCCACTAAATCAGTTGTGGTTCCTGCATTTTTATACTGATTAGGGCACGCGTGTCTTTGAACATGATATTGATTCTACCCAGACCATCTTTGCTCTTGATTTTGATGATTCAAATCAAGGACCACATCTTCTGAAATGTTGTCCTGTCCCTGACCCCATTCGTGGTTATGTGCCCTCTTTTCTGCACTTATTGAATTCTATTTTCTCATTAAACAGTTCTCTTACACACACACTGTATTATTTTCCTTTCTACCTCTCCTCTAAACAAGTGTCCTCCAAACTTCTATGACTGCCCATTCCCAAACTTTAAAAATATCTGAACATGCACTTCCAATAAGTGTACGCACTGTTTTGCATATGTTTGCATATATATTAGTAAATATATTCTTTCACAATATTTCATTTACATATCTGCATCCTATCAATAATCCATGTTAAATTTTTTTTTCTGTTTTGTTTTAAATAAATGAATACAAAAAGAAATTTTAATGTATAATTCCTTCAATTTTGAGAATAAACTTGGCTTCTCCTGAGGTGTATAAGCACTCCACTTTATAGACCAACCCACTAGATTATTATTTCCTTGAAAGCATATACTTTTAAAAAATTATCTGTAGCCCCCACGCTTGTGTTTGATACATATCAAATGCACATCCCTCATTAAATGATATCCATGCTAATACTGGGTTGATTTCAGGTAGTAGCACTAGAAGTTACTAATTCATAGAACTGAGAATTACAGAAACAGATGAGAACCTAAATACCACCCAATACAATATCCTGATTGTATAGATGTGTAAACTCAAACTTCCAACAGATCACGGGGTCTACCTAGTATCGCAGGAGTTCAATGATTAGTTGGGAACTGGAGCCTCTAATCCCATTTCTGTCTCCCCATCCCAAAATAATGCTCTCATGATGATCTCCTTACAATGACAGAAGAATATGAGGGGAAGAAGTATTTCGTACTACCTTCTCTGTCATACTTATAACCCACATGAAATTGCTTGATATTTCAGAAATAGACCAAGTGCACTGGGAATAACCCCTTGCGTCAACTACATCTTCTTTTTCAATTGGCTATCTTGGTTCACTGAAACTGTGAGTCTGATCTGAAGTTGTTGAAATTGACAGTTTCAAAGCATAACTTAGAATATAGTAGTCTCTAGACAATTGCTATGTGATAAAACTTTCTGTGATGATGTAAATGGTCAATATCTGCACTAACCAATATTCAATTTTAACTTTAAATGTGACTATAGTGACTGAGGAATTGAAATTTTAATTTCATTTTAATTTTAGTTAATTTAGCTGTCAATAACCACATGTGGCTATTGCCTACTGTGTGGGAGAATGCAGCCCTAGACCCAGAAAATAAAATGCCAAATGTAAATGTAAAAAAAAAGTATTTGTGTGGTAATGATATCTTTTAAATTTGGTGTCCACAAGAAAATGAGCATTTTTTTGAGGCAGCAAGAATAGTTAGCATCCAGGCAAAGATGAAAGAAGAGTAGTGAGTAGGCAAAGGAAAGGAGTCATGAGTATGTCAAAGCAGGATAACCAGCTGGAATTTTCTTAATTCTTTCGGAAAATATTTCTGAATAGTGATTCTCAAAGTTGAATGTGCATATAAATCACCTGGGGAGAGGGGCTTTTAAAAATACAGATTCTGACTCAGTAAGTCTGGGGTTTGGTCTGAGAGTCTACATTCCTAACAATTTCCAGAAAATGTTGATACTGCTGGCATACGGACCACAACTCAAGTAGCAAGAATTTAGACAAAAGATTACACCTCTGGTGAAACAAATATTTAGTAAACAAAGGGTAAAAAGGCATTGTAAAGTAATCATGAACTACATAATAGTGAATTTAGAAGGACATCCCATAGAATTTTAAGTTGGATGCTCTCCATAAACTAAAAAAAGACTTTCAGTTCTCAACACTACATAATCAAATTGCATCTTCCACAAGATATAACAGCAACGGAGAAATCCTTTGTCATGTATTCTTGTGCCAATTTGGTCCATAAAAATGTTTTGAAAGGGGGAAAAGGAAATTGATTGTTCTTGAAAAGGAATTGAATTGGGGTTCACTGAAGGAAATTTCTTAAGGAGCATTTCAATGTAGAGATAACCAGAGACATGTATATGGCTGGGGAAAAAAATAAAAGTAAAAATCATTAATGACTCAAATAGTCTGAATGACAACAGTGAGACTTCTTATATAATATGAATTTAATATAGCTTTCAATGTATTTTCACAACTTTGGTTATTTTCACAGACATATATTGAAAAAAAATTAATCTAAATGTATTTCTAGGAGCAATCTAGATAGACACATGGATTTGACTCTTCCTATCAAGATTTTCAGGAAATAAAACTACCTGTATGACATAGATAACTAGCAAAAAAAGGCAAGAGAAGTATGGGCTAGGGTAGAACACAAGAGGCTAGTCTAGATTCAAAATTTTCTGGCAACGTAGATTCCAACCAACTTCAGATTTGCCTTCATTCATATTTATGACTAAGCCCAAAAATAAGCAGTATAATTTTAGGGAGTGCAGACACTACCTTCCATGTATTCTTGGTTATTTCTGGAATCAATCCTGGAGTTGGAAAAGCTATGTATCAACAAGAAACGTGAAGAATCTATCACGTTTGAAGAAACAAAGAAACCATGGGACTAATGCAGTTTATACATCAGTTTTAGAGAGCAGCCATATCAACAGTCAAGTATAAATATTACTAGGGAAATTAGTTGATGTTCAACAGTTACAAAATATCATGCTCTAATTTTTATTTCTTTACCAGGCCCCCAGGAGTCTTGCCAAGGCAACAGGAAAGCTAAATCTGATGGTCATATTTTCTTGTATTTTATAGTAAGCAAAGAAATGATTAACAAACCAATCATTTGTCAACATGTCAAAAGATGCTGATGACTTGCCTGACTTCAAGTTTGTTAAGTATTTATACTTTTACTGAATTTAAACTGCCAAAATGATCGCTTTTCCATTAACCAATAGAAACAATGCAGTTATAGAGGTCACAATGCATGCAATGTTGTCGACATGTTCAAATACTTTGTCGTTTCCCTTTTCAATCACCACCCAGTACACACTTTTATGTATCATTTGGGATGCTTGGAGTTATTTGCAGTTTCTACAATTTAATATCCCAAGTTAGTTCTCAAAATGGAGTCATCTGCAGAGCTGCTAGAAAATATTATTTAGACAGTAAACCTGTAAGTATGCAGAGAAAGATTTCCTATTTCTGCGATGGGTTAGTAGAAAATGAATTATTTTGAAGTTGTGAAAGCCCTAAATTATAGATGCTAAGATATTTGAAGGAAAGTTGTAACTTTACCAATTTTTTATGACTGTATAATTGATATTCTACAACTTTACAAAATCAAGTGCAAGATGTTAAGTTTACTTTGTTCATTTTATATTAATATATGATGCTCCTGAATATTTACACTGCCAGAAGTAAATACAACTAAAAGGAGAAACAAAAAATCTCACCTATCTATCACAATGAAGTATTCTTCTTTGGCAGAACCCAATTGCATATTCTACATCCCTTTCCTAACTGCACTCTCTTGCCTTGAGACTCAAGAAGAGAAAAATCAAGCAATACACAGATGTCAGAAATGAATTTATTCTTTTATTAAATATCCAATAATAGTTTTTATTAAATTGTACAGGAAATATAATATAGCAAAAAAATTAATCCCTACCTCTCTCTCTCTCTCTCTCTCTCTCTCTCTCTCTCTCTCTCTGTCCACATATATAGAAATAGATGATGGAGTGAAGTAAAAAATATAAATATTATTTACCTATCGATCCACCGTTTTGTCCTATGTGCTCTTATAGATTTTTGAAACTAGTGTTCAGTCATATTCTTATCAAGTAGTGAGAATGCCTGACTACTCTGGGAATTTTGTTTGTTGGTTTGTTTTCTAAAGTAAGAAGGTAAAGGGGCAGAGGCAGGGGTAGAAAGTATATTTAAAGCACAGGAAAAAGTAAAAGTGCAAAGGTGAAAGATGTTTGTATTTCTGCTGTAATGATTTTAATATAAGTATAATTTGTAATTTTAATAAAAAGAAATTCAAAAATTCTGAACAAATTAAATGATTCCATTCTTTCAACATAAAGTATCTCTAGGGTCTTAAGGATTATTTCAAGATCTCTGAATACTGTCAATAATACTGTCTAAACAGAATATTAATTCTATTCTTCTATTCCTATTCTATTCTATTCTATTCTATTCTATTCTATTCTATTCTATTCTATTCTATTCTATTCTATTCTATTCTATTCTATTCTATTCTATTCAACTTCCAAGCTCTCTGATTTCTGTGGATAGTGATCAACAAATTACATCTATTATTATTATGACTTCTTATCCAACCAACAATCATATTTTTCTCCTCACCTTTCTAAAAGAAAATTTTCTGCATACTAGAAAAATACTTTACTGGCCATCGACATGCCACAGAATGCCTAACAGAGAGATCACTATGTGAAACTGGTGTATATGTGAGGGGATTCATATTTACCGAAGATTTTTTATGACTTAAAGAAAGTGTTTATTTTCTAACATCTATTGATTTATTTGAAGCATAACAATAATGAAAGAATAGGCCAAAATGCTTTTATATTTCAAAATTTAAAAGACTATTAAAAACCACTCCCACCTTTTCACCTTACAGGTACAATTTTGATTTAGCATGTCTAGTTTAGAAATGCTAAGACTAAATTGACCCTCATTCTTTGTCCAGAATAGATGACTACTTTGAGCAATTTAAAAACTGCAAACTTCAGTCATCCACATTAATATAGAAGAGAGATATAATGAGCTGCATGAATAAAATCAGTGTTTTTGTTCTTACTGTAATAGGCCAATTGAAATTATAATTATGGAGTAGCCAGGAGTTCTACCAGAATTAAGGACCTGTCACCACTTTCACTCAATTTTCCTCTTTTCCAGGGGTTAATATTTAGCTATTAAAAGAAAATGATCCTTCAAACACACAGTAAATATTCAAAATGATTTAAAATAGCATTTTATTCATATCAAATCTGGTTGGTGCCACATTGATTATTTATACTTTGTAGATAAGTGAGATCAACTCCTGCATTAAGGGCTTTTTGTTCTTAACTGTGGCTAACACTGCCCTCTCTAGGTGATTTCAAAAGTATTCACAGAACAATATCTCAAATTTATTATTCATTTTGGTAAATATTTTGTATTGCATCATAACTAACATATAACTGTTATAAAAATACAATTTTGAAATATAGACAAGAACATATAAATACATTTTTTATTCTTTTCTTCTCAATTTTAAGTTGATCATCATTTAATTTGTTATTGCATAAACAGATTAAAAATAGACACTCAATTCTTCTCCCCTTCCAGAATGCATACTGTTTGCAATGTAACTTTGATGTTTTTTCTACTCGAAGATGCAGTCTATTATACCAACTCTAGAATTTGGGCCTCTGCTCAAGTCACAAGAACAGTCAGAGCAAGCCTTCTGGAGAATGTGGAACAGAAAAATGTCATCCTAACCAAGGCCATTGTAAGGCAGCCAATCTGACAGCTAATCACAAATCTATGTGGAAGCCCCACTGAAACCAAAAGAATTTCCTAACTTAGTCCAATTTATATTGATAGCCTGCAGAACTTTGAGCTAAGTAAGTGTTTTTTGTTTTAAGCTACTACATTTCAGAGTTGTATATTGTGCAGCAAAAGCTAACTGAAATGGATGTAAATATTCAAAACAAGGTGTACACAATTTTGGTAATGTATTAAATAAGAAGTTATAGCAATCTACAAAACTCATACCAGCATTGATTTTATTCTTATCCTTAAGTTAAAGAAAAGCCTAGAAATTCATCAAAAATAGGAATGAAAGATGAAAAATAAGCTTTTAGACTTTGTAATAATTATAACAGATATTGTATTTGTCATTTCTTTATGAATTGCATGTAGATATTTAGTAAATAAGTTAATATACTTATAATGGTCTTTGTTCTTATGTATTTTATACAACTTGACATATAACATGTTTCTCCAGTTTACTGTAGAAAATCTATAATGAATATTACCTTCTCTTTTGGTATGTCTCATTATAAGGAAATCCTATAGTTAGAATTTTGCATTTCATCAGAAGCTGACACAGTCTAAGGGTGGAGGGAAAATAATTTAATTTGGAGATTAAAGAGAGAGCAGTAAAAGAGTGGGGAAATGAGACAAGAAAGGGAAGTAAGCTAATAATAAATGGTGATTATCAAGCAACTTACCACTGTAGATGAATAAAGCTATTTCTCTTGAAGACACACATCTCAGACTTATTTTAATTGAGAGATATAAAAGTTGGGATATTTGTACACTGACTCCCATCAGTTATTAGGTGGAGCTGTTCCTGAGAGTTATTAATTGCCCATCACTTTTGGTCTGTTGCCTAGCCACAAACTAAATCCCAGAGGACACACATAAAAAAATACACACATAAATTCAAGAACTAATAGCTTAAAGTCCACAGGTGTGAACAAATATGGCAAAGGTGAGAGTATATGGGTGAGATGCCAACTGCATCTGCTATAACTATAATTTTACAGATTAGGTCTAGAGTTTGATTCAAGCTAGTGAGGTTAAAAAAGAAATCAAGCAATGACTTTTCATTGGATTGGGATTTTCAAATCTTTTCTTAACCTTTCAAAAATTGTGTAGAATCAGCATGTTTAATGCAAGTAAATCTATATCCAGCATTATCTTAGATTCCCTATAGAGTTCCTATTACAAAGAAAATGCTACCAGTTTATGACTTTTGCTTATGAAAAGGCACAGTCAATTTGGACTCTTTATTATATTTTGTGCCACCAGCTTTGTTTCAAATTATTGTTACTTCACACATTTAATCCAAAATATAGTTTCCAGGGTCTTAGTTTAGGTCCTAGTCACCTAGGCTCCAACATAAAACACTACAGTCTTCTACCTCCTCATTTTTCACCTACTTACACATGAGCTTCCCATGCAACTTTACTGCCTTTAACCAAACTTTTTCTTTATTGAATGAAGTGCTTTAACCATTCCTCTTTTCCACACTGCATTACTATTTGCTGAGGAATTACTTTAAAATATCCTTCTCTCCTCAGATCACAGAGTTATAGGCAAGATAGAAGCCAAGCTACTGGGAAAAAGAGTTGAAGGAGGATTCATGGAAATGTGGAGAGGTGACTGTGATGGCATTACCTTTTAAGACAGTCAAGGTAAATGATGATGCAGTTGTGAATAGCTTTCTGTTTTTTCTAAAGTGTTACTTTTCATTATAATATATGTAAGATTCATGATCCTGAGCTTTTGCTTCAATAGTTTTCACCCAAATAAACTCAGATTTTCTCATTTATTTTTCCCCCCTTATCCATGTGCATGTTTTTATTTTCACGAAAAAGCTGCTTGATGCATAGGTAAAGCAAGTCTTCCCAAGTAATGCTCTCTAATTCTACACTCTCACCTCCTGAAACATTCTTAGCATAATTCAGAAGGTAAAATTTTGGTCCTCATTCAAACACACCACGTTGTTTGATGTCTACATTCCCTATGCCATTAAACAGAACATTTCCCCTGCTGGAGTTTAATATCCCCCATACCTTCATGGTGAACTTTTTCTTACCTTTTGACACCAATTTTAGTCTTCACTTTCTAGACATTAGCAGGCTGAGTAAACTACTTCCAAATTTTTTGTAATTCTGTATAATGTTTTCTACCTATATTATACTATCTAGTTTACTGAAGTGTGAGTTCATTTCACTAATAGTTTCCCAACTAGACCTTGAAGTTCTTAAGATCTGAGACTGGGTCTTATTTTCTTATAACAACCAGAGCCAGGAAACATCTATTACATAGTAAGAATGCATTAAATGGCGTTCCCTGTTGATTTACCATTATATTTCATTCTCTCTTAGAATTCCTTATGCCTCTATGACTTTCTACATTGTAAAATTCACAAAGAAATCTGCACTTAAAATTTTTACTCTTCTTAAAATAAAAATAAATGGACATATTCAACTTTTCCTGACCCTCCTGTGATTCCTTCTCTTTCAAATCAAAGAAAACCTTGCCAGTTAATTTTTTAATAAAACAAAGTATATTTTCTTCATTTGAAAATGTTTCATAATTAGATATATTTCTGGAAGTTATTTATATAATAATCATGGTCATTCCTTCCTTATAAGTTATTCCAAGACAACAATTATATCTGTTTAAGTGCTTTATATTCTATTTTAGTAATGTGGATGAAAGAAGGAATAACATATCCAAGTGGGTAATTAGTAATATAACTATCATCTTCAACATAATATTAATTATTTTTTTCCCAAATATTGTTTCATTATAGTTATTATGACTAATTATGTAGGTGAAATCATTGTGGTATAGTAGCAGAAACACCAAATGGCAGTCAGGATACTAAAGTTCTAACGCAGTACTTGCACTCTGTTGTGTTTCCTGAAATATGTTGCTTAACTTCTCAGACTTTTGATGTCCTTAACAATAAAATAAAAAATTGCTGATAAAAGTAATCAATATGGTTCATTTTAGCTCTAAATAATATCCTATCCTAGGAAACAATGCATATTCCTTTGCTTTTTCTGATGATACCACTATATCTGTAAGCTGTACATATAAATTATGTCAAGTGAGTGAATATATAGAGTAGATATTAAGTTTCTATGATCTTAGAAAGAGTATGAAAGTGAAGGAGGTTGGCTTTGTACACATAAATGAGAAAGAAAAATATATAGGTGTAGTTCAAATAATTGAAAATCTGTAAGGAGATGGCTTTTAATTTGGACTAGATTTATTTATGTTGTGGCCATGAGAATTGTTAATGACATTTTTATTTTAGTCATTTTTTTTAAGTGAGGCAACCCTTGGTTGATCTCACAGATTGTAAGGATCTTGTCAGTTTGCAATCCCTTATTTTTTATTTTTTATGCCTACAGTATCTGGTCTTCCTAGGTGGTCTCCCATCCAAGTACTAACCAGGCCCAACCCTGCTTAGCTTCCAAGATCAGACGGGATTGGGCTTGTTCAGCGTGGCATGATGCAGACCATTTTAGTCATTCTTATTCTTAAATTTAGGTAAAGGCTGAAGGTAGGACCTAGATTTTTTAGATAATAATAATTATGATTATTATGAATCTAAAGAACAAGAGAAATTAAAGCTATCAGAAAAGAAAAGGAAAAAGAAAAAAAATAGATGCTACATCTCAAACACAGCTTAATGTGAAAATAAACTGAACAATAAAGAGCAAGTTTTTATTAAGGAACAGACACCACACAAGAAGTCTAGTAAATTACATCAATTTACTCAGCTCCATGATCATGAGTGCCTATATTAGTCCTTCAATTAAGGATTTAGCAAACAGTAGAGTGCTATGAGGGTAATGAGAAATCTAAAGATGACAAAAGATATCTCAACACTTACCTTGTTTTATTCCCATATTGAAAGAGGGAAAACATTTTTAAATATTGATTTTCTTCCAAAGTTTCCAGTTAGTTTTTTCAAACCTAATAAATTAGAAAGATTTTAAGAATTGCATTTCAGATCTTAGTAAAATTAAAAAAAGATTAAACAGAAATTTGGAATAAGTTTTCTTTAACATACAAAGAAATGCGGACTCCTAAAGTTGAGGAATTGTGTATTGTATCATTTGTCACATTTAAGATAAAAATAGGGATACTATGCAAAAGAAAATGTTACTGAATTTGTGGAAGACACCCTTTAAATGTTTATTAGTGGACAAACACATATTTCAGTAATATTTGAAAAACTGACAGACATAAATCAAGTTATGTCAGTTCTTAAGCAGACAGTAATTTACTTCGGTATATCTCCTCTCAATTGCAATCACAAATGTTACTATAAAATAAATTTGGATGTATGATCTCTATCTTTACTCCACATATTGTCTACTTGATAAACTAACAAGCAAATTCTTATTGAAAAACACAGTTTAGAGTGTTCTTACTGACTTATTTTGTCATGGTCTCAGCCTATCCTAGGCAAATGTGAAATTATTCAATATTTTCTATTTACATGTTATAAATCTATTTAACTGCAATCCCTGTAATTTTATTTTCAATTTTGAAAAAAAAAGTGAATAATAAAACTATGACATAAGGCAAACCAGGGACGTTTTCCTCGATTTGGTAATTCAGCTGAATTGCAATGAGTCTCCTATTCTGTCTCTATGCTCCACTGTAGTGTTTTCTCCACCAGAATGAACTTTGTAAAATGTTCTAGAACCCAAAAGCTTCTGATCTCACTTACAAAGTTCTTAATAACCTGGCCCCTCCTGCCTTTCCTTTTGCCTTCATTCAACTCTAGTCACTTATCTTCTTTGCTGCTACTTGAATACACCACCTAGCTCTGCCCCAGGAACATTTCACTTATTCTTCTCCTGTTTATGTGCTCTTATATGTTTATATGTATCATAATAAATTATTCCTAGCTTTCTTTAGGGCTCTTCAAAAGCAAAAGCAAAAGCCCTATAAATCTTCCTAACATATTTTATCCCTCTTATCTTGCTTTGGTTTTCTATATTGTGAATATCCAAGACTGACATTTTACATATTTTGTTTTAATATTGTTCATTTTTGTACCTTATAAAATATAAGCTTCATGTGGGCAGAGACTTTACCAGTTTGTTTCATTAATGCTTCTCCAGTCCCCAGAGTTATATGTGGTACATAATAGACATTCAATAAATATTCGTTACAGGAATAAATGACGTTAGACAATACCTATTAATAATAAATACATAGATAAATAGTAACTATTTCCCCTTTTGCTTTCAGCCAAGTGATTTGCCAAATGAACCACTCAAGGGTACATTTAAAAGAGGACAATCTAGTGACAGCCACAGGGGAGGGGATTGGGAGGCTGGGAGAAAGGAGTGAAAGGTTAAAGAAGTACAAATTAGTAGTTGATAGATGGTCACAGGGATGGTGAACATGACATAGGGAATGCGGTTAGCAGTAATGTAATGGCTAGGTGGAGAGCCAGAGGAGAGAAAGAGCAGTCAGGGGGATCATTTCATAAACTATATAAATGTCTAACCAATGTACTGTGTACTTGAAACTAATAATAAAATAAAATTTAAAAAAAAGAGTACATTTAATATGAGTAACTTATATATCCTAAAAGTTTGTTGAGACCTGCAGAGTATGCATGTCTTTGGTCCTAAACATAAAGTAGGGATTGTCAATATATAATGGATACTGATATCAGTTTTGAGAAGGCAGCCTGGTGTGTCAGAATCAGAGATGGCACCAGAGAAACTAAATTTGAGAGGCTTTGGTTTTATTTCTTAGAGGTGTGCAATTGGACAATTCAACTGTTTTCTCTGCATCTTAATTTTCTCATCTACTAAATTGGACCAATACAAATAATTGCTTTCTGCCTTACCTCACAGGATCATGTGAAATTCAAGTAAACTAAAGCAGTTAAATATGTACTGTGTAAACTTTTTGTGGCCTGTGTTCCTGATATTTACAGGTGTGAGGGAAAATACAAATTAAAAATAAGAAAAAATTAATTCTCCCTGATACAGAAAAACAGTCTCCTCTCCTTTCCTTTTCTTAAAGCATTTACTTTAGAAATTTTGTAAGTATGAGATCTTTCTCTTCCTTTTTGAAATGTATGTAAATCTCTTCAAAAGCTAAATAAGCCTCTAGCCTGTTTTACAACACAGGTGTGTTTCCTAAAGGATCTAGGAGCCATGTTTTTGAAATGGAATTGTCAAGGAAGATAGTGCCTCTATCTCCCAGTTTCCATGAGAAGATAGGAGCATAAGTTTGGCTAGTTTCTGGCTCCAAACTGCAAACCTAACTTCTGTTATAAAGATACGAGAAATTTATTTTTGTTTTGGAAAATAACAATTACCAAACACAAATGATCACTATAATTACCAGGTAAATGTAGGATGTACTATGTATGAGAAAGGGTAGTATCAAGTGCTCTTACTTAAGGAGCAGTTATTGTTTATCTTGGGAACAAATATAAAATGGGTTGTTCCTATTTGGCTATTTAAAAGTGTGAGATTTATTTCTCTCTTTGTAATCTCTTTATATCTCCTATAATGTGCATCACATTCCATTTTAATGCTTATTCAATAATAATTTTTTTTTTCTACCTTTCTGGAGAGGTTTTCAAGGTTGGCAGATGATTTTTGTTTCTAATTATATTTCCCCAAAATAGGCAAATGAAAAGTCACATTACAAACAGAACAAGGGGAATTCTGATTTCCACTTGGGAAGTAGAGAGTTAGAAAAAGCATTATCCCACCACCAGAGCTGGACAAACTGCAAGTTTGCAACTTTTCTCAAAGCTGTACAGTGGTACCCAACATTTTTGGTACCAGGGACCAGTGCTCCTATGAAAATGTAACTCCTGATGATCTGAGGTGGAGCTGAAGCAGTGATGCTAGCCCTGGGGAGCAGCAGCAAATAAAATCGAGCTTTGCTCACCTTCCCACCACTCGTTTCCTACTGTACTGCCTTGTGCCACGCCATGAACTGGTACTGGTCTGCAGCCTGGGGGTTGGGAACCCCTGCTCCAATAGACCTTTAGTCACAGGATAACAAATTAAACAAAAATATAAAAAGAATTCAGCTGGAATTGTTAATAAATTGGTAAGGAAAGAGTGGGGACAGGCAAGAGAACATGGCTCCCTTGGAGATCATAAAGGGGATTCAAATCCACTCTCAGGACTTAACTTTCTCTATGGTCTTTACTGCCCACCCACCAAAGATTGATGGGGAACCTGAAATAGAAAATACCCTGTTAGGGGAATGAAAAGACACGCCATGGACATATATTGCAAAGTACTTGTTTCCAGAATATATAAAGAACTTTTAAAACTCATCAAAGAGAGAATAAAAACTGATACGAATGTGCAAAATGTTTAAGTTCACACAGAGAGAAGATATATGGATGGCAAAAAGTACATAAAATAATGCTAGCCATCCCTAGGCATTCAGGAAATTCAAATTAAAATTACTTTGAAATATCACCACATTTTATTAGAATGACACAACAGTAAGTTGCTGGTAAGGATGCACAGCAACTCAAACACACATTACAAAATGGTACCATTTGGAAAGTGGAAACAGTTTGGCAGTTTCTCATAAAAGTAAGTATATCTGCATTATGTGACTCAAAAATCTAAATTATCCTCAAAATAGAGAATACTTACGTTTACACAAAAACTTATATGTGAATGTGTATGGCAGCTTTATTCATAATCACAAGACACTGAAAAGAATCCAACTTTTCTTCAACAAGTGAATAGATTAACTATAATACATCTATCTATACAGTGAAATACTATTCAGCAATAAGCTAAATACAAAACAAAAAAAGCTATTGATACAAGCAACAACATGGATGAATTTCAAATGCATTTTTTAATTGAAAAAAAAAAGCCGATCAGAAAGCTATAAACAGGACAAACAAACAGACACCCGTGGACATGGACAATAGACTAGTGGTTAAGGATGGGGGGGGAGGGGAGAGGTAGATGAGGTAAAAGGGATTAAATATGTGGTGACAAAAAGAAATCTAACTATGGGCAGTGAATACACAGTGAATACACAATGCCTTATTGTTGAATTTTATACTTGAAACTAACTGAATTTTGTTAACCTATGTCATCATAATAAAAATAAGTAAATTAATTTAAATAAATAAATAAATAAACCTAAAAAAACATTATGAGCTAAATGATTTTATTTATATGACATTCTGAAAAAATCAAAACTATAGAAAGGAAGAATATATCAGTAGTTAGTAGGGCTTCAGAGCTGGGGAAAGAGTTTACCACAAAGAAAAAGCATGAAGAAATTTTTTAGTGGATGGAATCATTCTGTATCATGACTTCAATTGCAGATACATGACTCTGTACATTTGTCAAAATTGGAAAAACTAGATATCACGAAGGGTGAATTTTACTGTATATAACATAAACATAAATTTAGAAGAAATAAAGTATAATACTAATTTGATAATGTGCCATCAGTTACTAATAAATCTCACCTGTGACACACTGAATCACATAGAAGTTTCAGATTTATTAAGCATAATTTATTTGGTTTTAGTGTATCAACAATGGAGCAACAAAAAAGTCATATTATTTTCAAACCGAAGACAAAATGGAAAAGAAAAAACATAAAGTATATTTTATAACAAAATTATTTGGTCTGTCCCATTGAAAAGAGGTAGAATGTTTGAAATACTAGACATACTTCTAGTCTTCTTACGCTAGAAAAAGGATAGTGGAGATGCAAAAGTCTGGGTCAGAAGGCACAGGAATAGTTCAGGGTTGTGAGTATGAATTATAAACTCATACTTTAGTCAAAGTTAAAGAAATGAAATTTTAAAGATCACTGCATGATATAGAGATTTGAAAAAGAAAATAATGGATTGATTCTAGTAAGCTGTTTGAGGTAGTGTGATAACTAATTAAATAAACAAGAAGTTTATCGATCAAAACTGAGAAAGGGATTATTCTATAAGCAACTCAAGAAAAATTTCTTTAGAAATATTATACTTAGACTATAGAATTAACTGTCAAATGTCTTATATAAGAGAAAAAGAACTAAATAAATATGTATTTATTATGACAAGGGCTTAAATGAGAAAATTATTGATAGGCAATGTTTAATGATCAATAATTAGAAATAGGGAACTGGAAATTAGAATTTAGCTCAAAGAAGATTATAAACAACTGATGTGGAGACTGTAAAATAGTTTGTCAGACATAGGCCAGGTTTATCCTGCCCATTCAAAGGTTTTAAATCATCTAGTTAATTTGATCAATGTAAGCAGCCTGGTTCAAGGTGACAAAGAAGAGGGCTGAATTATCCCTTAGAATGTATAATTTGAGCAAGGCTTTTGCTTTTTACTATTCAGGATTGAACTACATTTTCTTTATGAATAAAAGCCCAATGTATTCAAATAAAATTTTGTTAATTTCACTCAGAAATGGCTATTCTAAAAGGGCCATTATGATATTTCCCATTTGCCGAATGTTTACACAGATGTCATTTGTCTCCTTAATCTAACCGTTGTAGCTCTCTAAATATAGCTCCAGTTAGCCTTTTTCTGACAACATGTAAAAATTACTTATTAAAAGAGCACTCTTATACATTATTAGTGAAATTTTCACTGGTACTACAGCCCAAAAAAATACCATATTCTTTAAAAAAAAAAAAAGAATAGATTCTATTCTCAAATACACTCTCAATTAGTGAAGGAATCAGATGCAGTTAGAAGATATGAAATTACTTCCAACAGTATACTGAATAAGAGTGGTGATAACAGACAACCGTGTCTTGTTCCTGACCTTAGAGAGAAGGTTTTTAGTTTTTTACCATTAAGTATGATATTAGCTGAGGGTTTGCCATTTATGGCCTTTAGCATGTTGAGGTACTTTCCCTCTATATCTATTTTATTAAATATTTTAATCATAAATAGGTGCTGTGTCTTGCCAAATGCTTTTTCTTCATCTAATAATATGATCATATGATTTTTATTCTTTATTTTGTTTATGTGGTGTTTCACCTTGATGGATTTACATATGTTGAACCATCCTTGTACAGGGCCCTGGAACGAACGCCACTTAATAATGATATATTATTTTTAATGCTTTGTTTGTTGTATTACATTTGTTAGTATTTTGTTAAGGATTTTTGCATCTGTATTCATCAGAGATACTGGCCTGTAGGTTGTGTGTGTGTGTGTGTGTGTGTGTGTGTGTGTGTGTGTGTGTGCACGTGCATGCGTGCCCATGTAAGTTATCCTTACCAGGTTTTGGTTTCAGGATAATGTTAGCCTCTAGAACAATCAGGCAAGAAAAAGAAATAAAAGGCATCCAGATCTGAGAATGAAGAAGTCAAATTGTCACTGTTTGCAGGTGACATGATTCTCTATATTAAAAAATCCTAGACTCTACTAAAAAATTATTAGAAACAATAAAATAATACAGTAAAGTTCCAGGATATAAAATCGATGTACAAAAATCCATAGAATTCCTATACACTAACAAAGAATTTTAGAAAAAAACGGAAAAAATATTTTTGCAATTGCAACATAAATAATAGAATACCAAGAAATAAATTTAATGAAGTATGTGAAGAACCTATACATTAAAAACTAGAAGACATTATTAAGAAATTGAAGAAGACAAAAAGAAATTGAACAATATTTTTTGTTCATGGATTGGAAGAAACTACATAGTTGAATTGACCATATTACCCAAAGCAATATACAGATTTAATGGAATCCTCATCAAAATCCCAATGATGTATTTTTTCAGTGATACTTTTTAAAGAAATAGAGCAAAAAATCACTGCAGCATTATCAAGTTTGTATGGAGTCACAAAAGACCCTGAATAGCCAAAGCAATCCTGAGGAAAAAACAGTAAGCCTGGAGGCATCACTCTGCCTGACTTAAATTATACTACAAAACCACAATACTCAAAATGGCATAGTATTTGTGGAAAAGCAGACAAAGAGACAAATGGAACAGAATTGAGAGCCCAGAAATAAATAAGTAAATAAACATATATATATACATATATATATATATATATATATATATATATATATATATATATATATATATAAATTTTCCCCAAATGAGTTAAAAACACAGAGTGGAAAAAAGAAACCATCTTCAATAAATGGTGCTGGGAAAATTGGAAAGCCATGTGCAAAAGAATGAAAACTAGACTGCTGTCACAATACACCAAAATTAACTCAAAATGAATCAAAGACCTAAATATAAGACTTGAAACAATAAATTGCATAGAAGAAAACATAGGTCTAATCTCATAGACCTTGGATTTGGAGAGGATTTTATGAATTTGACCTCAAAGGCAAGGAAAGTAATCACAAAAATAAATGACTGAGACTATTTCAAACTAAAAATCTCCTGCACAGCGAAAGACACCATCAACAAGTCAAAGAGGCAACCAACTAAATGGAAGAAAGTATTTACAAACAAAGACTCTGATAAGGGGCTAATATCAAAAATATATGAAGAACTCATACAACTCAAAAATAAAATAACTAATTTCAATTAAAAAAAAAAAAAAACATGGCTAGAGGACCTGAACAGATACTTCTCCCATGAAGACATAGAAATGGCCAATGGACATAAGGAAAGATGCTGTACTTCACTAGCTGTTAGGAAAATGTAAATAAAAGCCACACTGAGACTTCATCTCACACCCATTAGAATAGATATTATTAATAGGACAAGTAATAACTAGTGTTGGCGAAGTTGTGGGGGAAAAGAAACCCTTATATTCTGCTGATGGGAATGTAAATTGGTACAGCCACTATGGACAACAGTATGAAGGTTACTTAAAAAATTAAGAATAGAATTTCCATATGATCCAGCAATCCCTCTTCTGGATATCTACCCCCCAAATTTGAAAACATTTATGTATAAAGATACATGCATCTTGATGTTCACTGCAGCATTATCCAAGACATGAAAACCAAAGTGCCCTAGGATAGAAGATTGGATAAAGAAGATGTGGTACATATATACAATGAAATATTACTAGCCATAAGAGAAGATGAAATACTGCCATTTGTGACAACATGAATGGATCTTGAGATTATCATGCTAAGAGAAATTAGTTAGACAGAGAACGTTGAGAACCATATGATTTCACTCATATGTGAGATGTAAAACTGAAAGCAACAAATGAACAAGACAAAAAGAGACTCGTGGACTCGGACAACAGTTTCGTGGTTGCCGGGGGAAAAAAGGGAGGAAGGGAGGTCGATAAGGGTCAAAGGGGTCAAATATATAATAACAGAAGGAAATTTGACTTTGGGTGGTGAACACATAATATAATATACAGAGGATGTATTATTGAATTGTATACTTGGAACCTATATAATTTTATTAACCAATGTCACCCCAATGCATTTAATAAAATAAAAAATAAAACACCATAAGAGTTTATAATGTAATCAATTATATCTAGAGCCTAGATAAGAATGTACCTCGTTCTCACAGGGATACTGGAACCTTGAACTTAACAGTGGACATCAGGCACATGAAAACAGTCTAGAATTTTTAAAAAGAGAAGAAAATTACTTAGAATTTTAGGTGTTTTGGTGGAAAAATTTTTCCTTCGTCTCTCCTACCTCTAGCAACTTAGCTGTCAGTTATTACCTTCTTTGGGAAAAAATTTTGAATTGTTTATTTAGAAAATGTCTTATTGATGTCTTCAATGTGTCAGACTGTTTTAGACACAGGGGCTACAATGATATATAAGACAAACTCCTTCCATTTATGGAGCTTACTTAAATTGTAGAGTAGTCTAAGTACAGACAAATGAATGCATAAATAAAATAAGATATTTTAGAGTGCTATGTGGAAAGTTGTGAGTAGAATTTTAAATAGTTTTATATAAAACACCAAGTAGAGAGCCCAAAACTTAACAACCATCCCAAGAATTAGGTCCCTTTTGCCTTTCTTTCTTCCTATATCTTACTGCCGCCATTTTTTTTCTTTTTTAGTTTTCACTTTCTTTATTCTCTTGCTGTATATAATTTCTACTATGCCTATCACTTCCTGTCTAAAAATTCATTATTCTGTTGTGATTTTTACTTTTGAGGATGACTGCAAAAAAACAAACCCTATGCAGCAGTGCTAACACTAGGAAGAACCTTTTTGTTGTGGGTTTAAATGTCAATGGACCATCCCATTTCATACATTTATTAACCTCCATTATTAAAGCTGATGATACTGTTTTCACTTACTAGAATCTATGTGTGGCCTGAGCAATTCTGACATGAACAATTCAGAACCAATGACTTTCTACCCCCAGTGCTACTGAAATCTCTCTATCCATGGCTGTAGCTGTTCCCTAAAATGTGGTGAATGTTTTAACTCTCCCTTTTAACATCTTAGTCCTATTATTTTTCTCAGACAGGAAATTTCTTGGATTAAAAGAGTCCATTAAGCGAGAGTGCAGGTTACAGTGGTTTCCCCTTCTATCTGCAGTCATGTCACACACCAAGTGAGGTTGTAACATGGTGGATACTAAAATCTATTCGAGCACCCTCTCTGCCTGATTGTGTCATGGTTTACACACCCCACACATCAAGTCTTTACATGTATGTAAAAAGATTTTACAGAGACATGCAGATATTGATGCCAGTGAAATAAAAAATGATACAGTAAAAGTATTCCTTTTCCTAGAAGTGCTTATATTTTCATGCTCTCAGTGAACCTCCAT
Organism: Cynopterus sphinx; assembly: GCA_030015415.1. Classification (NCBI taxonomy): domain Eukaryota; kingdom Metazoa; phylum Chordata; class Mammalia; order Chiroptera; family Pteropodidae; genus Cynopterus; species Cynopterus sphinx. The sequence continues at coordinate 16,012,044 of CM057388.1, forward strand.
GTATGTAGATAGAAATGAGTAAAAATATTGGCTTATTAGTTTCTTTTAAAAGTAGTTTGGATTTTCTTTGTAGGCATTTTACCAATAATCTCTACCTTGAATTATATAGTTTTCTTAAGAAATATCATTTGTTTAAGCCACTGTACTAAGCCAGATAATCATTCATTTTCATAGTCCTCTCTAGGGCTGCTGAAGACATGAATCATCATAGCAACTCATCAAAAATAAAAAATAATAACATGGTGGCAATTTTAGGGGGATAAATACTATAAATGCTGAACTCGCAGTTATTATTCTGCTCTATCCACTGAATTTATCTAAATAGCTGAGCCATTTCACAGGTGCAAGAATTTACAAACATCCATATTTGTGTCTAAAGAGCTTAGCTGATTAATTGTGATTTTACAGCATATTCCTCAATTCAGCCACAAAACCCTGTTTATTCTCTCCACAATTAACGTTATGATGTCTGTCTCATCTTCAAATCACCTCACTCACAACTAAACAAGTAAATATACCTTCCCCTGGTGTTTTTTCTTTTTTCTGTGAAACGATATTCTTATACAGCTTTGAAATTTTCTTAAAATGTATTTCCCTTTTATGGTTTCTATGGCAAAATCTACCTAAGATTTATTGATTCTATTATTTTAATGATACAATTTCTCTCTCTCTCTGTCTCTCTCTGTCTCTCTCTCTCGCTCTCTCATCTCATGGTTTCATTTCAACTTCCTCTTATGTAAAGCATTAAGCTCTTTTTATGGACAGCTGTATGCAGTTGGTGATGTGCATGCTTATATGTTTCTGTCACTTGAGCTTAGAAATATTTTCTATATATCCCTTGTCACTTACTGATTGATATAGCTGGCAGATGACATGTTTTTAGAAATATCATCAGCTGTACAAAATATGATGACATCTCCAGTAGTAAATAATGCAAGACAGTCACACTTTAGAAAGCACAGCTGCTGCTGTTACAAAAAAAAAAAGGAGGAAAAGAAAATCATAGACTTATAAGAAAATGATAAGGTAAACTTTATTTAAAGTGTTCTACAAAATGATTCTGATACTTATAGTAAGAATTTACAAGGGACATTCTTCTTTCCTTCATTTAAAAGATATTTGCTGTGTGCATTCCAATCACCTTCTAAGACACTCAGAAAGTCACAGTGAATAAGAAACACAAAGACCTGTTTTTATGAAATTCACATTCTTTTGGAAAGAGCAAACTTAAACATGCAAACACATATGTAAATAAGATAAGTGTGATAATGATAAATGATAAGATACACAGATGTGCTAATAGTTGGCAAAGTATATATGTAGTGTGTAAGTGCTTTTCGGGGACAAAGGTGTGTGATGCTGTTAATGCCCTGCCCTATATCTCCTTTGGCCTATCTTTGAGTTTACCTACAATTATGGTAGACCTATATCTGAAACCTTAAGCACCTGTACATTTCCTTTTCTCTGCCCTGGGGCACCACAGCAGTATGCTTGTGTGGGTGCATCTTGGAAGTATGGGGAGTGAAATTCACTTCAATCCTCAACCAATGAGGAATGAGAGTTAGTATATAAATACAATAAATACTAAATAAATACTAAATAAATAAATAAATAAATAAATAAATAAATAAATAAATAACACAGCCTCCTTCTCCTCTGATGGGAAAATTCTAAGGTGTGTCCCACAGTTTTTTAGAGTTCCTTAGAAGGATTCAGCCCCAGTTGCTCACAGCATCAACCTTCTCATTAATACGTATTTTATAGGTTTTCTTTACTTCTCTGCCTCACTTATCCCACTCCCTCATCTCTGTTTCCTGGAATTAACTACCTGTATTCAAGTCTTTGTCTCAAGATTAGCTTTTGAAAAAAAATGTAAAACAACATAGTACAAGAGAGAAATTTAGAAAATGTACTTGGGTAATTAAGAAAGATCACACTAAGGTAGTGTTGTTAGAAATGAGAGCTAAATGATAAGAAACTACCATCCATGTAAAGATCTGAAGAGAGTTCCTGATGGAAAAAAAGAGGAACAGCAAAGGCCTACAAGTGAGCAATGTTTAAAGAACACCAAGAAGACAGAGTAGCTAGATTAGAGTGAGTAAAGTGAGTGGGAGGCAATGATGTGAAAGGGAGAAATAAGAGACTTCCTTTATAGGACTGTATAGGTGATTAAGGAGTTCAGGCTTCCACTATAATTATAATCAGACTTTGTAAGCTCTTAAGTAAAAATGTAATATATTTTGATTTTAAAATAAATCTTTGGATATTATTTGAGAATATATTTTAGGGAGACGAGAGTTACAAACTATGAAGAAGAAATCAAGAATAATATTTTTGAAATTTTATTTTATTAGTTTCAAGTATACAGCATATTGGTTAGACATTTATATAGTTTGTAAAACTATCCTCTTAATTGCTCTTCTCTCCTCTGGCTCTGCACCTAGCCAATACATTAATGCTAACTGCATTTCCTATGCTGTGCTCCCCATCTTTATGAACACGTATCAACTACTAATTTGTACTTCTTTAACCTTTCACCCCATTCTCTAAGCCCTCCAATACCCCTCCCTCTGGCCGTCACCATATTGTCCTCTATATTTGTGAGTCTGTTTTTGATTAGTTTGTCCTTTTTGCTTCTTAGATTCTGCATATAAGTGAAATCATGTGGTATTTGTCTTTCTTTGTCTGACTTATTATGAAACTTCTATACTAAAATAGATGAGAGAAAAAAATATCAATTCCTTTTAATGAGGAGAGCAGAAATAGAATGTTCACACTGAAGATACATTTTTGAGAAGAAATCAAGAGAACCCACTGATGAAAAAGCAGTAAAGAGAAAAGAAAGAAACCAAATTCCATTAAATATGAAAAGCAACATTGAAATACAGATGAGACAGAAGATATGAATTTAGGAGAGAGTAGCATTTAACAATTTAAAAACATAAAACCAGATGTGATCCTCTAGGAGAGGAAAGTAGAGAGCCTGGGAGGAAACTTTGAGAAAGAACCACAAAGCAAACTGAGATGGAGAAATCAGAGTAGACGTCTTCTGCCTACTCTATGTTCATAGTTCTGAGAAGAACTATGGATGGTTTCATAGACACCAAACTGATATATATTAAGAAATACCAGGAAGGGAGAACTGGCTTACTGTAAAATATTGCTGAGAGTACAATTATGAAAACAGAAATCCAACTATTTGATTTGTTACCTTTAAGATCATTGATAAAAGCCGCATAAATTAGGGAGCATATAAAATGGATTCCTGTATATTGAAGAGAGAAAAAGCAACTGAGGATGTTTAAGTAGGAAATAAAGAGAATTTTTAAAAATTTTTGTTCTTAAGAAAAGCATACATGAAGATCAGTATCAGAATCTGAACAGGGCATGCAGGATCAGTAAAACTATGCTAGAGAAAATGCTATGTGTTCACTACAGCTCCTTTCTCTGAGGACAAGAGGAGTAAATTTATCAGTCTCCCTTGCAGTTAGGTTCCTACAATGGAACTGCATCTGGACAATGGTGTGTTGAGAGAAATTACGTATGCCATTCCCAAGCATTGAGCTTTAAAAACGTCTCATCAATCTTGCATTTATTTTTCCCCTTCAACAGCAAACTTGAAAGTCATGTGTCCCAGATGGAGCAAACACAAAGTGGAAGCAACCTGGGGTTCTAGGTCAGTCTTTAGGATAGCCATCAAGAAGAGCAAGCTACTCATCTTAGACTCTTATATGAGGAAAAGATAAAGCATTTTTGTGTTTGGCCACTGAGTTATTTAATTTCAATTGTTACCTCAACAGAGCTAAGCCTTCTGACTAATACTCCTGCACTATTTCTAAGGTGATTGATAAAACAGCATTTTGCATATTTTAGAAAATGTTCTAGTAGGGAAACAGACCTTATGCTGCAAGAAAGAAAGTATATAACTGCAAGAATATCATACTTGAGAAGATTTAAAATTTTGAGATCAAGGGTAGCAATTGTTGAGGTTGGCCTCAGCAGTAGGGTCACTGCAAAGTAAGAATGCCAGGTAATGTGATTACCAAATAAAGCGAATGATAAATTTGGTCAAAGGAAGCTGAGGAAATTTTCTCATTTACTGCCTCTATTCGGCCAAAGAACATTGAGATAAGAAAAGAATATTATCTGAGAAAGAGAAAGTAGATGAGAGAATATTGGTTCATTGAGAAGACAACTTGTGAAATAATTCAAAGAAGAGGAAATCAGTCAAACAAATAAAGTAAAACACTGTCTGGCAATATTGTATATATTTTAAATGTATGATCATGAATGTAAAATATATCCAAGTAGAATGCTTGTGTGCATTTTTATGCTGATTTCAGCTTCCTGGCAGAAGGCATAATGTAATTGGATAGATGGCATTATTCAGGCATGTATAATGTAGAAAGAGTAGCGCAAGAACATTGCAGGTAACTGTAAAGGAGTAACTTTAACAATGGATGAAGGAATATTAGCAGGGCAAGAGGGGAATACAGACATTCACAGGCAATGGACATTGAATAATCTGTATATGAAAGGACTCTGTAGGACAAATTATTCCTGAAGTAAGAGTACTGGTACAAATAATCTACCAGGATAAAAAAATGGTGGTCAAAATGTGGAATGCTTCGAATCAAGATTTTAAAAGTAGTTCAATTATTTTTTTTTACCCTTGATATCTTTACTTTACTTTTTAAAATTTTATTCAATTTATTATGATTACATTGGTTAATAAAATTATATAGGCTTCAAGTGTAGAATTCAATAATATATCACATGTATATTGAATTGTGTGTTCAACACTCAAATAAAATTATTTATTGATGATTAAGAAGTCAAACGTATTGCACAGTAAAGGACAAAATACAATATTTTCCTTATAAGAGTTCTCAGGAGAAATCACTGTTATTCTCATGATCAGAAAAACTTTGCTACTTTTGAGCAACTCATTTGTTTCTGTTTCATTAAGTGGAAATTGTGTGAGTTATTTGAAAGGGTTATAAATGCACGGCAGAAACATGAACGTTATTTCTGCTAAATATGGTACAGATGAAAATAAATCTCAGAAGGACACCAAAAATAACTTTCAGCTTATTTTAAAGTATGAATTTGTGGAAATTATAAAGAATAGGGGCTAAAAGAATGAGGGAGGGCAGAAGGAAAGAGAAGACTATTAAGCGGATGAAGAAGGTACCATTTGGTGTCTTCTTTACTATATTAGGTCACTAGCACTTGGTTTAGATACATTTTAGGCCTAGGACATAGGCAGCAATAGGAAACAAAATCATCCACAAGTATAGTGAGGATAATTCACCTCAAAAATATGTTTCTTACCTGATTAGAAGGAAAACACTTGGAAGGAGCCTAAGAAAGTCATACCACAGTACGGTGTCATCATCCAACATGGAAAAGGGATAGATATAAATGTCCCCTAACTAGATATCATACAGACAGATCTCATTGTCACTCTCTTCCCCATAGCTGCTGGATAAATTAATTACAAAGGCTATCTAGAACTTAGTAAATGATAGGAACCTAGTAATAGAAATAAAGCAGAAAGCAAAGGACAAATGTGGCCCCCATTTATCATACTGGATAACCTAATATCACACCTGTTTCTGATACCCAGTGTTCAAACAAACACAAATCTAAAGACATGTGGAGTTTGTGAAATAAGTTTTATATGATAAAAATATAAGAAAAGTAAAGAAAATAAACATATGTAAAATGCAAAAATAAAGCTTCATGAATATATATCACATCATCTAAACTAATTTCATGAAAACATAAATTTTTGAAGCAAAATTAGAAAATGAGATAGTGAGACAACTGAATTACGCAGAAAAGAGACTGAATAAGATGCAGAAGCAAAGATTGGATAGCTATAGTTCATAGGGAAAGTAATTAAAATATAATTCTGATGATAAAAAGTAAATCATGTAAGAATCGGGAAATGGCAAAGCCATAATTCCAAAATTGTGGAAGTAATAATGTGAAAGTCAAATCTGAGATTCTCTCCAAAAACGAATAATGAAAGAATGAGAAAATATAAAGAGAAAGTGATAAATGTACAAGAAAATGAAAATCCAATATACATAAAATGTGTGATCAAGTGAAGGAATCAGAACAATTAAAATGAATACCATGAAGATATAATAATAAATGCAATTTTGAATGTGAATAAATACACTAAAGTAAAGCTAGGGATCTGAGGTTCCAGAAAAAGTTACTGAAAGGGAAATACTTCTAGATATAGGCTAGAAATGTACAGTTATTACCAACATGATAAAACATCTAGAACCGTGCAGGCAGAAAGAAAGAAAATAATAATCACCTTATTCCTATTAGGATAGCTATCATTAAAAAGGCAAGAGATAACTAACATTGGCAAGAATGTGGAACAGAAAACCTTTGCGCATTTTTGATGTGAATGTAAATTGTCACAGCTGTTATGAAAACCAGTATAAATTTTCCTTTAAAAGTTAAAAGCAAACTACCATTTGATCCAGCAATTCTGTTTTGGGTTATATAGCCAAAAGAAATAAAATCTGGATTTCAAAGAGATATCTGGTCTTCTATATTCATTACAGCATTATTTATAATAGTTATGATATGGAAGCAACCTAAATGTCTGTCAACAGATGAATAAAGAAAATGTGATACACACACACACACACACACACACACACACACACACACACGGGAATATAGTTCAGCCATATAAAAGAAGGAAATCTTGTCATTTATGACAACATGGATGAAACTAGAAGACATCATACTAAGTGAAGTAGGCCAGACACAAAAGGACAAATACTGCATAACCTCATTTACACGTGGAATCTAGAAGAGTCAAACTCTTTGAAGCAGGAGAAGAATTAGGGTTTCCAGGGATAGGGTGAAGGAGGTAATGGGGAAATGTTGGTCAAGCAGCACAGTCTTAATTATGCAAAATGAAGAAATTCTGGAGATCTAATACACAGTGTGGTGACTGCAGTTAACAATACTGTACATATTGTAAGTCCTCACTTAATGTTGTTCATAGGTCTTTTGAAAACTGCGACTTTAAGTGAACCGATGTATAACAAAACCAATTTTTCCATAGGTTAATTGCTACAGAGAAATATGTTGTAGTAACTGAACTCTTGTTAATATTAATTAACATATGGTAAAACTAGTTAAAGTTAGAGTTTTCAAGGACCTATAGCTGATAGTAAATGAGGATTTACTGTACTTGAAATTGCTCTAACCACAAAAATAAGAGAAAAATAATTTCAAAATAATAAAGTCTCGATTATGAAGGGATAAAAAGAGGAAGAAAATGGTAACTATATGAGGTGATGAATATGTTAACTAATTTGATTGTTATGTTCATGTCACAATTTAGGTGTATCAAAACATGTTTTACATCTTAAGTATATACAATTTCTATTTGTCAATTATTCCTCAACAAAGCTGAAAAATTTTAAAATAACTTCAAGAAGGAAAAGACTTACTGATCTGTCTTCTGTTTTAAATCAAAGGGCAGAAATCAAAGAAAATTAAATTTTAAAATTTAATTTTAAATAATTGTTATAAATGTTATCATAAAGAGAAATCAAAAACATTTTCAAGCCTTAAATTAGTAAGAAAAACAAACACCAAAATGTTTTAAATTAAGATACTGAGTCTGAAATTCTAGACTATACCAACAACATCTAGAGAAAAAGATTTCAATTTCTTTTTATACATGGGCATGGAAAATGTCAGAAGGTCCAGTTTAACTCTGAAGGTCATCAGATAAAGAAATATTGACTCAATATTTGCTGAAGTTTATATGTAATTACTAGTATATTTTTCTTAATTGAGAAATCACATTAAATTGAAAAAATATATAAATTTTAATTTCTGTGGATTATTACATATGTTCACATATGTAGCCCTCACTCACATCAAGTTATAGAACATGTCCAGCATCCTAGAATTCTCTCATGTACTCCTACCCAGCCAATAGCAACCACCTACAATGATAAATACTATTCTGGTCTCTCTCACCAGATTGTCTTTTAAACTGCATATAAATGGTATCATACAGTGTGCATTCTTTGGTGCCTGACTTCTTTTTCTCAAAGTTACATCTTTGATGTTAAGCCATATAGTTGCATCTATTGGTAGTTAACTATTTTTCATTGCTGTGAAGTGTTCCACTACATAAATATATCACAATTTGTTTATCCATTCAACTTTTGGTGGACATTTGTTAGGTTGTTTCCAGCTTTCAGCTATTATGGATAAAACTGTGATCATTCTCGTACATGCAAGAACACTATTTCTGTTGGATATATATATATATACATATGTATATATGTATATATATACATATGTACATATATACATATGTATATATATACATATGTATATATGTATGTATGTATGTATGTATGTATGTATGTATACACACACACATACACACACACACAACAAAAATAACAAAAAGGAGAAATAAACAAAAATCCCATGTAGTAAAATAATAATAGCGAAAGCTCCAAACAGCATTTAGTTCACTTATCGTAACACCTTTTTAAACCCTATGTTGAATATGTCAGACATCTCTACTCCTGTTTCAGAATGCCTCTTTAGAACATGTATTGATGGCTCATCTATCTTTACAGCTAACTACCAATTACACATGAACTTATTGTCTAGTCTTATAAGAAACAATTTTAATTTCCATACTAGTAAACAAACAAAAAATCAGCAAATGAAGTTTTTCTGAAAGCTGACTTCATATGGTAGCATGAATACATAGCCATGGGAGTGGTTAGGGGGACCAAACTCTGCTCCTGCATGCACGCAGCCAAAATAGAACTACTCCTACAATGAAATCATGCTGTATCTATTGGGAGCTATGTATTCTGGTAGTTATTTCTGCTCAGTGTCATCCATTGTAGCACTTAATTAATGTAATAGAAGATCATTCACTTCTCAGTTAGCAAATAGTTAAATTCTTATAAATTTAAGCCTTCCAACATTTGCATATGCATAGCTAAGATAATATAACAAGGTAATAGAAAAATTAGTTAGCTACATAATAGGGTTGTGAATAGGTGATTACAATTCCAAATCCAAATTAAATTGAAACCAGTATGTCCCAGGTTCCCTTCTATTATTATGAATATTTGAAAATTTATATCCAGTAATGTAAATAGTAGTCCTTTATGTCATTTTCCTTTAAAAGTTAAATAATATTGAACTTAAAGAGTTTGTAAAACAACATAGTAAAGTCATGCTAATTTATAGAACTTAGATAAAATAACATACATCTCTATTCCCTGCCAAACTCTTTTTGCTTTTTTAAACACTAAATCATTTTAAAGTGTTCTTTCTATTCATTTTTTTAAATAGGTCATGTACCCAATGCTATGGCCATATTATTTAGTGTACCTTTACAATGATAGAGAATGTTCAGAAAGATTTCATCTTCTCAGTTACTTTCCCTAATGCACTTAATACCAGTGATTACATGCCTATTGCCTTTTTCCATAATAAGAAATGTCTGAAACAGGAAAACATTTACCATTACATAAATATGTAAGTCATGTTCAATGCCAAAATCATCATTACCTTGGATAATACTGTGAGCTCTCACTTCCTATTACGGCATCTTATAATTATCTCAGCTAATTGTTAATGTATTTCTTCTATATCTACAATGCATTACCTTTATTTAATCTTCAGCAGTGATATCTAATACACATACAGTGGAACTGAATGTGATTTCCTTTTGTCACTGATAAAAACAGATAGTTCTTGATAATTATGATCCATGTGTAGCTCCTTCTTTCATTAGAGAAGAGCATACAATGCTAAATCAACTGATGGAGCAGTTTTGTGTCATTAATCTCAAACAAATTCCAATGTCATAAATACACATAACTCCACAGAGTAATATATCTCTGTCATCTCATTGTCATATACCCTGACTTGTTTAGAAAAGCAAACTAGAAAGGAAAAAAAAACAAATATGAGTATTTTTCTGTTCTATATGAAATATGAGACAATGGATATTTACTGAGTCTGTGTTTTCTTGTGTGTGTATACTGGTGTGTTATGAGTGGGAAGGGAGGTATGTTTCCTAGTGTGTACTTTCAATGTGTTTATTACATGTTATAATACTCCATCCATAATTTAACCATCCAAACTTATGTGGGGGAAAAAAAACAAATGTAAATTTCTTCTTCTTTCCTTGTTAATGTTAAAAGAGCCACTTTCCCTGAAAATAAGGACATGGCCACAGCTACATTTTGAAAGATATAGAGCCAAGCTGATGTATTATAGGCATCATTACTATAGCTATGATCCTTAGATCTTATCATCATCAGAACTTATTTTTCCTAATTAAATTCTCCCAAGAGGACTACTTGCAGTTCAAACCATCTTTCTTGATGGAACACACCAAATGACCATGTAAAATACATAGCAAAGTCATAAGCAATATCTTTAAATTATTTGAATGTAAGAGATGAATAACATTAAAAGCAGTTATAAGATTATGAAAAGAATTTATGAGTAATTAAGTAGATCAAACCATACTTCATACTTTCCTGTCATCAGATTTATTATGATATGCTTATTTCACATGAAAAATGAGAGTATATTTATTAATGCTAGCAAAATAAAAGAAATAGAGAAGCATGAAAATCATCTATACTCCACCTTTTTCTGAGCCCTTGGACATCGCCACTTAAATTCTCTATGCCTTAGTTTCCACACTCAATTTTTATAAAGACTGAAAATCAAATGGCATAATATCTTTGGAATCATTTTATAAAACTGTAATCAATGATACATCTGTAATGTAATTGTCAGCTGCCTGGTTTTAAATCTTACCAGACGTTCAAAACAGCAAGAATCCCAAGTGGCCAAGATTATTTGAAAACAAATGTTTGTAAAATTATGTAATACATGTTGTAATATATATTAAAAAGTATAGTCTAGTTAGAGTGTATGACATACAACCTCTAATATCAATGACTTAACAGAATATGCAAATATCATTGTAGAGCTGGACAACTCTTTAGATCAGCAATATTCTATGTAGTGACATGCCAGTCCAAGTTGATGAAGGCTCCGCAATCTTTTTTCCTGTATCATCTAAAACATGCAGTCTCCTATTTTAATAAGGAAAGATAAGCATTAGAGAATCTTGCTCTGCTAACTAAATCCTTCAGTGTAGAAGTAAGCTAAGACTTAAGTAACTTTCACTCACAGTCCATCAACAAGAACTAGTCACAATAGACCACCATACAACTGGAAAAGGGAAAGGAAGCACACTCTTTTAGTGTTTCTTAAAGGAAAACTGGGTATAAGAGAGCACCAGAAGTCTCTATCCCAAGCTTCATTAATTACAGTAAGGCTTTCAACAGCCCCTAAATTCAATTGCCTATTAAATGATTTAATATAACCATTTATACCTTTCTGCTCATACAGGTGGTTTGATACCTGCTAAGCTGAATATGCTTATAGAATAAAGATTACATATTAACCTATAAATACAATCCAAGGTTTGATGTTTGTTCTGTATCAATTTACTGTCTTAAACTAGGCATGGGAATCCCAGGTACCTCAAGTAATTTTATTGCCACATGTAACAACACAAAATCTTTCCATTTCCCAAAGTCCCAAAAGCAATCCACATGTACAACTCACACACACACACACACACACACACACACACACACACGTACACAGTTGCAGACAACATGTAAGCTCCTTCAAATGGAATAATGTAAAACATCTTCTGAAAACACTAAGGCACTATTACAGAGCGGATTGAAAGGTTAGCAACAATGTTAGAGAAATGTCCATGCAATAATAAAACTTAAACTTTCCAACCTTTCTTTCCCAGGGTAGATGGGCAGAACACCAGAGGGATTTCAAGATGAGATTATCCCCTGGATGAAGAAGATAATGACCACTACCAAACAGCATGGATGTGTATAGTTATGTGTTTGCTTAACAGAAGATAAGGAAATTATGTCATATGTAAATCAACTATATCACTTTTTAGTGTAAATGTGTTCCAAATATCCCGTGGAATATAGGACACTAAAAAATTATTTATCTGTAAGTCAAATTTAACTACATATCCTATATTTTATCTGGAAATCCTACTGTAAAGGCAGGCGAATTTTCTAGGTGACAAAACTGAGACACACACACACACGCACACACACACAAATAGAAGACATTGGGTTTGAATATAACACTGTAGCAGTATAAGGGTTTGATTCCAGGTCTATCCATCTCCAAAACCAAAACTTTTCTACCCTATTCCAGTCTTCTGTCACAGAAATTCTCTAGACCTTATCTGTTTACAATATATAAATGTTACAGACACACACACACACACACACACACACACACACACACAAAGTATAAATGAAAATTCAGCCCTTGACTTTTTTGAGGGGTTTCTGTCATCAATCATCACCCAAGATAATTATCCCTGTTTAGATTCCCAGAAGCTTCAGGCCAATCACATGATCTCATGATATGACTTAAGAACTTTTCTTAAAACTTGCTTTTCACTGAAAAATCTCAATGTTTTCACTATATTTTATTCTGCTCTTTAAGTGATATCAATGTGGAGTCCTAAAGCACACAGCCTTCCAAATGTCTCTAGTATCTTGACTCATCGAGGATAAAATAGTGACATCATATTCAAAAGCATTCTAGATGATTTACTCTTTTGAATAAAAATGAGAGAAATTGGAGAGATTTGCAAAACTTAAGACAAAGTGGAAATAGTTTCTTACTTGAGGTATATTTTTGACAGAGGGTAGAAAGATGTTCAGTTGTGAAGCAGGATTTGTCACCATACCTAAGAACAGAGATGATAAAGGTAAACCTCATAAAGCTCAGAAAAGAGGGAATGCTGAGATTGAAGGGATCTGGGCTCTACCTTACTAGGAAACAAAACAACTCCACTTCTTACTCTCTTGACTTAAGTGTTCTTAAGAACCTTGTAGGGAGCTTCTTTAAATGCAACTCCTGGCATTAAAACCAAAGACTCTAAACCAAAGACTCTAATAGAACAGGCCTAAGGTGAGCCTGAGACATGAATTTTAACAAGCTTTTTAGGTGATTCTGATGTGGGTGGTCGTGGTCCATGGAACAATCTTCAGAATCACCACTGTACGTGTAGGAGGTTATCTTCAAGAGAAATAAATTTCTATACCAAGAATTCATTGTCAATATTGATTAATCTCATAAGCAGAACTGGTGATTTTCTTAACTATGGTAAGTCTGAACAAATTACTTATCAGCCACTGTTAGTGTCTTTTATCAATGATCCCTCCAATTGATTCTCAAAGGTAGATCAATGAACCTGCTGTAAAAGAATCAAATTAAAGCATTATTTAAAATATGGATTCATGGACATTGAGATGTAATTAAACTTATGGAAGTCCAATACTAGTGGTAAAGAAAAATTTGTAATTAACTGAGAAAGAACAGAAGACATTCAATCTTCAAATATTGTTGTGACTCTGATACTATGGCAGAATGACTTTTAATAAGCAGAATCTTTAATATAAACTTCTTTTGTTTCTTGACTTGTAGAAAATTGAGTTGAATACCAGACATGTGTTGGGATATTTGATCATCCTCAATAAAAATAATAGTAATAATAGATCTATAAACTGAGAAAGAAGAATAACATATAAAAATATTAGATGTATAGCCCAAGACAACAACAAGCCTGATCACTGACATTTTAGAGTATCAGCTACTTCAAGATAGATACCTCTGTGATGAAGTTCTTGCCATACAGTCTTTCCTCTAGAAGATGAAAGATTTATAAGAAGACTTAGGAAATTATTGATACTTTGGTGATTGCAAATACACATGCCTTTTTCTCTGTGTTAGTTTTGTAAAGGACATTACCTGATTCTCATGATGCATATCCATTAAATTCCATAAAATTTATTGTATTGGCCAAGTGGACTTGATTTTAATTAACCTTTTCTCATAACCTATTGACAGATGTTCCCTGGTAGCCTTAACTGCAGGTCAAATCCTCAGACCTACTGAATTAGAGCCCAGGAATCACTGTCAACTCACCACGTACTCTCTTCTTAACACCTCTGAATCCTAAGGAATTGAACCACACCAAATATGAATAACATGCTATGATTTCAAAAGCCTACATATAAATCATGTCAGTCAATCTCTTACTCTCAAATAATAGATACTAAAAAGCAACAGCTTAATCACCAGTACATTTTGTTAGTCTTCTATTTTTCTGTACCAAATTACCTTGAACCTAGTAGTTTAAATTAACACCAATTAGTAGCTCAGTTTATATAGGCCAAGAGTTGGCCAAGCATGACTAGGTTTGCTCATAATCTCACAAAGCTGAGATCAAGATGTCAGTATTCTCTCATCTGGAGCTTGGTATCCTCCTCCAGGTTTATTCAGGTTGTGAGCAGAATTCAGTTCCTTGTGGTTATAGGACTGAGACTCCATTTCCTTGGTGGCTATATCATCTGGGACTATTCTCAGCTCCTTGAGGTCTCTCACATCCTTTGCCATGTAACCCCCTTCTACGTTCAATGCTAGTAACAGAGATCCTCCTCATTCCCTCAAACTTCTAATCTCTTGCATTAGAGCTTGGTGCCTTTTAAAGGCTTATCTCATTAAGTCTGACACACCTAGGCTAATCTCTCTCTTTAATATCAACTGATTTGAGATCTTAATGGCCTCTGCAAAATCCCTTTTGCTGTGAAATCTAACATAATCATGGCAGTAAACTCTTATGATATTCATTGATTCTATCTACACTCAAGGGCAGAGGATCACAGGGGAGAGGGCGAAGGACATTGAGGGTCATCATGGAATCTTACTCATCACACTCACCTTATATTTCTAAGTTAAATTTGTGAAGCTTTAAAGGACAGAGATACTTTGTTGATTATCTTTGCACAGTGCCACAAAGTACGAGTTAACAGCCCTATTTCACAAAGCCAAAGATGAAATTATCTGGAACTGTTCTTCCATAATGTCTTAAGAGACTATTTATTAGCTTTCTTTAACAACTATAATATCAACTTTAGCATAAAATAAATTCAATCCACAGAATTTGCATAAGCCTTGACAGTGTACCAAGTACATTCAAGCACTGTCTTCATGTCCTCTTTACAATAATCATATTGGTTCCATTTATAAACAAGGTACTGAGATCTAAAGGTGCCCTACAATGTCACAGAAAGGTAGTAGAGTGGGGACATGGAAATACAGCATTTCTTATAGGAAGCCACAGCTTCCTGCTGTCTATTCTTCATAGTCAAATTGACACCATAAAGAGAATGTAATATAATATCCAGGCTAATTCAGGAGAAAATGAAGTAAAATTATATCTGTTGTAGGCTTCCTAAATGATATATTCCTCTGTTTCAATGTCCTACATCAAAGTATGTTTTATTATTTTAATATTAATTTTCTCTCTTATCCATACTCTCAAATTAGAACTTCAGGAAACTATTGAAACCCACAGAACTGTAAATGATTCAAACATGTAAGGGACAATCTTTTCTAGTGTGTATGTATTTAAACTGGATCCAAGCCTTGAAGATTGGCCTTTAGATATTAGATATTGGATGAGAAAATTGTGCGTATCTGTGCGTGTGCACATGCACAGATGATCTGAGGTGAAGTGGAACCGCGAAGAAGGCCAAAAGCCTGAAATCTCATCAGAGATGGGCCTGCTTCCTCCGTCTAAGTTAAGGCTGGCCTGGGTTTAGGCTACTTACAGAAGTTAAGAAAGACTCTATTAACTACCTAATACAACTCCCAACAATGAAGAAAATGTTCTCTTGCTTTATCTGGTAGCTACTAGATACATGTGACTATTAAGCACTTGAATGTGGCTAGTATGACTAAAGAACTGAACTTTTAATGTTTTTTAATTTTAATTAATTTAATAGCCATGTGTACCTAATGTTTACTGTATTGGACAATGAAAATCAAGATCCAGAGGTCAATTAACAAAACAGCTGAAGACACAGCCTTTGAAAACAGTTATATTTGCATATTTGTAATATTTTCTTGAACACAGAGCATTCTAAGTGATTAGAGATGATCAGTAAAGAATGTTAGTTTGCAAATCTAAAATATTTTAACTTATATTTTAGACCAATGGTTCTCAAAATGTGGTTTCCAGACAAGCAACATTAGCATCCCCTAGGAGTTTGTTAGAAATGTAAATTAACAAACCCATAAATCATAGACTCAAAGGCTGGGATCCAGGAATCTGCTTTTAATAAGGCGTTCCCTCTCCCCCATTTCCTGTCCCCCTTGATTCTAATGCTCTTTTGAAAACTTCTGAACTTCTGTTGTGGAACAATAATAGTGTACCAAGAAATTCATTAAATAATTACTTAACACAGTAATAAGCTATTTTCTTTACTAAGTAGTTGTAAATAATTATGTAACACTTTGAAAACTTCTTTCAGATATCAATGACAATGACATAGAATCATTTTATGGCTCTGTTTAAAATAAAATGAAAAAGCCAAGAAGGCACATCTTCCTAGGGTGATGGATCACTTATTCTATTGGCTTACTTCCTGGGCTTCTAATGGCTGTCCCGGTGAGAAGAGTTCCTGTCAGATATTTTGTCATACAAAACGTTGCAGCAGCTTTGAGACTCTTGCCAAGGAGGGTTTCTTCAGGTGTACTGCTGCTTTGGGGGTAGAAAAAAATTCTCAGAGAAATCATTTGGGTTTAAGCCAAATGTGTTTAAAATTGCTCAGTATCAGAGTAACTATGTGAAAAGTAAAAATTTTCAATCAGCCATTTTTTTTTGTCTAGCACATTATTGAATAAACACAGTATTTCTTGTATTTTTTTTTCTTTCCATTTTTAGTCTTTTTTCCCCTTCAGTAAATTGACTGAAATGAGCCATGGTTTAAAGAACAAAAACTTCTAATTTGTAAAAGGCTCTAACATTTCATTACAAAGCAAAATTCAAAATCCATTTTGACACTAAGAAAAATCCCATCTCATTTTTCATTGAAAGTTGTCTTGGCTATTTCCATTTTCTTTATATTTTAAAGAATCACCTTTCGTTAAATGTCAGAGCGTTAAAGTAAAAAAAAAAAATATATGGGATTAAAATCAGACTTATATGCATGTGAAATCCAAGAAGCATACTGCCTGTGTGCCCTTGAGCAAGTTATTTAATTTCTCTGAGACTCAGTTTCCTTACATACAAAATGCAAATACTAACATTTAACTTAGACTATGGGAATTAAAATATTATTATTTTTAAATGTTTATTATTATTAAATGTGAAGATGCCTAACCTGTGTTAGTCAAAAGTTGCCTAAGCAGATTCACAAGAAAGGAAACATTTTTATGATTAAAATAGATATTTCTTGTGAAAGAAGCCAGTGTATTTTAATATTAGCAGCTTCAATATATTATTTTATCCTCTTGATATTTTTTTCATTAAAAAAATTAAACTAACATCTTATTTCTCTATTTAACTGAAGGTTTTTATTACTTTCAGACATTTTTTTTTCAGATAATTACATTTCTGATGAAGATACTTCATTGAAATTTCACTTTATCCTGAATGCCTGCTTTAATTCTTGATGGTTTATTAATCTAAAATTTTATACGCTTGTGAAGTAAATAATCAATAAGATACTTCCTTGTATTCCACTCTTTTAGTGTGTTTAATTTTTTTCTATTTTTCAGCTTTATTGAAGAACAATGGGCAAATAGGTTTTGCCTATATTTATGGTGTACAACTTGATGTTTTGTATGCATTGTGAATTCAAGCTAATTAACACATCCATAACCTCCCATGGTTATCATTTTCTTTCTGTTTGCAAATTTCAAATATATAATATAGCATACTTAACTATAATCACCATGCTGTACGTTAGATCTCTAGAAATATTCATGTTGCATAACTGAAATTTTGAACCCTTTAACCAACATCTCCTCATTTCCCCCTCCCCCCTGGTCCTGGCAATCACCATTCTACTCTCTGAGCTTTACTTAATATGTTAGATTTCACTTATAAATGAGATCATGTAATATTTGTCTTTCTGTGTCTGGCTTTTTTCATTTAGCATCATGTCCATCATGATTTCAAACATAAAGAAAAGTTGCAAGACAACCAACCCACTTATACCCTTCATTGAATTCATTAAGAGTTTGTGTTTGCATTTTATCCCATTTTCTTCATCATTATTTTTGTTTCAAAGACACACACACACACATGCACACACACATGCACACTTCAGTACTCCAGCATGTACTTCCTACGTACATGATGTTCTCTTATACAACCACAGCATAAGAGATATAACATATATTACAACTATGTAAACATCAGCCTATATTCACATCTTGTCAATTTTCCCAATAATCTTCTTTATATGTGTTCCTCATCATTCCCAGTCCAGGATCTAATAAAAGATCATGCTTTATATGTATTTGTCATATCAATCTTTTTTATGTAGTAGTTCCTTAGCCTTTCTTTCTATTTCTTGATCTTGAGATTTTTGAAGAGTACAAGTGTTGTGTAGAATGTTTCTGTTACATCTTCATGGTTAGATTCTGTTTGAACAATTTTGACAAGAATAAAAAAATAGTTCTAATCCATTCTTAAGTTTAATAAAAAGTTACAAAAAGGTATGAAATTTATTGAGTATTTATTCTAGATGCAAATCACATAATTGATGCCCATTGTTATCAGAAATAGTTAATGTGGTAGAAAGAATTCAAACTCTAGAGTTAAACTCTGGGTTCTACAACTTTCTAATTTTTTAATTTTGAAATAAAATATCTGTACCTTGGATTCCACATTTATAAAAATGGATATTAAAAGCACCTACCTCATTCATTTAGTATGGGGATTTATTATGATATATGTAAATCACTGAGTATGGTGACTGGTATACTATGAAGCTCAATAAATGATATAGATTATTGGTGCAATTAATAAAAACATATATATAATTAGTTTTTTATTTTTATTTGTATCTAAATCTCGCTCTTCATGTAAGTTGATTTTTAAAAATATACTTCAAATTCTGCTTTCGACAGAGAGCATCATTTGAAAGGTACAAAATATATAATTAAATTACAGGGAAATAAATATATTTGGAAACATTTTCAAGTTTAAAGTAATACTTTTTATTTTGAATATTTGCACTTTGTTCTGTTTCCTACTTTGCTTTCTTAATGTATTTATATAGAAATAGAACTATAACCGGTCTGAAAACTAATAGTATTAATGCACCACTGTTAATGACTTAAAACTCCATGGTGAAATATTGTTTATTGTTCACAGTGCACTAGTTGATTTTAGTTTTTCTGACAACACATTATAACTAAAATAAAGGCATTTTCAAATAACATTTAGAGTCACTGGTGAACTTGGTAGGATGCAAATGAGATGAAGTGCTTATATTTTGAAAGATACTTTTATGTGAATGTTATTCACTAGTGTTTTAAAGTATGATAATCTCCCCATCTGTACTGTAGAAATGGAATAACTGAGCAGAGACATACTGAAGAACTCCCTGATGGTGAAGAATAATTAAGATAGAGTATAATTTGAATTCAGGGAGTATGATACCTCCAGCCTAGTTTTTTCTTCTCAGGAAACAGCATTGGCTATTTGGGGGAATTTGTGATTTCATACAAATCTGATGATTTTTTGTTCTATTTCTTTAAAAAATAACATTGGGATTTTGATGAAAATTGCATTCAATATGTATACTTTTGGATAACACGGAAATTTTAACTATGTTGATTCTTCCAATTCATGAACACGAAATATCTTTCCATTTCTTTGTGTCTTCTTCAATTTCTTTTAATAATGTCTTCCAGTTTTTAATGTATAGGTCCTTCTCATCCTTTGTTAAGTTTATATCTAGGTATTTTATTCTTTTTGTTGCAATTGCAAAAGGAATTGTCTTTTCATTTCTTTTTTTGAAATTTCTTTGTTAGTATATATAAAACCAATAGATTTTTGTACAATTGATTCTGTATCCTGTAACTTTACTGTATGTGTTTATTGCCATTTGCCACAAGAATGGATTTTGAGATTATCATGCTAAGCAAATTAAGCCAGACAGAAAATGTTGAGAACCATCTAATTTCATTATTATGTAGATGCAAAACTGAAAACTAGAAAAGAAAAAAAAAAACTCATAGACATAGACAATAGTTTAGTGGTTACCAGAGGAAAATGGTAGAGGGGAGAAGTAGATAAAGGGGGTCAAATATATGGTAGTGAAAGATTTGACTTTTGATGGTGCACAATGCAATGAACAGATGATGTATTATTGAATTGTACACTTGAAACCTGTAATTTTATTAACTACTGTTACCCCAATAAATTTCATCAAAAATGTATACCTGAATACTGTCAATAGCAAGGGAAATTGGAATGAATTATGTGTCTTTAGCACATGCCAGGATGTAGTTACAAAGACAGAAATCATGAATTCAAACACAGATATGTAAAATTGCAAATTGTGACAAAATACAACAATATGATCTATTGTTTTATGATGAGCGTACATCAAAATTATGAGCCTTGATTGAGAGTTAAGGCATTTCATTGATTTTTACTATAGGTGTTAAATAGAATATAAATTTTAGCATACAAGAGACTTAAGGATCACCTATTGTAATTCCCATTATTTTTTTTTTTTTGATGAAGAAACTTTTGCCTGAAGAGGTTAAAGTGATTTCCTCTGATCCCGCAAATACGTAATGTAAATCCTAAAACCTAACTGTTTCTCTTCTTCATCATCTTCTAATTTAATTTCAATTAGAATTTAAATAAAAGAAATGTATTCATTTTCTAAACTCTTCTAGGCACAGGAGACCCACTGATAAAAAAAGGACTTAGTATCTATTATGTACAGAATTGTGTTCCTCCAAAATTCAAATGTTGACACATTAACCCCCAATGTCACTGTGCTTGAAGATAAGGCCTTTAAGAAGATTATTATGGTTAATGAGATCACGGGGATGGGGCCCTGATCCAATAGCACTGGTGTCCCTACTAAAAGAGGAAAAGATATCAGAGATCTCTCTCAATGTGCATACACAGAGAAGAGAACATGTGAGGAAATTGTGAGAAGGGAGCTATCTACAAGCAAGGAAGAGAAGTCTCACCAGAAATAAACCCTACTGGCATCCTGATCTTGAACTACTAGCCTCTAGCTATTGTTTAGGCCACACAGTCTGTGGTGTTTTGTAAGCCGCCTGAGCAGACTACGACATTGTTTAATGCAAGCAAGCAAGGTTATTAATTTTATCTCAGACAATAAGTACAGCATAAAGCAGTCAGTTTCACTTGGGAGAGTAAGGAATAAGAAAAATATTGAACAGAGAAGGTGATTCTTATGCTAAATCTTGAAAGATGAATATAAGTGATAGGGACTAAACTGGAGTGGAAATGCTATGTAATCTTCACACCATTTCATTTTTCTCTGGGACCACAGGAAGACTACATTCCTCCTCTTAAATCTAGACAGGTCATGTGATCAATGAAGGCAAAGGAATATGGGTGATTGTGATGTAAGACACTCTTAGACCTGACTCTTGAAATAATAATTGAAATCCTCTATGTTCTCTCTCATGGCTTCTTGCTAATCCAGATGAAAGGGATCCTATGGAGAACTCAGAAGTCCCCAGGGTACAGGAGAAAGATGGAAAGAGCCAGGATGCATTTGTCACAGCCTGGTGGAGACCCTTTACAATTAGGCGTTCTTCAGTATACTATGAACAAGTAGAATGTGATATTGCATTGATTCCCGGGTACTTTTTCTCCATACACTTTAACTTCTCTGTAATAAAGATGCTTCTTAAAATTAAGGTAAGAAGGAAGCATTGTGGCATAGTTTAACTGGGAGAATTAATTTTCTTCCTTGGTACCACACAAAATAATGCATCTTACAATAAATGGCAGCTTAGATTTGATAAAATGCAGTAAATCTTTGTAGGTTAACACAAAGATTGTAATGGTTCTGTTGCTTGTTGTTGTTGTTGTTGTTGTTGTTGTTGTTGTTGTTATAGCAGGGAGCAATAATTTATTAAAAGTAGAGTGTGGTTCCCAGATAAAAAGAAGAGTGTCGGTGGGTACCCAAGACTTAATGAAGTCTTGTTTGTTTTAGAAGCTGCAAAAAGTTAGGTCTGAGTGGTATGCAAATTATGGAATGGCAAATGGAAGTAACTCCCCAGTAGAATGGGAGTGGAACTAGGAAATGCTCTGATACTTAACAATGCATTTCCTCTTGGTGGCAAACTGCATAATCAGGAATACGTGTTGGAATTATGTTTGTGGCTTTTTCAATATGATTTTAGTAATGGAAGCATATTTTAAGAAATATTTGGAGGGAGATAAGCCAAATAATTAGAATCAATGAGCTGCTATTTTACTTGATCACTTATTAAAAAGTTATACATGTGATATAAAATTATTTTACAGAAAATAAGATTATGACATATAAATATTTTATGTAACATGGTTATTCTCATATAATACATTTTTATATTTCAAAGTCTCTTTGTTAATTCTATATTTTTATCCTACCTTTTGCATGGAAGAAATGCAATCTTAACAGATTTGTTGATCACTCCTTTAATATAATGTGGAACATGAGTTGCATGCAAACTTAAGTATACAAACATCAGTGATCACAGATACAATTCAAACTTTATCCCTCCAGGTCTAAAAAAACTTAATCTCAATGAAAGAAACAACATATTTATACTTTCTTTTAAACCTGAGGCAACTGACCCTAACAAGGAGTTTATAATAAACTATAGAAATAGTGAAATACTTTCAACATCTTCTGAAAACATTTTTAAATGAAATTGACATGTACCTGCTTAGCTAAAGCAACAGGCTAAGGAATAATGCTACTTTTACCATATTTGGACTTCCAAATAATTCTTTGTACCAATAAAACATGGTAAAAGAGGCTTAGAGGAGCCATTGAAACAAGAAGCTAAGATATTCCCAGGTTGCTGGATATGGGATTGATTCAGTGTTCCCTGTGTCTTTTGAATATTGACTTCTTTTTGTTCTCTACAGTTTTGATGTACAAAATAAAATTGTATTCTGTGTACTCTGACTCTTTCTCTCTAACTCTCTCTCTCTCTCTATCTATCTATCTATCTATCTATCTATCTATCTATCTATCTATCATCTATCTATCTATCTATATACACACACACATGTATATATATTTATATGTGTGTGTGTACACATATATATATGTGTGTGTGCATGCATACATACATACATACATGCATACATACATACATACCTTTGTTATGTTATCAAGTGAACAAAAATGAAACTTGTTTGATCTCTAATAATTATGCCATTCTCCCAGATGATCTAATTTAGAGGGGTCCCAGCTGTGTTTAGAGGCAGACTAGGGTAGTTGAGGCTGATGGGGTCTGAGCAGGTTAAGATGTCAAATTGCATGCTTTCCCAGAGCAAACAAAACACATCCACTTTTATCTGTTTTATGTGTTGGGATATACATGAGAATTCATTTAAAAGTTATTGTGTAAAAGTTTCTAAATTCCATTTATATCCTGAATGTCAGTAAAGCACAGTAATTAAACAGGAGGACAATGGAGTCAGTCTGCATTGAAAATCCTCACCCAGTATCTTCTACCTGAAGACACTTGACTGAATTACACTAACTCTGAATCTCAATTCCCTGTAAAATGAGATTAATAATTACTTCTCCTAGCATAGGTATGATGTTTTAATTAAATGATACATGTAAAACTATACTACACCATATTATGTTGCTTTGTTTTGTTTTGTTTTGTTTTGTTTTGTTTTTGTGGATGGGAATGTAAATTAGTGTAGCCACTATGGAAAACAGTGCAGAGGTTTCTCAAAAAAATAAAAGAACTACCATATACCCAGTAGTCTCACTTCTGGTTTATATACAAAGGAAGTGACATCAGGGTCTCAAAAAGATATCTGCACCTCCAAAGTCATTGAAGCATTATTTACAATAGCCAAGAAATTGCAGCAACCTAAGTGTCCAGTCTTATTAAAAGATGAATGGGTAAAAAATGTCACACACACACGCACACACACACACACACACACACACACACACACACATTGAAATTCTATTCAGCCATGAAAAATAAAAAAAAAAATCTCGCTATTTGCAACAATCATGAATGAACCTTGAGGGCATTATGCTAGTGAAATAGACAGAAAAAGACAAATACCATATGATCTCACTTATCTGTAAAACCAAAAAAAAAAATCTGAATTCATACAAATAGAATAGAATGGTGTTTGCCCGGTACTGGGTAGGTAATAGAAATAGGAAGATGTTTGCTAAATAGTACAAACTTTCAGTTATAAAATTAATAAGTTCTGAGAATCTAATGTACAACAGTGACTATAGTTAGAAAAGCTATATTTTATACTTAAAAGTTTCTGAGACAGTAGATCTTAAATGTTTGCACCAAAAAATGAAATTATAATTATGTGAGATGATGGAGATATTAACTAATTCTACTGTGGCAATCATTTAAAAATATATAAGTATCAAGTCATCACATTGTATAACTTAAATTTATACCATGTTACACATCGATTATATCTCATTAAGGCTGGAAGATAAATAAATTCAGAGCTTCACAAGAGGCCAGTCCTAAACTAGAGAAGGAATTGTGGCAAAGTGAAATGCACTGCATGCTTCCTTCTTTGAGAAAGTCATACTGTAAAAAACAAAAATTCACTGAATAAAATAGAGTGCTTAGTGATGGAGTTGGTTTACATATGACATAGTCTTATCTCATTGTAGTCTGGTAATGGACTGGCAGCCATGAACTTGGTGTAGTATAATTTTACACATATCAATTAAATCCTCAAATCCATGCTAAGGGAAGTAATTATTAATCTCATTTTACAGGAAATTGAGATCCAGAGTTAGTGTAATTCAGTCAAGTGTCCAGTTAGAAGATGCTGGTTGAGGATATTCAATGCAGACTGACTCCATTTTCCTGTTTAATTACTGTGCTTTCCTGACATTCTGGTTATAAATTAGATTATACTGGAGATTGTCATAGTTTTCCTTCCTAACACTTATCTTTTATTTTATTTTTTGATAAAAAAATCTAAAATGTGCAAGGTAATATTCTTTTGTGGTTTTGATTTGCATTTCCCTGGTGATTAGTGATATTGAGAACCATTTTATATAACTGTTGGTCATTTGTATATTTTCTTTGAAAAAGTGTCTATCCAGGTCCTTTGTCCATTTTTAAATTGTTTATTTGATATTGAGTTGTTTAAGTTCCTTATAGGTTTTGAAAATATTTTCTCCCATTCCATAGGTGGCATTTACATTTTGTAATTTCTTTTGCTGTGTGAAAGCTTTTAGTTTGATGTAGTTCCACTTATTTTTCTTGCTTGTGCTTTTGGTGTCATATCCAAAAAGTCACTGTCAGTTGTTTTTTCCTTGTGTTTTCTTATAGGAGTTGTACAGTTCCAGGTTTTATGTTTAAATCTTAAATGCATTTGAAGTCAATTTTTGTGAATGCCAAAATAGAAATACAATTTTATTCTTCTGGATATGATTATTCAGTTTTCCCAGTACTATTTTTTGAAGAGATTGTTCTTTCTCCTTGAATATTCTTGGCTCCATTGTCAATTAGTTGATCATATATGCGAGAGTTTATCTCCAGGCTCTCAATTCTGTTCGAGGGTCTCCGTGTCTACTTTTATGCCAGTACCTTGTTGTTTTGATTACTATACATTTGTAATACAGATTGAAATCATTTAATGTGCTGCTTTTAGCTTTGCTCTTCTTGCTCAGAATTGCTTTGGTTATTCTGATTAGTTTGTCGTTCTACATGAATTTTAAGAAAAACTTTCTACCTCTGTAAAACATGGCATTGAAATTTCCATAGGGATTGCAGTCAACCTATTTATGGCTTAGGGTAGAATGGAGATTTTACCAATATTAATTCTTTCAATTCATGAACATGAAATATCTTTCCATTATTTGCCTCTTCTTTAATTTTTTTCCATCAAAGTCTTATAGTATACGGATCTTATTTGATTAAATTTATTCCTAAGTATTTTATTGTTTTTGATGACTTCATGATGGGGTTATTTTCTTTATTTCATTTCCAGGTATTTCATTGTTAGTATATAGAACAACTGATTCCAGTATGATGATTTTGTATTCTGCAACTTTACTAAATTTATTGATCAGTTCTAACAATTTTTGGTAGAGTCTTTATGATTTACTATATATAAGATTATATCATCTGCAAAAAGAGATAATTTTACTTCGTCTTTTCTGATTTGGATGGAAGTCTTTTATTTCTTTTTCTTGCCTAATGTTCCAGCTAGGACTTCGAGTAAGAGTGGTGAGAGTTTGCACCCATGTCTTTTTCCTGATCATAGCAGGAAAGCTTTTAACCTTTCACCACTGAGTATACAGGCTTGTTACATATGGACCTTATTATATTGAGGTATGTTCCTTCTATGCCTGCTTTGTTGAGAGTTTTTATCATGAAAGGATTTTGAATTTGTCCAATGCTTTATATGCATCTACTGAGGTGATCATAAGATTTTTATCTTTCATTCTATTGATGTGATATACCACACTTATTGATATGTGTATATGAATTATCCTAATATTTTTAGCAGAGACATTCTTTACCATTCAACTCAGTTGGGTTTCTGGACATATTTGTAATGTTCTTGGGCTGGTGGGGCCTGCTATCATAGTCTGTTTCGGGATGAGGCCACTACACAAGCTCTGAGATGGGATAGTAGTTCTGTTGGCTGAGAGCAGTTAGATAGGACTATTGGCTTGGTTCTCTGCCCCGGTGGGAGTAGCAGAACAGACCCCAAGGCCCACAGGGCTGTTGTCTGGGGATCTGAATCAGGCAAGACTGTTCACTGAATTCCCTGGCCAGATGAGGCCACTGGTTTTGCTCTGCAGACAGGGAAATCCACCAGCTCTGCTCTCTGTTTAAGTGCCTCTGTAAGCAGGTCCATTAAAAAGCTGTGCAGATTCCCTAGTCTGGCGGACTGAAGGCTGTATTCAGCAATGGCTTGGGCTACAAATTAGTTTCCCTGTCCAGGCAGAGAATAACTAGCTCCAAGGAGAACAGGGTTCTGTTTGTAGTCTTAAATCAAGCTGACCTAAGTCCCAAAGTCCATGGCCAAACAGGGTCACTGGCTTTGCACTGCAGACAATCAGCTCTGCCTGCCGGAGTCTCCATTACAGTGATGCTGGGCTACATAGCTTCCTGGTGTTCTGGTTAGGCTTAGCAGTGCTTAGGGCTAGGACACATCTCCTCTGCTTTGTGTTCTGGGTGGTGGAGGTCAGATAAAGCTCCAACAGCAGCAAAGCTCTTTGTTTGAAGACCTAGATCAGACAGACCTGTGCTCCTCCCAGTGCTCTAGCTAGATTGTGTGACTGTCTTGGCTCTGCAGATGACCTAGGCCACTGGTTGGGACTACCACTTGGGTGCTGCAGGTAAGAATTCAGTCTTCTCCAATCCAAGTGCTGGTTGTTGCAAGCCCTCCTCTCCTCTCAGTCACAGTCACATTCCCAGTGCCCAAGCCTTGCAGATTCCCCCATGGTCCCCTGAAAGGAGACCGGAGTAAGGACCCTCAAGAAATGACCTACAATGCTGGAGGAGCTAGACGTCCAGCTCAGTCTCTCTTTTACCATTGTAGGAACCAGAGACTCATGGGAGACCTCTCCGCATGGTACTGAGCCCACCTTGGGAAGGGGTAATGTGGTCAGTATCTAGCCTCTTCTCTTACTATTCTAATGCAGTCTGTCTTGGTTTCTGTGGTGAAGGGGGTTATTTAGCCTCACACCCAAGCTTTAGAAATTTCTCAGTGTTGTCTCATCCATAAATAGTTATTAGCTGTTCTTATGAGGGAGAGAAAAGTTGATAATAACCTATGTCACCCCAAGAATCTCCTGTTTAAAATTCTTCTTATTATAGCATCCAAGTCCCAATAAAATAAATTATAATTTACCCTTAAAATATGATTTTAAAGAAAAGATCATTTTGGTATCAGAGGCTAAAACTATCTGAAAACTAGGTGTCATAACCTGGGGGAAATTTCTAGTAACTCTCACGTGATGAAGTTAGAATCTCTGATCCTGTGATCTGGATGCTGATGCTATTTTACCACTAAACTGCTGAGAATAACACTTTTGGAAGTCTTCTAAAATAGCCAACTCCAACATTCTTCATATGATTGCAATCCTTGGTCAAGGGCCAAAATAAAAGCCATTCCTGTTATTTGTCTGCTTTGAGATTTGTACGCTCATGATACATTGTACTTTTATCACATGGATCTCAACTCTACTATCTCGGTACCTCCAAGGCTTTTTCTCTGAGTCCTTGGTAATGGAGGAATATACCTAAATTCTCACTCCCTTCCCTGAATATGCTACCCACTTCCCTAACTTATATGAGTGAGGTACTTCAAAAATTTAGCTTTTTTTTTCCTACCTTCTCATGATGTATTGATTATGTTTCTCTATCTAGTGTATCTAAGAGGACAAGGTGTATTTGTTTGAAGACCACCTAATGTGTACATATCCATTAAACCTTGTGATATTTCCAGTTTATTCTATTTTGAATATTGACACTTAACAGTTAGGTAATTTCTCATTTTAATCTGTTCACTTGTGTTTCTAAATCAAAATGAGTGAATAGCATAGTAAGAAATTCTGGAGCCAATATATTTTATGTAAGATATAAGGATTCTAAGTTTATCTGTCCATTTATCCTAATGAAACACAAGTTTTTATAATTAAATGAAATCTATGTAATTAATCTACTTATAAAATTATATAAAAATTAAATAATCGAGTATTTAATCTTAATATGATAATTGTTGCCTATAGTGTATGCCAAAATAAAATCCTTGTAGGCATTAAAACATTTTGTCAAAATAGCTTGAATAAATTATGAATTATAGCAAAGTCCAATCATGCCAAAGTTCTAAATAAAATATGTCACAGGCTTTATATTTTAAAAAATACATCAGGGTTGAATTTTTATTTCACTATATAGTGGATTTGTACATTAAAATGTGTATATACTCCATTTTAACATGTTTCTTCATAGCAACTTGTTGAAAATGATACAATATTTACCAGGTCATTATGAAAATTTAGCAACATAAGATATGTCAGACACATTGTAGGGTGCCTGAGCTAATGCAAAAGTGTGAATTCAAGTAGAAAAACAATGTAGTTGAATTAAACAAAAGAGAAATAATAGAACTTCTAATTTTTTTTTTGAAATAAGATGACCCTTTTCATAATAACATGTACTGTTAAACACTTACCCTTGATTTTATGACTAGCTGTGGTAGACACTGAAGTGCTATCCAGACACCCTTTACAAATGAAAGGCTGATTACCCAGTCTTTGGAAGGACTGCTGATGATTGGTAGCCCTCAAGCTATAAAGACCACATTAGTGATTGCTTTAGTTGAAGAGAATAGCCTTGTCCAAGGTCATTCCTCCATTCCAGATGGCCCACCTCTAATGACTAATCTATGAGGGGTATTCAGGCTCATTTCTCTCATTCAAATTCAGGACTCCTCTGAAGATTAATCCCATCTTCATGGGTCAGATGAGGCTTCCTTTGAGACTACACTGCTGCTCTGTCTTCTCCTTCTGTTTAATCCCATTTCTGTATATTTTCTTCTACAGTGTTCATTCCAAGAATACTTCTTAATAAACTTAATCTTCAAGTCAGAGTTAGCTTCCTTGGAGAACTCAATCTGTTATAGCAATACATACAATTTCTAGATATTACCTCATCAAATCATCACCAGAACCATTACTATCATCCCCAGAGGTAAACCGAGACATGGAGAGGTTAAGTAATTTGCCTAGTGGCGTGAAACTACTACCTAGGATTTCAACCTATGTTTCACATCAGATATAGTGAACTGTGCTGGTGCCATATTCATTCTGTCTCTACTTCTCTCTTATTCATTGACAGCTGTTACATATCAGAGAGAATACAATATTTAAGCTTCTATCCTAGGATATTTCTGTATTTCCAAGGAAATAACTGTGTCATAGGAAATTCCCTGATTCGAGTCCTGTGTTTGGCATAAACTAAATCAAAAAACAACAAAAAATAATGTTTCTGTAAGATGAAATTATTATTGAATGTGTTTTCCTGATTAACATTTGAATTCTACTGTATTAGACCTTTCTCAGTTAGTATTGAAGTGGATCTTCAACATTTTGAAGTTGAATTTGTTTTTAATAAACTTTTTATCAAATTATAGATTCTGGCAAAAATAAAATGTTTGAATGTTAGAATATTATAAGTTGCATTTAGATACTACAGGCATTAATTGGAAGAAAATGGATCTCTTTATGAGTTTTATGACTTAAATTTATAAGGGTGTTCTGTTTATTTTTAAAAGTCTAAACTTTTGAGCTCTTTGTAAAGTGATATATAGACTATGAATATCTTAGCTTGCTTTCTATAATTCATTTTCCTTTAGGCATTACACTAGTCTCCATTACCTGATCTGCTCATAATATTTTTAAAACTAAACTAGTGTAGTAATTTTAAGCTGTTTTCCTGAATGATGTAGCTGGCTAAGATGCTCCTGAAAGCTTTGTTAGCAAAAGATAATCAAGTTAAAAATGTTAGTTAATATTGGAACATGTGCTTAATCAAAGAGAAATATATAGTGGCTGAACCTAAAGGGGAATGGGGTCCTGGCCATACAAACATGGTGAATTTAGTTCTTTTAATACTTGAGGTCAATGCTTACCATCAAAGCTTTCCTCCGTGACCTTGTGGCAGGAGTCTGCATTTAGGAAATGGAATTCTCTGTTCAGAAAGCCTTACTATTTTTAGTCATTATATTAAAAAAATGAGTAGGTTAATGGGTACTTACCTTTTTTGTCCTTTAAAGATTTCTGTTCTGAGAGAGTTTCTACTCTCACTGGGAGTAAATTCTATGTTCTGTGTTTAACATTCCTCCCTGCAGTTAACTCTGTGATATGCACAGAATAGCTCTGGTGTGCTGAATGCTACATGTACCTTACAATAAAATAAGCTCTGAAATACAGAAACCCTGGAGTATATGTTATTATTCTTTTTTAAGATGAGAAGCCTGAGGCTCAAAGAGATTAAATAATTTACATCACCTATATCGTAAAAGACATTTGATCATGCCTGCTACCTTGAATTTATTAGACTTTATCTTGATTTACCAAGAAAGCATGATGATATATGCATTTATATAAAGCATATATTATCCCATGTACTTACACAAACATAAACACAAATATATTCTATAGCATATGAGTAAACATGAGCTAATCTTTGCATCCACTCCTGATATGTCCCTCTGTCACATTCATAAAAAACAGTATTTCCTTTCCTAAATTTTCTATAAATTCTTGTACTTCTTTGTCTTTATAAATGATACTTGCTAAGACCTGAGATGAGAAAAGAGTTTTCCAAAAATGGAGTTTTCAGGGGATATGAAAGAAGATAATAAGGCTGACATAGAAGAAAAGCAGGAGGAATAGAGAATTTAGGACTATGTTTAAGATGTTAGATTTTTTTCAAGTGTGACTGGAAATGACTAAAGAGTTTAAGCAAAAAAAAAGATAATCTAATATAAATTTTAAAATACCATTTTGATTATTAGGTGGAGAATGAATTAATTAAAATAGGATCAAAATCAAAAGTAGAAATAGGAAAGATTGTTTTGGAGCATATAAAGTTTCTTCAATGGTATCAACAGGGGGTAGTAAGAAGGGATCACTATCGTACAACTCATAATTGTCAAGTTATAATAATACCATAAAGGAAGGAGGCCTGAATAAAAGAAGACAATGTTCTGAAAAATAACAGTATGGGTCATCTTTTTAAATAAACAATGCAAATACCAGAGATATGCAGAAAAAACCTTACGCAAGTTGTGTTTTTCCACTGAAGTATCCCACTCAACATACTGAAATTTTTTCAGAACTTATCAAGTGACTAAATTCTGGGATTCCACTTTCCAAAATTGTGTCAGGGTTCACCTGAATAAAGAGAATGGGAGAAAGCTAATATGTATTAACTTATAGCTCTCATTGAATTGGTTTACTTTGTAATTGATGTATGTTTACAGAAATTAAAAAGAGAGTTTGAAGATGCTCTCGTAATGGGCACAATTTTCTGTTTTATTTTACAAATAGTAAAATAATATGTCTAAAAGAATCAAAATAAAGACGAATATACTTTATTGTATTTCCATCTCATAATTTTTGACAACTCCAATAATAATTTTTTCCTGCATTCAATACAAAATAGTAACAATGAACAAAAGAAGAAAGTATTTAGACTAAGGGCCTGAAATTTGAATAAACGATCCTAGACAAAGAATCAGCTTGTATAAATTACCATGAGAAGATTCAAGAAAACCAGAGCAAAAGAGATAAAACACCCTTCACTGATTATTCATTTTGATTAAGAGATTCTTCATGAAAGGTTGTGGATTAATAACAATAGATGCAACTTAAAAATCACAAGCTTTAAGGAGGCAATATGACATGCTTCAAGAGAAAACATAATCATGTATGCTTTACTTGGGCCTGGAAGATGTATAATTATGCTGAGTGAAATGAGTGAGACAGAGAAAGACAAATACCTTATGATTTCACTTATATGTGGAAGATAAGGAACAAAAGAAATGAACAAACTAAATGAAAACAGTCAGATATAGAGAACAAACTGGTGATTGCTAGAGGGGAGAGTGGTTAAGGGGCTGGGTAAAAAAGGGGAAGGGATGAAGACGTATAAATTTGTAGTTATAAAACAGCCACAGGGATGTAGATTACAGCATAAACAACATAGTCAGTATTATTGTAATGACTGTGTGTAGTGTCAGATGGGTGCTAGTATAATTGGGGGATCACTTCATAAAACATACAAATGTCTAATTAATGTACTATATATCTGAAACTAAGATTAAAAATATACCAAAAAAAAAAACAAACAAACAGAATTTGATAGTGTTATGTCTACACTCTAGTTCCTTCAACGAGTTTCTTCAAGTCTCAGTTGAGGGAAAAGGAACTTGAAAAATTGTGGAGAGTAGGCAAAACTGATTTTCAATATTCACAACTGTTATCAGGTATTTATTGCTGTGACACACTGTATAACAAAGAGGAAATCCTGGTTATGTACAACACCATAAATTTACTTCTTATAAATTAATGGGTAAACTAGGGATCATCTGATTTAGGCTGCACATGGCTGAGTAGCTCTGCTTCATGTATCCTTCTTTTTCTTTGTTGAACTAAAAGGCTACTTCAGAAATATCCTTATGGCAAGGAAGAAGTACAAGACTACAAGCAAAAAACCAGGAAACCCTTTAAGACCAAGGCTCAGACCAGGTATGCTGTTACTTTCACTGCATTCTATTGGCCAATTCAAAAATCAAACTCAAATAAACAAACTCAAAAATCAAAGGATAGAGAAATACACTCCACCTCTTGAGTAGGGTGAGGCAGGAGTAAGTAAATATTTCTGAGCAATAGTATAATCTACCACACTTTTTTCTTCTCTGCTTCCTTTCTGGCAACGTCTTTACCACTGGGGTTGCAGGGGGTGGAATCAATTAGTAAGAAACTAAATCACAGTATAGAGACTTGATGTACTATCCTTTGTAGAAATATTTTTATTATGAGAAAACAAACACAAGACAAGTAAAATCACTAATGGTGTCTTTTCAAACATCTTACGAAAGCTATATTTCTGGAGAGAGCCTTTATAGGTGAGTGCATATTGGGTCAGTGACAAATGAGCCCTGAATACCAGGGGCTTTTTCCCCCCTATTTTATTTCTGGATTATATTATTTAAATAAGCATTCTTTTCTGTCTTTCTGCTTCAGAAACACTCAAACTCTTCTGTAACTACAGGAACAAATAAATGGTATACTCACTATAGTTGCTAAGTGATCAACATATTAGGCTTTATACTGGCCTATTGAATTGTTAATATTTTAGTAAGAGAAAACTATAACATCATAATTACAAAATAATCCAAAACCCAGTCTACTGAAACTACATTATCATTTTCATTTAGGTGCTTTATTAGCTATGAGGATTCTAATTTCCAAAGACCTTTAGGCTCTTTAACACACATATCATACTCACAAACAGCTGCAAACTGCCATGGATACTGTTTGACATCTAACAAGGTAACAAACAGATAGTGTCTTATTTTATTTTTCATCTTGGCAACTTATTTTCTATGTCACACCTACAAAACTTTCCAAGGTACTAACAAATACACAAATATGGCCAGAACTAAATTATTTACTTAAGAACCTTATAAGAATCTGAATTCCATGTTAGTTCCACCCCCAACCCATTCCCATACACATTTTCCATAAGGCTTTACTCCATCTCATCTCTTAATAGAAAGACACTCCTTCTCTTTTTCTTTCTTTCTTTTTTTCTTCCTCTCTCCCTCCCTCCCTCCCTCCTCCCCTCCCTCCCTCCCTCCCTCCCTCCCTCCCTCCTTCCTTCCTTCCTTCCTGCCTTCCTTCCTGCCTTCCTTCCTTCCTGCCTTCCTTCCTGCCTTCCTTCCTGCCTTCCTTCCTGCCTTTCTTCCTTTCCTCTCTCTCTCTCTCTCTCTCTCTCTCTCTCTCTCTCTCTCTCTCTCTCTCTCTGACAGCTCTCATTTTATTTTTTAAAACAATTCTCTACTACAACTGCCATGTCACAGATGAGAACTGCTAAGGTTATAAAAGAATGAATAACTTATTCAGAGTGTATATACCTAGTACATTGTGTAGTTGATATTTTAAATGCAGTTGAGTCTAACTCAAAAACCCATTCTTTCTTCATACAGATTTCCATAAATTCTTTCAAAGAATGAACTAGATTGTTATAGTAGTTACTATACAGATGGTGGAAAGCCACCACAATAATAGTAATAATCACTATTTAATTAAGTGCTACTTTTTGTTAGGCATAACACTAAGCTCTTGAAATAAATTGCCATTTCTCCTTTCAACAATTCTATTATTTATGTTTTATTATTATCTCCTTTGATTGATTAAAAAATGACATAGACAGAGCTTCCAAGTTATTCCATCTAAAGTATACTGCTAGCTTTGAACCCAGAATTTGAACTCTTAACAATTATGTTCCAGAACTATGTAGCTATCATTCCAAAACTAAGTATGAAATTGGATCAGAAAACAGGTGAAGGATGGAAAAACCCATCTCTTGACCACCAGACTGCACAGTTTGGCCACACTGCCACCATATTTGGGAATACTTAATTTAATAATGTTCAGTGGAAAAAGTTACAGCAGGAAGTTATCAGATATGAAAAGTCAGCCCAAGACATTAACAATTAAAACAGAAGGAGGTAATTCTCAGGGAGAAAAACTCAAGTTTTCTCATCATTCTGCTCATTAGGCAGGGATGGATCTCAAGGCATGGAAAGCCCAGAGTGAGTGATGATATCAGGCAAGAGGAGAACAAAAGAGAAGATTCTGTCATTTTGTCTTTGACCATGCTTCTCTCAGGACTCACAGGACTATGTAATACCTTGATATTCTTAACATAGTGACCTTGGCTGAGAGTTGTCTGGGAAACCATCGTGCATGTTTGGCTAATTAATCTTGCTTTCTAGTAAGTAATGAAGAGAAAAATCACATAAAATGCACAAGAAAAAAAAAAAAGAAAGAAAGAAAATGGGAAGCCAGATACCAAAATCAGCACTTTGAGTAGAGAGAACCAAGCAAGGGCAGAGTGTCAAAAAATTAAATTCCAGCCCTGAGATGGGCTAACAGAAAACTTTGGTCTTTTCATTTACCCTCCAGAGCCTCAGTTTCCAGATTATTAAAATGGAGAAGGGAGAGGTGGAAGGTAATCAAATATTGTTCAATTTTCTTTCTAGAATTAAAGTTATAATTTCTATGTTTTCAAAAGTTTTTAGATTTTCTTTTTAAAAAGACATTATTTTCTCATAGTTGGTTAAAAACAGACATGAAAATGAACCATTCTGTTCTTGTAGGTATGCAGTTCCACGTTTTATTGCCATCGTCAAGTCACACAATGATTTAATTAGCCACTTTTAGCAGTTTTACTCTAGGAATTCTTCTGAGTCATATATATATATATATATATATATATATATATATATATATATATATATATATACACACACACACACACACACACACACACACACACACACACACACTAAGATTTTCCTCAAGTAAATTCTGTTCCTTCAAGCAGTTCAAATTCACATCTTAAAGCATATAATTGTGTGATAATAAAAGGAATCCTCTTTTGTGTTTTTGTTATTTGCATTATTTATTTTAAGCATGTTTAGTCAATTAGATTTTCAAATTATATATTTTTTCTCCCTCGTTACCTAGGATTTTCCTGTCTTCTAAGATGAGCAAACACTATAATCATTTTTCCTCATGCTTGAAATTATCAATGCTCTAACTTGAGTTCAGATGGCACCTTCCTTGCAAATTCTTGCTTCAGTTATTTGCCCTGAAAAATTACTTTGGGAGGCCAAAATTTCTTACTTCCTCTTAGCTGAGAAGTGAAAGTTAAAGACTTTAACTCAGATACATTCAGATAAGGAAGGTTTATATGCCTGACAAATGTCATTTTAAATAAACAGAACAATTTTCTTCCAACTTGTTTTGTGATACATAGGTAAGAAAAAAAAACCTCAAATTATTAGGCATTTATTATTTTCATTAAAATAAATTTTTTTTATCCTTTAATTTTCTATGAATTTTTCTTTTTGAAACTAGCACATTAGATTTGTTAACTGTATAAGGAGCAGATAATACTCTTCCCTGTTGTTATGCAACATTTGAGATAAACTCAAAAAAGTGGTAAAGTGGTTCCATACAAACTGTGCTTCAGCAAATTTAATAGGTGTTTTTGTTTGTTTGTTTGTTTGTTTGTTTGTTTTGCAATAAAAAAGTGAGAGGTGGGTACTGTCAAATTTCAATTTAGATTTTATGTATTATACATATCGATACTATATGAGCACACTATTCTCATAGCAACTAGTCATGAACATAAACTTGCATGTTTTAAAAACATTTCTCAATCCTTTGAGAACTGTAATAGACACTGAATTTAGAAACAGAAATTCTTATTGTTACAACTTCCAACTCCTCTACATTGAGTCACTATAACCTTTGAAAAAGTAATTGGCACATTTTTGGATTGTTTATTTGCAAGAAAAAATAAAACCAATACCAAGAAAATATGTGCGGATTCTGGAAAATAAGATGAAGGAAAAAATAAACTACAAAAGACATAACCAAAAAAAATATTTTTTTTTACATACTATTGATATTGTGAACAAAGTATATATTTTCCCACGTATAGCTATAAAACCCAGGTAGTTTAATGAGTCTATTTTATTTAAGCAAAACTCAGAATCATAGAAATTTAGAATGCCAGACCTGGAAGGAATATCCAACTCAAATTCCTAATCTTATTAATGAGGAAATTGAGACCAACTAATTAAAGAGTCCACTTGTATTTTACATTTACATTCAAATCATGAATGTGCTTACCTTAGTGAAGCTATAGTACAAGTCTTCTATAAAACAAGATGCACATTTCATAATATATTAGTCCTATCCAAACCTTTTGCAGTAAACACATAGCAACATACTTGCTCATATTTAGGGAAATTGCTTTGTTCTTAAATAATTTTATTCTTTGTGATTTTCTCCTCCTAAGGAACCCAATCCAAAGTTTATTCACTCAATATTTCTTAACGATCCACTATGTACCAACCTATGTTCTATACCACAGACATGAACAAGATTCATGTTTATTATATCTTGAATTATTGATTTTTTTGGAAAATCATGCATGTTCTTTACCGATTTTGCCTTCTGAAAAATTTAAATTTTATTTGTTAGGTTCAAGCTGCTCATTACAAAATGTAAAGAATCATTGCCATTAACAGGTACACCAATATGATGTTTACTTAAGAAAAAATACAATTTAATTAATTTGGCTGCTGTAGACAAAGTAAAACTTTCAAGCCTCTGTTTTGATTTCCTCAATAATTTAGACTGATTTTATTAAGCAAATATTTATCCCTAAAATAAACTAGATAACGATACTATTAGTAATCAATCCTGTTGGATAATAATACTCATTTCTATATGGATTTACAACTCACTAATTACTTGCAAATATAATAAAAATCCCTTACAAGTACTGCTTAAATATGGATAACAGTTATTTTGTTGCTGTGGACTTTAATTTCTCCCTTCCCCCTTTGAGATCAGATTACACACTAATTCGTGTTATTGTTGGGATTTTAGTCTATTTATCTCATTTACTCAAACAGATCTAGGAGATAGGGATGCCATTTGGTGCCATTTTATAGCAAAGCAAACTAAGGCTGGAATCAGATAATTTGTTTAATTTGGGAAATGACAGCCGTCTGATTTCATATTATATTTCTAGAGGTAAGTAACATTTCCATTTAAATTAGCCTCTGCCAATATTTCCCCAATCTTATGCAGTTGGCAGTAATATAATGGCTATGTGTAGAGCCGTATGGGTTATAGAGTAATTGGGGAGATCATTTCATAAACTATATAAATGTCTAACCAAAGTACTGTATACTTGAAACTAATAATAAAATAATTAAAAATAAAATTAAAAAAATGACAAGTTTAATTTAAATTTTTTCATCTTCTTAAGGGACCTTTGAGCTTTGCCTCGGTCTTCAAGCCATTTTATAAGTTTTGCTGAATGTTATAAATCTTATATTCTCTTCCTCAATTCTATATTATAATTTATAAGGCAATAAATGCATATGTACACACATAATACACAAAGTTATCTACTTTTCTAATTCTCCTTGGTGCTCATTATTTTTATGCCTACAGAAAGAAACAATTGAAATATATATATATATATATATATATATATATATATATATATATATATATATTATATGTGTGTATTATATATATATGTATATATATATTTATATATACATATATATATATATATATATATTTTGTTTCTTTCTCATACATGTATTTTTTTTCCAATATGAAACTTCTATTTCTTAAGTGATTCTCAAAATTTCCTCTTTAAAGAGAGAATTAAGTGTAAGCTGTCATTATATTGATTAATGGATAGCCTTCATTCATAGGCAGAAAAATCTACCCTGTTCTATATGAAGCATCCATGACCCTTTCTTACAACTTAACCATTAAAAACTTCATTGCACGTTGATATAAAAAGGGAATAAAACCCTGTAAGGTTATGTCTTCACCATGAAGTAAAGAAAGTACATCTATTATTTAACATATATTCATTAATTACCACTGCATTCTGTATTTATATATCTAAATACATCTATATTGATATGTTTTTCTCTATACTATCTAAATTATAAATAAATATGTATATGTGTTTCATGCACTTTATTATTTATGTTTAAATGTTAAATTCTGTGGTTTCTGCTACTGAGTTTTTGTTGTTGAAAATAAAGAAGAGAAGCATAATGAAAATTTGAGAAGTCAGGAAAACTCAGGAACGACTTTTGGAGCTATCAGATACAGCAGAAACATGATGATAGATAATATTTTGGACAGTTATAAAAGAAACAAATAAGCTTAGGAATGGATGGAGCGAGGATGGGGTGAGGTTTACTAAAGTGCTTCTTTCTGAGCTGATTGTTGAAGACATGTAAGAACTAATCAGGAACAGAAAAAGAGAAAAGATATCCAAGGCAGAAAAAAAAAAAAAAAAACTTAGATAGGAGGTCCAGAAGAGCAAGTATTTATCTAAGATTGAGAGAGGAAATACAATGGTCTTGTATATCTTGCTGAGAAGTTTGATTTCTGACTTTAATTGAAAAAAGAGCAAATTGTCAAAAATAAAGATGATGGACGGGATAGGCTTGTTGAAAAGAATAACACAGAGATATAAAAGTTAGAGAGACTACTAACTTAAACTGTAACTGGCTGGAATTTGCCAACATATTTTCACTCATATTCTTTCCAGAAAATATCTTCTAAGCCAAAGACAAAGGAAAAAGGAACAAAACAAAACACAACATACCTCAAATTAAATTAACTGAAACTAATTGGTAGAACCTTTAAAGAATCTCACTAGTTACAAAGGGTAATGAGCTCAATTGAGAAATAATGTGTAGCCTGAGTCTAAATCCTTCAACAGAGAATATTAAGTGATTATTTAAAAATAATGAGCTAGTTCTATATGTGTTATCATGGAAGACTAATGTGTAGTATATTACTAAAAAAAAGCAAACTAATTTTAAAATAGCTAAATAATAAGTATAGAATGATCTCATCTCTGTAAACACATAGATGAGGAAAAGCAACTATGCATTTATGTATATTTTAATATATCTACAGAAGCACAAATGAAGGTGCAAAGAATTATTAAAGAAATATATAATGGCAATCTGGGGTAGAAAAGATAAATTTTTAAATAAATGTTTATATTGCTTGATTTTTTATAGCAAGCATGCACGCATTATTCTTTATATTCAAAATATGTAAAATTTAAAAGCATAAAAGAATGTAATTGCAGATAATCCATGAAATAATAAGATTATTAGATATTAAAACAGGAAAGTTGGTAATATCATTACTCACAAAAAATACGGTTCATAGGTATAAATATGTTCCTTCAAGAAAAAAGAAGTTAAGTTAATGTTCAATTTTAGAAAGAAAAATTACCTGAAGAAAAGCATGAAAAATTAGAACATTTAAAGTATAACTTAATACATTGGGATATGGAAAATTAACTACAATATAACAAATGTTTTCTTAAAATATTCATATACAAAATATTGGCAAATTAAGTAATGATAGAAAGCACTGATAAAATTTGAAGCATAAAAGAGAAAAAACTGCAGAGCTATTTAAAATTAGAGACAGAATACGTACACTCTATCAATCTGAAAAAATATCTATATGGACATAATTAGACAAAACCGGATCAAAAAAATAGCATGGAAGAAATTAAAAAAATATATCAAAGTTTTCAAACAGGTTCTAAGTAAAGATGTTATGACACTCACATGCTAAATAAACTGTTTAGTCTTGTCTTACATAAAATGATGGAAAGCCAAGCAATTTACTTTTTAATGAAGCACAGCTGGACTGTCAATAATTGACAAAAGTAATGGATATGTATAAGTTCATAGGCACACATCCATACACACATCTAGATAAAACCATGGCTCCATAATAGTCCAACCTCAAGTAAATTCAAATGAGAATACCTGATTTCATAAAAGCAAAATTAATTGTTCATTAAGTGATTTATCTGCTGAGAAAAAAATAAGACTAGCTCGGGAATGAAAAGATAGGTTTTAAGATTAAGAATTCTGTGAATATGAAATAAGGACACTTCTGTATCATGAAAAATATTTTCTTGAAATACCAGCAAATAGCATTTTCAAGTATGAAAGAGGCAACATGCAAAAGTGTCCAAATGTGATCCCAGGAGCTTATTTAAATTTGCTAGACAAGAAGCTGGCTGAGTCCTGGGGCAGTCTCTTTTCTCAATGGGAGATGTACTTTCTCTCAGCTTCTCTAAGTATGTATGAGTTCTCACTATTGAAAGGAGGGACAACACACCTGTCACAAACCTCAGGGTCTGCAGAGGCAGGGTAGCTAGCTTTCCCAGACAACCTTGATATCCTGATACCACAGCAATCTGTTCCCACATTGATGAGTTTGTTCTCATATTTTCCCTCTAATGAGAAATGGCAAGAAACAGGCAGTGTCTCTCCATTTAACCTTGGCATGCCTCTTTGTGGAAAGATGGGAATATCATGATATTTATGCCTTCTCTTGCTACCCCTGCCTTATAAGTTTCCTCAATAAAACCTGTTCCTTAATCTGTTCCTTGCAATACTACACATTTTGCCCTAATTACACAGGACATGGAAAATATCTAGAATCCTGGTCATTAACATCTGAAATGACAATGCAAAGAATGTAGCACATTCTTTCTAATGCAAAGAGTCTAGAAACAGGGGGAAAAATAACATATATGTTAGTTCAGGTCCTTTGATAAGCATACCCCAATATGGGATTAGATGTCCAAGAGATTTACTGGGGAAAACACCTATAAAGGTAAATGGGGAAGAAATAGGGAGGGAACCAGAGGGGACTAGAAAAGTCAACACACTGTGAGGCTGGTCACCCATGGAAGAGAAAAGAAGATACATTAGGGCAGGAAAGGTATTAGTTTGTGGTGTAGTTCTAAGAAAGTTCCAGCAAAGATTATGGGGAGTCCTTGAACCAAAATCAGCTGTGAGAGAAGTCCTGTGTTCCAAGAATAGGTCTTAGTATCCTCAGACATTTAGCCATTGGCTGGAAGCAGCTCATGGAAAGCATGGCCTTGGCACCAATACTTTGATGGATTTTAGAGGGCAATAGCTGGGGACTTTTGTGAATTATGATCCCTTTAGTCACAGATCTGAGAGGTTCCTTCTCAGGGTTGCTGAAGAATAGTTTTAAAATAAGAAAATCATGAGAATTTGTAGATATACTTGGAAACCCCAAGAAGATTAACAATAAAGCATTTATTATTTAAAAGATGGTTCAAAATTCATCTGTGGAGCTGGTGTTGTTCTGGAATTAGGATGAAATTTCTTTGCAGGTAAGTAAAAACATTCTATGTTCTATAAGGTATGGTGCAGCAAGATCTGTATTTATTAATTATAGTATACATCCAGGAATAATAAACAAGCATCATATATAAACCTCCAAAATCTCATGACAATCTGCCCAGTTTTCATATAGTGTGCTAATAAAGAGAAAAAAAAGAAAGAATATATTTTAAATAAATTATATCACAGCAGTTTTTTAAAAAGCAGAATATTAAAAACTAGATATCTAACAAAGAAAAATATAAATGAATATGTCTGTGTGTAATGAAATATTATAGCTATTTAACAAATCAATAAGTTCAATAATTTGTGCTGAAATGGTAAAATTTTTATACTAAGTAAAATTTAGCAGTATATAAATCTGTTTCCAAAGTGTGATCCTAGTTACACACACACACACACACACACACACACACACACACACACACACACACACACACACAAAAGGAAATGTAAAGGAACAAACATAAACACTCATGCATAATTTCTGAGAGTTGAATTTGGAATAATTTGATGTTTATCCTTTATGTTTTTTAGCTCTTTTTGAACTTCCATCATGCATGAAGTACAAAATGAAAAAATAATTTTGTAAAATAATTTTAAGATTTATATAACATTATAGTAGGAATGTCACCACCATTGATGCTGTTTGTCAAATATTTCTTGTCTTCCCCTTACAAGCACATAGTAGGAATTTGCTTTCTGGTTAGCCTCACGATTAGGTGTTTTATAATTCAGTGGTCTCTAACTTTTTTGGCACCAGAGACTGGTTTTGTGGAAGATAACTTTTCCACAGACCAGGGTAGGGTGGTGGTTTTGGGATGATTCAAGCACATCACATTTATTGTGCACTTTACTTCTATTATTATTACATTGCAATGTATATGAAGTAATCATACAACTCACCATAGTGCAGAATCAGATGCCACCAGATGCAGCTGTACAATTGAAGTACATCAACTCATTGGCCACTATCAAATGTGCTACCAGATGCAGCTTGTCTTTTGCCACTCACTGATAGGGTTTTGATATATGAATCTGCAAGCAATTGATTTATTATGGTCTCTATGCAGTCAAACCTCTCTACTAATGTCAATCTGTATTTGTGGCTGCTCCTCAGCACAGACATCACTGCCTCAGCTCCACCTCAGATCATCAGGCATTAGATTCTTGTAAGGAGCGCACAACCTAGATCTCTCACATGCGCAAAAACGATAGATTTCTTGTTCTTATGAAAATCTAATGCCTGATGATCTGAAGTGGAGCTGAGGCAGTGATGCTAGTGCTGGGGAGCAGCTGCAGATACAGATGAAGCTTCACTTGCTTGCTGGCTGCTCATCTCCTGTTGCACAGACCAGTTCCAGGCATGGACTAGTACTGACCCTGGAGTTGGGGACCCCTGGTTTGTATGACTAGATTGAAGCAGTGAGTTGAAAAAAGTAGCACTTCCAGGATGGGACATGTAATTACTGATATAACATACTTTCTGTGTTAATGA
The DNA here is from genome assembly GCA_030015415.1 of Cynopterus sphinx. Taxonomy (NCBI): domain Eukaryota; kingdom Metazoa; phylum Chordata; class Mammalia; order Chiroptera; family Pteropodidae; genus Cynopterus; species Cynopterus sphinx. The sequence goes on from CM057388.1 coordinate 16,056,317, forward strand.
CCAGAAATACTGAAAATGGTAGGTGTTTTACTAGCCTGAATACCTCCAAGGATGACCAAGGACAAAGCTTCTTTGCCAACCTATGATTACCATGTAAGTTTGGGAAGAAATAAGCCTGTGTTTCTTCAAGCACTGATATATGCAAACTGTAGTTTCTTTAACATAATCTAGTCTATTGTAACTGATATAAAACTGATTCCTAGATGAAAGGTACTGCCGTACTGAAAACCTCAAATATGAGGCATCAGCTTCAGGATTAGGTGACAGACAGGAAGAAAATGGTCAGAAGCTGCCAGCAATTAGGGGAGAAAGGGAGGGAAGGAGAGCAAGAAAAGGAGTGAGAGGGAGAGAGAGAGCGCACACATAATAGAGAGATATCTCAAAAATAACTATGGTATTCTTGCCCAAAATTAATAACTTTAACCTAATCATGAGAAAATATCAGACAAATCCAAGTTAAGAAACATTCTATGAAATACCTGGCCAGTATTTTTCAAAAGTTTGAAAGTTATGAAATAAAAAATGAAAAGCTGTCACAGATTAGAGGTGACTAAGGAGACATGACAATTCATACAATATGGGATCCTGGATCGGATCTTGGAAGAAAAGGAAAAATTTGTGGGAACACTGACGAAATATGAATTAGGTCGGTCACCTAGTAAATATTGTTAACATATCAGCTTTGATAATTATACTAATATGTTAGATATTAATGTTAGTGGGAGTAGGATGAAAGGTATATAGTAATTGTAGTTTTAGAGAACTTTCTGTAAATTTAAGTTTTTTTTCAAAATAAAAAGTTAAAAATGTAGTGGGAGAAGGGCTGAGTAGCTTTGTCAAAAATTTGAGTAAAGAATTGCAAAGTTGAGTAAAGAATTCTTCAAGGGAAAAAAACTAAAAGGTGTGTGTGTGTGTGTGTGTGTGTGTGTGTGTGTGTGTGTGTGTGTGTGTGTACACATGGAAAAAGCCGGTATAGAAGAGAAACCATAAACTTGTAGTAAAAATTTTTACATTTCTTTGAAATACAAAGCAATATTAGGGATTCCAAACTTCTAAACAGACAAAGCAGGTAAAGAAGCTGCACAGCCCTTAAGAATGGCTTCATCTCAAATCTCACTTCAAATGTAGACAAAGATGGTAATGAAAAATGAAGAACCCACCACAGGAAAGAGTTTTACAAATCAATGGCTGGGGAACACCTCCTAGGTAGAAAAACTGAAGTCTAATCAAGGAATATTCCCTGCATTCCGATGTCCGTCCAGTAACATTTCAGAATTGCTAATCACTCTACATGCCCCATATTCTTTCTTTTCTCAAATACGAGTGTTTATTGCAGTTATACTGAACTTCTTCTTTCATTGTATATGGTGGAGGTGCAGTGGGGAGATAATTTGTGTTTGCTTTTTCTTCCTAGATTCGGCCATAACGAAAACCTATGTAATGTAGCCACAAGTCAATCTCTTTGACAGAGGCAATTCTGTGATCCTAGACATTGAAAATGATGCTTTGACAATAAGAGGCCTTTGGTTTATATCCTTGGGGAGAGATATAGATGTATTTTGTATGAGAGAAAGAGGATGAGCCAAATATTCAGTAATCAGTAACTGAGGACTGTTAATGAAACACTACTAGTTCTTCAGTATTTATGCTATTTAACAGATATTTCTGGTTATTCTGCCATTTATGTACATGGTAAGTCTATATATTTTCTGGTCCCCGTATGGTTGGATAGGACTGTGTGACTAGATTTAGCTGTTCAGCTGTGAGTAGAAGTAGTGTTTGTCACCACGGAGCTGGCTTATTTAATTACAGATATGCTGCCATCCATAGATCCTTTTCCACACTTTGCTCATGATCAAAGTACTCCAGGTGGTGACTGCTGTCAGCTTGGCACCATGAGCAACAGAACACACATCCCCTATCCCTAACCAATGACCTATGACATACATGTAGAATAAACAAGATATCAACTTTATCATCGTCTTTCGAAAATTAGGGGTTTTTGTTGTTGTTGTTACTACAGAACAGCTTAGTCTATCTAACTGAAATAAATTATGTCTCAAATTGCCATGACATGTTTCTGTAATTTAAATCTTTAGTACTTAGTTTATAATATTAGGTTTTACTTAGAAAGAGGCAAAACATTTGAGATTTGAAATATTCTAAGTTTCTGGATATTCGTTAAAGAACTGTCATGTTTGTCCATAACAGCAAAGTATTCAGCACAAGACAATTACTTAACAAACATTTTAAGTGAACTTATGTACTAAAGCCTTATATGTCTGAGTGAATATATAAAAGTATGAAACAAAAATAAAAACAAAATGTACTGAATGTCCAGTGGGGAGTGAAAAGTAGTGAATGACCCAAGAAAGATATCCATGGTGAGGTTAATATCCATGAAAAAATTTAATAGTGAACAATTTCATATAAAGACACAAGCAACAGTGCCTAGAACTCCGGCTCAAGATCACTCCCTGAAAATTTCAGAAGAAATAGTAAATTTATGTCATCTCCATATAGAGTCCAGCTAAGGGAAGGTGGGTTGAAAAAACAAGTTTATAACATTCAATTAACTAATGGAAACAAAAATTAAATTAAAAATGTGTGTGTGTTCACAACTAGGATTGCCTTTATGTCATATTTTGGGGTTAAATTTAGGGATCTACATAAAAATGCCTATAAGAAAGCATATTTATACCAAAATATATAAGGGAAAATAAGTAATAGTAATTGCTAAATATCACACATCACTTTAACTGCATTATTTATTTTCATAATATGTAGGTTTTCACTTTTATGAATTAATGTACAACACTAGTAGTTTTGAGAAAAGTGGGTCATTGGCCATGTCCGGATGGGCAAAAAGAGTTTAGCATGTAGGAAAGTAGGCCAACTGCACCACAATTAAGACATCTGCCCACTTAATTACTGTTACATTAAAAAGATAACCTTCCATTTTTCTTCTAGCCCTTCTGTCACTGTAAAGTTTCATAGTGAACTATGACACAAATGTCACCCCAGAGGATAAAAATTTTAATGTGTTTCTTGATAACTGTCATAATTGTCTGTTTTGCATGCTCAATAAGTGAGAATCTCATGTAAAAATTAAATCATCACAATATTATTGTCTCTTTGCTGAAATTGTATTTCAATATAAGATCCAATCTGTAATTGACTCAATTTAATTCAGCCAGCTGTTGCATTTTAAGAATTTGCTTCCCTCAGCTTGTCTTTATAATTCTTACTTTCTCTTGTTTTTGAGTAAAAGAGTTATTCAGTCAGCAGGAAACATTCTTGAACATCAAATATTTAAACTATGGAGCCACAAATTTGAGATAGTATGCATGCTAGGCTTCTGCAAAGGACAGAGAATTTGGATCATGAGGTAAATGTCTGTGCTTTGCTAAGAGATGCATTAACTACAACAAAATGGAAAGAAATTTAATAAGTTTTGATATTTGTGAGGTGTATATATAAAATATTACCCTATACATGTGTCTTCTCTTTTTATAATAAACATGTTTCTGAAAAATGCTATGAAAATATTACTTTAAAATAGCGAGAAAGAAAATAAGTGAAGAAAAATAACAGAGCATGTATATTATTCTTATTCTATTCTATTAACCAATGTCACTCTAATAAATTTAATAAAAATAAATAACTTATTCCTCCATTTTCACTTTAAAATGTATATATTTATACTTTATTTTTAATTATATCAGTTGATTATAGAATTGTTTGCTACATTCCTTCTTAAATAGCCAATTTTCAGTTTGTTTTTTGTATTTGTTCTTTTAAGGTTTACTAAAAATTAAGTTATATTGGTTTTTTTCAGTTCCTTTAATTTCCTTTCTTTATATTAATTTTATTATTCTCTTTCTAACTTTCAAATTGAGTGCTTAACTGATTTATTTTCATGCTTTCTTGTAGTATCACTTTCTGTTGAAAGAGAATATCTTAAAAATGTAGTTTAAACAATAAGGGCATTTAGTGTCTCACATAACAAGAAGTCTGCAAGCACACTGATTTCCACAGCTGGTTTTAGCAATTCAATGATATCTTTAAGGGACACCCTGTATTTTGTATCTTTCTGTTGAACATTTTCACCATATCAGCATTATTGTCACTCAGGTTTTATAGGTAACTAGCACAGTTCCCAGCTCCACATGCAAACTCAACTATATTCATTAAAGCATTTCTTATTTCAAGTCTAAAGTGTGGAAAGCAATTTCTTCCAGCATGTAATTAAGGGGTAGGGAACTGCTAGAAAACCAACAATATCTACCACATTTTTTAAGATTTAAAATGTTTTAAGGTATTAGAATACTAAATATTGCTTTAGGCATATCCTATTGGTACTGATATATAGTGTTTGCTTATGATTATTTGTTAGACATTTATGACTTCTAATTTTTATTTCCTTATTTAGATAATTACAAGTGTTTAAAAGTTATGAGTGTGTGCTTATTTCCAAGTCATAGTATTTTTTTCTTTATTATTAATTTATGGTTTCATTACATTATGAAGATAATATAATATTTTTAATTTTTAATATTTACATAATTATTAGTGATTCTTATTGCCATGTGTGACCAAATATACAGTTAATTTTGTAAAATTGTCATGTGCACATTTCAAATGAAAATACATTCTCTGATTTTAGGATATATATTTTGATATACATCTATTAAGGCCATTCAAATTTGTATTTTCTTGAATGGCATGAATTGATAGATGTCAGTTAAAGATGCTCAGTATCATTTCATTCTTTTATTTCTTTCTATTGTTGCTGATTCAAATTTGACTTACTTTTAATGACTTTCTTCCTTTTATTTTCTACATTCTGCCAGTTTGATTCTTTTATTCTCATTTCTCTTCTTTTGTTTTGTATTGTTTTTTTGTTTTGTTTTGTTTTGTTTTTAGGCGAGGCAACCCTTAGTTGACCTCACAGATTGCAAGGACTTTGTCAGTTTACAATCCCTTGTTTTTTTTTTTTTTTTTATTTTTTACCCCTATAGCATCTGATCTTCCTAAGTGGTCTCCCATCCAAATACTAACCAGACCCAAGCCTGCTTAGCTTCTGAAATAGAATGGGATCAGGCTGGTTCAGGGTATCACAGCCATAGACTCATTTCCCTTCTTTGAAATCTTATATCTCTTAAGCCTTGTTTTGGAGAAGGCATATTTTTTTTAATATTCTAAATTGAATGTAGAAATTTTTTTTAAACTCTTCGTATTGTAACTTTTTCTAAAACTGTTTTTCTCTTTTGTTTTTAATGTTGAACTCTTGTTTATTTGCATTACTTTTGTACATGTCCTATGCTGGCTATGTTATAATTACAACTCATTTTTGAATAGATAAACGCCTTTTGGGTCAAAGTTTGAAGCAGATTCCAGTTATATGGAACATAAATGTCTCTACTTATTTTAAGAACCTATTTAAAACAAACTGGAAATTTTCACAGAATGGGCTGACAAGGCTTTATTCTACAGTGAACAACACAAAACAGACCCACCAGTGGAGTTGCTACCTCTTTGGTTATCAAGACTAGCTAATCAAAAAGATGTCACTGAAACTGTTGACTTCAAAAACACTGAATCGTGGCTTCAATCCAACAGACATTAGGTGGCCTGGTTATTGGCTTTAGAACCATGCCATTCTTTACAGATCCATACCAGCACAATGCAGATACCCCACATTCTACCTCTTGACACTCTGGATGCTAGCAACTAACAGTGAATGTTGCGACAGTGGTGGGAGTGGAGACATGGCCTTGCTTGATAACAGAAAAAAAAAAGAAAGAAAGAAAAGAAAAACACTTCTGCAGTTCAAAATTCATATGAATGCATCTAAGTTACAGACTCTACATAAGTTTCAGGTCCCAGCTATAAGGGAGCTAGGAAAAAAAGAAAAAAAGAGGTTTCAGTTTTCCAGACTCTGAAGTATAGGAGAATAAAGTAAAATATGGTTGAAATGAGTATTGAGTGCCAACCGAACATGTGTTCTATAGCCAAACGTTCATTAAGTACTGTAAAGGAGAAAGACTCAGGGAATGAGTTGAGGAAGTAAGTATCTTAGATTTGGATCAACAGAATTAAAACTTTTTCTCCCTGACATTCAATGCTGAGAGTATTTTCCACCTACCATTCAGTAGAAGGCCTGACTCTTAGAGAATCCAGCACATCAGTGATTCTTTAGATGGCAATTTAGCTTCCACTACTCTTTACCTAACCAAAGTCAGCAACTATGGGTCTTCATCCTCACCTACTAGTCAACTATGCTTGAACATTATTAAAATTTGCTTCCTCCAATGATGGTATGCCCATCTCATTCTCTGATCATCACTTTCCCCTGAACTTGTTTTGTATCACATGGATTTTGCCACATTTTTCTAGGCTGTCCATGGCAAATGGTCTTATGGTTCAAAAGGTGGATGGCTTGCTTAGTAGGCCACCAACTTATGAATGGTTCTGTGAGACAGATGCCTGAGAACTACTGAAAAAGGACATTAATTTCTTTAGAGTTTCTATCTTGATTTGGTCCAAATTTTACTATAATTCTTTAGGGATATGAGGTATGTTTGTGTTTTTGTTTTGTTTTGTTTTGTTTTGTTTTGTTTTGTTTTGTTTTTGGTTATTTTACCAAGGCCAAATTTTTACTTTTTTATCTTTCGATATTTTTGTCCTCAATTGTTTTCAGAGAAAATGACCCCATTTTCTGCATCTACTCCCAATCTCATCAAATAATCAAATAAGCTGATTATAGATGGATTGGGATGTAAAGAAAGTGAAAAATAAATAAAAGGAACAAAGATTATTTCAATTACTTGATCAAGAAATATCAGAGCCTAGAAAACTAAAACCATAGAACATGACAAAAAAATCCTTAAAAGCCAATTAGTTCCCAACCTCATTTCCTTAGGAAAATGATAGATACACATTTGTTTGTTCTAGACTTTGTCAACTTTCATTTCTAGACAGGAGAAAGCTCAAATTATAAGTATGTAAAAATAGCAATTTTAAGTTCAGAACAAAACTATTCCTAATATACATACTGAGTAAGACATCTGAGACAATTAGTTCAGTCTGTTCATTCAGAAGCAAAATGGTTGCAACAGCTATTTATTTTATTATCTTTCAGTAAAACTGGCTCAATCCTGACAGAACCTAAATGCCTAGCACCTCATAAATATCAATCACTTATTCAAAAAGTGGTCCTATGTAGAGAAAACTTAGATGAAAAACAGCTGCTATGATCTTTGGTCTTTGTAATTTCATTAAACACATCTGTCTGAATCAGCACATTCTTTATGGTGATATTAATTTATTTGAATATAGTTGGACTAAAATGAAACAGAAAGTAATAATAAAAGAGTATGAAAAAGTACAAAGCAGAGAATGTGGGCATACGAACTTTTAAAAAGGTAATTTTTCAACCATGTGTTTTTCTAATACCTGGAATAGACACAAAGGAATGATCAAGGAGTCCATACTTGATCTTAAAAGCATAGCATACCCATGTTTATTTTTTGATTATATGAACAAGGGTATCCCACAAAGAAATTAGAAAGAAACATATAAAGGTAAGTTTGATAAGACAACCACTTAATAGGAATGCTCTATTTAGAGATGTTAGCATACTTCAAAAGATGCACAGAAACTGATTTCCCTCAACACTGCAAGTAAGTCTTAAAATCTCCCATGCTCATCAATTACAGTGTTCATTTTCCAACTGCTTTCAGCTTATGGGCAGTGAAGATGGAATTAAAGAGCAATCACCTTATAAAAAGAGCTTCATGTAGTTTACGACTCTTGTTTATATCATCTTCTTAAATGCTGAAATGTTTCATTCAATATAGTATAGTATAGACTATTTTTATAAGTCTCGCTTATAAAACTGCAATCACTGTGCAATTAAAATACCACTTCAATTAAGATTTATGGAATGGAACATTCAGAAATATACACATCACTTTCCTTTATAACTACAAAGGGAGACATTTATATTCTAGTCTCTCAATTTATAAGATTCATTCAGCTAACAAGGAAATGTCTTTATTCACACAATAGCTTTACACATACACACACACACACACACACACACACACACACACACACACCTCTACTGTGAAGTGTTATATGTTTATAACCATCCAAAGGAAAATTTAAAAAGCTTATATTTTCAAAGTTTGAGTTGCTATATGAAGATAAAACCGCTCGGTTTTGTTTATAAATCTTTTCATTCCAGTTTTTTTTTTCCCAAATGAAAAGACAAAGCGAGCATCACTAAGGCTTTCTGTTTCACAGAGGAGACTGATGCTCAAAGAGGAAAAGTAACTTGCAGCTAATAAGTTTTAGGGCTGGAATGCAAATCTCAGTCTGTCTTGTCACAAAACCCTGCCTAAATATGAACTTTGGTCACCTAGCATTATCTCTACTATAAATATACATGGTTAATGCATTTAGAAATGTTTTTTGGTTATTAAGTGGACCCTGTGTGAAAAATTCCCCATGTGTTTTGAATGTCCTTTACTTAAATACAGATAGACAGTTATGAATGGCCTAGTTTCAAATACTGTCTTTCAAGGGAAGATTTTAGGGATTCTGGGTGTTGAGGTGATCACCTCAAGTTCTTAACAAATGAAAAAACAGGGTCAAGTTTAGAAACCCAGAACATTTAACAACCATCTTGCTGTTTGTTGTTTACAACTTGCCAAGAACCTTTGCTTTAAAAACTATATAAGTATTGTAGATTCTAAATGTTAATCATAAATATTTCAGAGTATTAGTTCAACAAATCTAGATTGAGCAACTACATACACACCACAGAAGCACCAAGGGCACAAATATTACTAGGCATTCTTACGTAGACCTTCCAAATGATTACATGTATTAGTAGTACCTACCTCATAGGGTTGTTGTAAAGATTAAATGAAATAATTATGTAGAATACTTAGAATAATCCATGGCACATAATAAATTGTTCAGTATTATTATTGGTAATGCCACCAATATACCCCTAATATTTCCTCCACTCACTGCATGTATGCACTGCTTATCTTCTTATTTCCTAAAGCAGCTTACAAAACAAAAGAAACTAGTATAGAGAAGTTAAGAAAATGATACAGAGCATTTGATTTAAAAAAAGACAAATTTAAAATTTTTTTAAAAATATCTTTTCTTCGTTTCCCTTTAAGGGCTGTGGTAACCCCCATGATTCCTACTTTTTTGTATTTCATGTCCTGTATAATGCCCTGCCCTTGAGTGTGGGCAGGACCTGTGACTTGCTTCTAGACATACAATATGGCAAAGGCAAAGGGACTTTGCAGATGTAATCAAGATTCTAAATTAGGCCATACTGATTTACTCAAAGGGAGATTATCCACAGACGGCCTGATTTGGTCAAGTGAACACCCTTTAAAAATGAATGGGCCCACCCTTAGTGGCTTGATGAAGTACTAAGTGGCCATGTTGGAGAAGTTCGCATGGCAAGGAGCTATGGGTAGCCTCTGGGATCTTAGAGTGTTTTCCAGTCCAGTTGACAACCAGAAAAAACCTGCCTTCAGTCATGCAAGTGTGAGGAAATTAATTTTGCCAAAAACCTAAATGAGCCTGGCAGCATATTCTTTCCCAGTCAGGCCTCTAGATTACAACACTGCCCAGACAACACCATGATTAAAGATTTCTGAGACCCTGAACAGGATACCCAGGTAAACCAGACCTAAACTCCTGACCCACTGAAACTGTGAAAGTCAGTGCATGTTGTTTTACATTGCTAAACTGGTGATAATTTGTCACGCAGCATAGAAAACTAATATGGAATTACATTTTATTTTGTTTGTTCCTCTTTAAAGCGTATACTGATGTTTCAGACTAAAAGGAAAGAATAAGGCACTTAAATATGGACAGAAAGGAAAAAATAGCTTTTTTGTTTTACATGTTAATGAAGAAAACAACGAAGAAAAACAATCCTTCATTTTTCGCAGTTTTTATTTGTAATTAACTTAAAACTGCCAAGCAAATTATCTTTGACCAAAGATTTCTCCATTGTTAACGGATTTCTTTCCCTGAAATGCCCACTCTTACCTATTCCTATGGTTGAACATAATGAAGGAACTGTTTCACATTCTGCATCCTAATAACACATAATTGTCCAAATGTTTTCATATAAATGGCATAATTTGAGTTTCACAACAATTTTGTGAGGTAGGAACAAAAAATTGTGAAATTTTCAAATTCAGAGGCAAAGCTGTGAACCCAGTGGTTTTCTGTGGGCCTGAAAAGAGAGTACTAAAATAAATGAAGATTGCTTTTTTTTCAGGTAAAGATACTGTAGTTCATAGATAATAAATGACTTGAACAGAAAAACCTGTACAAAGAACTACAAGAATTAAAACTCAGACCATTTGCAACAGAGGCCTGGAGTTATTTTCTGTAATAGCATTTTACCCTTGTAAAAGAAACACATTTAGCTATTAACAGCCATTAAACTTTTTGCTCAAATTTATATCACTCCTTAGCATAGAATCTTGAAGAACAGGATACAAGGAGGAGATGAAAGGAAATATCATGGGTATGGAGTGCTGTCTAGCCTTGAATATCAGAGAAAATAGCAGGAGCACAGTAGATACCTCTAGGTAGAGCTACCTTCTGACAGAAGGAAAATGAACTGGTAAATAAAATGCTAAGATTTTAAAAGGAAACTACCTATTAATTTCTTCTTCTAGCAGGGCCTTTAAAAATACAAATCAATAATTGTATTTTTTGAAAATGAATTTCCAAAAGCTTTGAAAAATAATTTTGCTTACTAACTCTTTATCTTATTCTGATGAAACCTCAAGCAATAGCTCAATCATTTCAGGTCTTCTCAATGAGGATACTGGATTTCTTTGGAAACAACACCATCAGATGTTGAAGAAAATACCAAATGAAGCTGAATACCAGTAGCATCTTCATGCTGTCATGAATATGAAGCCATTTGTGTTCTGTCACCTTAGGGCTCCTCATTCTTGTTCAGTATAAATATATACTTCTCAGGTTTTTCCATGCAAAAAAGCAGTGATCATTGAGAAGCCAGGATTCTCTAAGCAGTTTAGTGGTGTTGATGCTTACTAGCCAGACACTACCAAGAAAGATATCTGGGCTTATTATTTGTTGCAACAAAGAAGACTGCACATCATAGTGACATGTCAACAAGAGGAGCTTATTGGGTATTTAGATTTGTATTCTAGTTGAATTTTCAAAGAAGTGGAGATTTCGTCTGAATTGGGTGCTGTCAGAGACAATTTAATGACTGGATATCTTAATTTTTATCTAAGAGGTGTAAGAAATGAAGTAGAATTCTAATTGATAAAGAAGCAGCAGCCATTTTGTAAGCTGGGAGATGAGTAAGTTCGGCCAGTTTTGTGGTTTTCAAAGTGTTCTTGTTTTTGTTCCAGCTCATGTTTTTGTCTCACTCCATCATGGACACAGACTGACCTCGTCTGCTATTGGTATTCTGTACAATTTTCCTTATATTCAGCAAGAAAAGACCATGGCCAACTACCAGATCATAGCTGTCAGTCGTCTTTATTCTTCCTCAGTGGACATCAAGTTAATGGAGAAGTACATCTTCCTTAATCTCAGACTGTGTGGTTGAGGTGAGGCTGACCTTGAACGTGCTCTAAGGATGGGAACATGACCAAAGTCTGGTCGATGAAACTTCTTTATATCTCAGTCCACAGTGAATATTTCAGAGATGAGCACCTGACGTTAAAGTGAGCCAATGACAGGCAACATCCACAGAACTTTTGCTGAAGCTACCTGGAAAGAGGTGCATTGTTTTAATGAAATCACTTGGGCTTAGAGGTTATAGAGAATTAAGATGCTTTAGCTACCTCTATACCAACAGTTGCAAGCCCCTAGCCTAAAGCAACTGGTCTTATTGCTAAATATGAAACTATGCTTTCATAAACTGTTAATTTTCCTTGCTAAATTTGAACAGGAGTATGTGTGTTCCCAGACTTGCTTATCTATAGAACATCTGCTTCAGAAATCTGACAACTATCCACTTGCATTGCCTCATACGTCACATTTTTTGTTTTCCTATTCATTTTCCTTGAACACCTGAGTGCTTCTAACACATAAAACCTCAGCTAACTGCCAGAAGGCAAAACAATCTCATTTCAAACTGTGATGTTGTGATTTATAAGAAATATATATTTGGTCTTTGTTCATAGGTCCTAGCTCACAGTTCCTAAAACCTTTGGAATCTCTTGCAATAAAAGAAATAAAATTTCCTTTTGTTATTTCAGTGAGGTAACTCTGGGCAATTCCTTAGGTAACCTAAAAATGGGGGCTAGTTGCCAGGAGAACCAACCATGTAGTTATAGGGTTAGAACTTTCTTCCAGGGCTAAGAACAGGGCTGGAGATTAAGTTCAATTGCCAATGGCCAATGAGTAAATCAATCATATATAGGTAATGAAGCCTTCATAAAAACCCAAATGGATGGGGTTGGGAGAACCTCCAGGTTGATGATCATGTGGAGGTTTGGGTAGAGTGATACACTGAAGAAAGAATGAAAGTTCTGTGCCTTTTCCCCACACTTTGACTTTATCTCTTCCATGTGGCTGCTCCTGAGTTATATCCTTTTATGATAAACTAGTAATCTAGAAAGTAGATGTTTCTGTGAGTTCTGTGAACTGCTCTAGCAAATTAATTGAACATGAGAAGGGGGTCCTGATTTATAGCCAGTCAGGCAGATAACCTGAGTCTGCTAGTGGCTGTGGCCGGGGTGGGGGTGTGGAGAGTGTTTAGCAGTTTTGTAGGACTAAACCCTTTACCTGTGGAATTTAATGCTATCTCCAGTTAAATAGTGACAGAATTTAGTTGAATTTTATGACATCCAGCTGGTGTCTGGAGAATTACTCATTGGTGATATGGTAAACTCCCTGTTCCACACATTGGAAACTGCGTCCAGGAACCCAAAAGACAGACCAGTGCTCATACCAGAAGCTGATTGGGAGAATTTTTCAACCCAAAATATACTTCTTTGGCATAAAGGTTATTTTAGGCTGATTATTAAAAAAAAAAAAAAAAAGACTAGGGAGAAACTTAGAAATCCAAGTAATAGTTAACCTTTTGTAAAAGACATTTACATTTGTAAGGGAAATCTCCATTTATAAGTGTCTCCTTCTCTGTACCTGGAAGAGAAGAATGACTCTAAATCTCCATAAATGCTTACCAATGAAGAAGGCCAAGACTTAAATATGCAAAAAACTTTACTCTTTATTGTGCCTTCCCTGGTAACCTTCATAACTGCCCTCCACACAAATCTTTTGTGTTTAACTGGAGTTATTATTTAAAGTGGTGCCTCTGTCCATTTCAGGGAGTTACTTAGTTTTCCTGATCTCCCATGTATTACAAAAAGTATACACATAATCAAACTTCTGCTTGTTTTTCTCCTCTTCTTCTGTCCTTTTTATTCCGAGGATGGGGGTAAGGGCTCAGCCAAGAACCTACAATGTAAAGGGAAAATTATGTTGCCTCCCCCACACAGCCAATAAAGACTTTCTTCTTGTTGCTCCACTTTGAAGGTATTTATTTCAGGATCCTTTTGAGAAGGTTCTGGTGGCCATTTTTGTCTCTATATTGAAAGAACTTTCTTAAATAAACAAAGAGGGAAGCGGAGCTAAAATATGCAGAGTTTTTCATGATGTCATTTGATCTTGTGAATATCTCTTCCTATTTGAAGTCAAGAGCACCTCTGAAATTCTTATAGATAAATTACCTTTTTGTTTCAAGTATTTTTTCATTGGGTCTCTGTTACCTCTAAAGGGAACATATGTCTTCCACTCCCTCACACAAACATTACAGAAAATATATCAAATAAAAACAAAGCTGGACTTAGTGAGAGACTTTAATGAGAGAGAAAGACAATTACAATTGTAAGAAATCTTCAATCTTAGCAATCTCAAAATCAAACAAATTTTTTTTTCTATAGTGTAAATAAGGGACAAACAGAGACAAGTTTCATCTTTTAAAGAGATACTGGACATCAAGGAGAAAAAGCCATTGGGGTTTGACAGGAAAAGAACCATGCTGTGGTATGATGATTCCCAAGAGATACTAATGAGGGGAGCATGTTTTACTTTTTAGTGCTTGCTAATAAGGCTTTGGAGTCAATCTAGTTGGAGGCCTTTAGGAAGGAGAGAAGCCTAACTAAAATTTGGTCAAGACAAAGTAAAGGATAAGAAATGGGCAATTTGAAACACTCGATCAAGTGTAATTGAGCAGTTTTGGGTTCTGTGGATCCACCAGTGTCTTAGTGAGAAAGATAATAAAGACTCCTTTACATCTAATGCTTTGTTACTTTAGGCTGCCAGTTTAAGAGATTCAGTATTTAATCTCCGGTTCATCATATATCTGCTCTTAAGGAACCACCTGTTTTTAGGTGTTATCCTTTTTTTTTTTAATTTAGTATAAAATGGCTCAAATCCCAAATCCACAAATAGTGTGAAACAGTCATGAGCAAAAATCTATGAGATTTTTTAGGGAGGGAGAAGAGAGGGAGAACATATGTTCCCTGATTCAGTCTACCCTACAACCTGCTTCTATACTGCTACCTAACTCCATACTGATGATCTGAGCTCCAGAGCTCCAGTCCTGCTATTAGAGGGAAAAGAATATGCCCTATGATATCCTCATGATCTTTTCTAATGCCCCTGCTTCTGCAGCCTCTACTTGTTTGTACACTGAAGTTTGTAAGCAATCTGGTATTTGGATAACTTCTTTACAAATTCTGCATAGATGATCTCCTAATTTGGGAATAGAAATTTACTGGTACTTAAAATCTTGTGGCTTTAGACACAAATAAGACTAAAATAATTCTCTTTAGCATCTTGTTTTTATACCCTTATTATTATGAATAAGTCATTTGCAGAAAAGCCAAAATTGTTAAGTCAACATAACTGGGAAAATTATAATTAAATTATCAGATACAATATTTTTAAATGCCATAGCTATTGAGTATGAAGACAATGCTGTGATAAGAACCATTGAGTATAATGAGAAAAGTTACTAAGAAAACAAGGTTAGTTGGCACATAATTTTTAATGTGTCATTCATTAGTTTTTAAAGCACATTTTTACATTATTAGTTCTTCAACTGATAACATTCATACCAATGATGATTTTGTTGAACTACACATCAGAGAGTTAGTCATGTTGATAACAATGTGTATCTTTTTAGATTTATATACATCATAAAAATGCTTTTTAAATGTATTATTGTTCTCATCCATCAACCTAGAGCATGTTAATAGGCAAACTAATGAGACATTTGTCAAGATTCCTTTCTTTTTTTTTTTTAACTCACAAATGATTGCTAGTATTTTACAATTGTAACAGGCAAGGAAACACTTAGTTTTTTCATAGTAAATATAAAGAGGTCTGGATTAACTTAAGTAAAAGGTGAATGTAAATTTTACAAAATTTAAACCACTGTTGTTTAGTATCTGATAGTTGTAAGTAAAAAAATAGTAAAAAATACATTTAGCAAATATTCAAACTAGTACTACCTACAGAAATAGAAATTATTCAATCAGATATTAGAGCCACTAAAATATTTTTATTTCAATAAGATATCCCTTAAACATTTTCATTTAGAATAAGGAATACACAATTATTCCCAAATAATAGAGAATCTATGCTCATACTGCTATTCCATGATTCAGGCCAGAAATGAAGGTAGGTCTTTGCTAATATATGAATTGCTAATTTAGAGTTTTCCACTGGGAAGAAGAGAAATTAGAGCTTGATTGTAGGCTCTATACAAACTGCATATTTGTATTATGCATTTAATAATTACTTCACATATTTTAATATTTTAACTAACTAAAACTATAGAGTTACTTATAAAAATGAAGTCACGGGGCTAAAGATTTTTTCTATATTTTTGTGGCTATCTTTATTTGATACAGCTACAAAGTGAATTAGGGAGGACTACAATATACATTTGCTCCATACCTCTTGAGAGACAGGCTTAAACAATAATATGGGATGAAAACCCATTTTGGATCCCTTCAGGGCATCAAGAACTCATTCTGGAGTTTTCACATCAACTAGAGAACATTTTTTAAATGTATTTAGATGTGGAACACTGTACTATGTTCTATAGGAAGATTTGCCTGCCTTCAGAATTCTAAAGTTGAAAACATTTATTTGTAAAGATATATGTACCCCTATGTTCACTGCAGCACTATTCATGGTAGCTAAGACATAGAAACAACTGAAGTGTTTGTTTAAAAGAGATGTACATATATACAATGCAATATTAGTCAGCTATGAGAAAAGAAGAAATACAGCCATCTGCAACAACATGGATGAATCTTGAGATTATCATGTGAAGTGAAATAAGTTAGATAGAAAAAGTTGAGAACCGAGAACCATATTATTTCCTTCATATGTGGTATATAAAACTGAAAGCAATAAGCGAGTGAGACAAAAAAAAAATATTAATGGACACAGATAATACTATGGTGGTTACCAGAGGGAAAGTGGGGAGAAGACAGGTAGAAAAGAGTAAAGATGATCAAATATATGGTGACAGGAGATTTGACTTTGGGTGGTGAGTACACAATGCAATATACATGCAATGCATTATAGAATTACATATTTGAAACATATAATCGTATTAACTAATTTCACCCTAATAAATTTGCTTTAAAAAAATCTCATGATCATTTGAGGTAAAGAATATACATGGTGAACAGGTATAATCCAAATGTATTAGCAAGTTTATGAGAACATACCATAGATGAACTGATATTATTGATGATATTACATAAGGCCCTGAACCATAACTTTGAAGTCAAGAAAACATTATACTTTTAATCTCTATTTCATAAAAGCAATCAAACAAGTAGTGTATCATAAAAATAATCACACAAGCCAGACAAAAATAAGACAAACAAAAATTCTAACAGCTTTAAACAAACAGATATGAAATAAAATCTTGGGTAGTAGGTCTACAAGTAGGGTCATTTTTTAATCTCTCTGAGCCTTTTCCTTTCTTTGACAAATGTGAAAAGGTATGTTTCTTAAAACAGAATTATGCAAAGATTTGTTTCTGACATATTGTAAGCATTCCATAAATGTAGTTCTTATGATAATGTGTACAGTAACATTTGCTGACAAATGCATTATTGGGGAAAGCATATTATACATGAAAATACAAAACAAATTTTCTTGCATAACAACTGAAAATAATAAAAAATTAAAATGAAAGATTATGTAACAAATGAACAAGACAGACTCATGGACAGAGACAACAGCTTAGTAGTTACCAGAGGCATGGGAAGAGGAGGGGAGACAGATAACAGTAAAGGGGGTCAAACATATGGTGACAGAAGGAAATTTAACTTTGGGAGGTGAACACAATGCAATATACACATGATGTATTATTGAACTGTACACTTGAAACCTATATAATTTTATCAACCAATGTCATGCCAATAAATTTAATTTTAAAAATTAAAAAAATTAAAGGAAAGTGTATGTAATTGGCTCTAAAACCATGGAAGGAGGTTAAAACTTTGATTCCAAGCTTAGATTATATAATTTAATCATGTGGATTATATTAGCAATTACATTCTAAGCTCTCCTTTTAGAAAGAAAGGTATATAGGAGTGACTAAGTAAACAAAAAAATACTAGTATGTCCAAATATAAAATGTATATTTGCATGAAATGCATGAAAATACCTCCTCATAGAAATTAGGCTCAAAGTCTCCTCGTAACACCTAGTGCAATGAAAAAGATAAAATATAGATGATTTAAAGAGAAATTCTGAGATGGCACTAGAAGTTTAACCAAGCCATAACATTTTTTTTCCTACCCATTTGTTTTCAGCCCTTTGGCTCATGGTCTAAGAGGAAAATTCATACAGTACCCAGGCAGATAGCGAAAAAAGCCAAAGTAAATTCCATCACACCATTTTGGTACCAGGAGCAGGTCCAGAGATAATTTCTCCATCTAGCACTGAAAAATATAGGTGTACATGTATTCTTCAAATAAACATTAACCATATTCTGATTTATAGATAAGTAGAAGAAAGAAACCAAACTGGAAACTATGTAAAACTATAAAAGGGGAAGGGAGGATAAGGAAGAAGCAGGAAGAAGAAAAAAAGGAAGAGGAAGAGGTTCTAGAGAGAAGATGAAGGGAGAAGAAAATAAGGCAGATGAAAGAAATCAGGCAAAAGGGAGACATGGAGAAGTGGAACACACCTTAGAAGTGTCCCTTAAAAAAATAAAAGAAAGAAGTTTAGACAATCCTCCATAGTTTCAAGCAAATTAAAAAGAAACCAGAAAATAAGGTTATGATTTATAAGGTGAAATAGAAACAGAATGAGGTAAAAAGAGAACTTTCAGAATTAAGGAATTAAATAAAAACTGTAACACACAGAAATTTAAAATACTTACATAGTAGCAAAGAGTAAAAATGATGCTATCAGGAAGTGAACCAGTGTCCTAGAAGCAATTATTGATAAAAGTCACAGAGAGTAAAGAGAAGATAGTGGCTGGCCTGAAGAAAGAATAGAGAACAGGGAACAGAAAATAAGTGTTTTAACAATATGATACAAAGAAGTTTTATATATATATCTAGGTATTCAGTCTGAAAGTGCTTACTGTGTACCAAGAAAATGCATAAGAAATATTAATGCTAATATATAATTTAGTGAAATGACTAAACCAGAAAGATAAGAGTCCTACAAGCCTTCCATCTGAGAAATGAGGACATTAAGTTGGGAGAAAATATTAAGATGGACTATTTCTCTTCAAGAACTTAGACATAAGAAGTTAAAACAGCAGTATTTTCTAGATTTTTTTAAAAATTACATTTCCTGGGGCTGGCTCCACAGTGTAGTGGTTAGTATGTCTGCTTTACATTCAGAAGGTCCTGGGTTCACCCCCTGGGTGTGCCAGGCCCCTGGGGTGCACTAGGCCCTGGCTGCACACTGTGAGCGTGTGGATGGAAATGGCTTCAGAGATCCAGTTCTTAAGCAACATTCATAGGTCAGAGGTGGAAGTGGGAGGGGGAAATTAAAGAAGGGGGAAAATTACCTTTCCCTTAATTTTTAAGAGTTAGTATGTGCATTATAGAAAACTAAAAATCTCAACAAGCAAAAGACATAAAAAACATTCATAATCATCAGCAGTTTACAATCTTACTTAAACTTCTAGTTCTGCATGTGCACGTGTGTGTATATTTACATAAGTAAGCACACATTTTTCTGGTTGAGATCATACAATATGCATTACGCTTTGTCACATATAAAGATATTTTTAAATTTAAAGCCCCAAGGCCATGACTGTTTTGATAACCAAGAATATAATATACTCAATTAGGGTAGAAATGCAATCTTGCTTTTCTCAAGGTCAAAAATTGCTTAAGTGACAAAATGACAAAATGACAAGCCTCTGGTTAAAAAAAAATGTTGGTACAGTTAACAAAATACTGAATACATTTAATGTCTAAAAGGAGACATAAAGGAATGCAGTACAGTAAGTATAATGTTTCTAAGAGAATTCATGATCAGATCTATACATTAAAATAATAGATAGAAGATGTGTTTCTATTGTTTTAAAATGTATTCAGACAGTATAAATAAAAATATGCACACATACATCAGTCTTCTCCTCTCTCTTTGCCTGACTCATTATATAAGTACGATGGGTACTGCTCACAGAGAAGGTTTAGCCATTCCATTCTCCAAACACAAGATTTCATAAAAATTTTAACCTCCTCCCCCCAAAAATATTAACAAAATGTGTCATTTTACTGTCTTGACTTTTAACATGGTGTTGTGCATTTCAGAACGTTAAAAAAAATAGCCATTTCAAAAAAGGACATAACATAATTAAGTATATACACAGTTGTGAGGGGTAACCTTCCTTTTGAATTTCTCCCTTCTGACTTCCTTCAACCCAATGCTCAAGTCCTAATAGTATACTGCTTGCAGAAGTGGTTTAGAATTACATTTCCAAAGAAAATATTTCCCATTAATATTTTCAAAGCTATTCAAAAGTCTTGTTTTACTACCACTACTTTAAATACATTGGACATTTCTAAATATCCAGAGAATGTAGCTATCTAAAACAGGAACTCCCTACATCTGGCCCCCTTCACCTTTATCTACCTCCCCCCTTCCCCACTTTCCCTCTGGTAACTACTAAACTGTTGTTTGAATCTGTGAGTTTTGTTTTGTTTTGTTTTGTTTTGTTTTGTTTGTTGCTTTCAGTTTTATCTCTGGTGAGGGAAAAAGATTTGACTTTGGGTGAATATACATGTGATGTATTGAACTGTACACTTGAAATCTGTATAATTTTATTAACCAATGTCACCTCAGTAAATTCAGTAAAAAAAATAAGAACTAATTTTCCTACTTTATATACAATATCACTAAATAAAACTGAACACATCTAATGTAGCGACTCTAATTGCTACTATCCTGACACTTAACCATGTCCTCCTCACATCCTCCTTTATGCCATCAAGCCAATGGAAAAATATAGACAAGTGTAGTGCTCAGAGGTGGTTGAACAAATTCAAATTAATTTCCAAAAGTATTTTACAGAAGATAGACTCTCATATGAGTTCAACACAAAGTGTACAAATGGGCTATTTTATTCATACAATTAAGAATTCATATAATGCTTAAACATCTAAATACTATTTGTTGCAACACTGGGATTTATTTGTCCATTCTGTACTATAAACAGTGCAAAGCCAAATACAGCTCGAAGAAGAGGCTTGGCTATTTTATTCCCAAAAGACAATATTTAAAATTAACTTTAGTATTAACAAAATATGTTTTTTTACTACCTCTATTTTTAACGTATTTTCTGTATCTCAGAAAATTTGGAACATTAAGAATGATTAAATGTTTCAAAAAAGGACATAATCTTATCAACTATGTATACAAAAGAGAAATAGAAATGCATACACAGAACAATGGTTATAATATGAAATATCTTCCTAATATGAAGACTTTCTTTCTTCTCAAGGCCTTTTGTTCCACCTCTAACCCACTGAATGAATTCCCCGTTTGCTCTTGGTGTCCATTCTAGTGGTGGGCTAAAAGTTCCATTTCTAAAAGTCATAGCAGAGGGCATTTGTTTTATAAGATTTCTTTTTAACAAAAGGTCATTTAATTAAGTCCTGTGATTTCTAACTCTTTTATTTTTTATCAAATGTCAGCAAACTCTTTAGGTCTAGAAGCCTAAAATAAGTATATGAAGTTGCAAAATAAGAATATGAAGTTGTCTTCTAACAGATTGAGGAAAAAATTGAGAGAAATCTTTTTATACTGTATGCATTAAGCCTTTTATAAATGACCAGTACATCTTTCAAAATGTTGGACTCTCCATGCTGGCTGAAGGCAGCATGTTGTTTCATCTTTTCTTATGTCTACTCTCCAGACCTTGTAGCAGGCCGACTTCCCAACTGCTGGCTGCCTACCCACCCCCCTTAGCCTTGCCCAGGCCTCCACTCACCCATGGAGTCAGCAAGGCCTTTCTTCATCGTGGTCAGCACAAGGTGGCATCTACTTCATTTGGAACCCAGCAACTGAGCAGCGTCCCAGGATATGCATGTCTCCAAGAGGTGGGTCTCACCTTCATTAATGCACCTTCTTGTGCCTTTGGGCATTCTGGCATCCTCCAACTTCTCCACCCTACAGCGAGAATCAAACAGCAGAAACAGTCAAGATTATGGGTGGCCAGGATCAGGAAGCCTCCACCACTGTAATCAGGCCACAGGCACAGGTCGGCACTGGCAGGAACCCAGCACATGTGCAGAGCAGCGTGAGTCCGCAGTTGCCAGGGTGCAGTCAGGCTGGTACCTGGAAGGCTTCCGGAACCCTAAGTGGGCAGATACATATGTGATTAGGAGAACTTCGGAAGTCACCAGCTCAAAAAACAGAAAAAGCAGGAAAGAATCCCCTGGGTCAAAGCGTGAGGTTCAAACAGTGGCTCCAAGGTCTCCGGCTTCCACGGCACTGGAGCAAGTAAATGGCCAGAAGGACTTGGCTTCCACAGCAGGTTGGTTTAGTGGTGGCCAGAAGGGCCCCCAGGTCCTCTCACCGAATAGGCCTTACAGTGACTGAAAAGGCAACCAGATCCAGAGATCTAGGGTGTGTGGGTGACTGGAAAGGACCCCTGGGCATCAGTGTGACCTGCAGCACAGATGGTTGCTGATAGAGCCCTAGGTTCCATACCTCAAGGGCAGGTTGGTGAATCTAAGGAACCACAAACACCAACTTGCACATGGGAGCATGTGGACATGGAAAGGATGGCAGGCAAAAAAAAAAAAAAAAAAACATTCAGTTTCCCCAGAATGCCAGCAGACCAGTGGCTGGTAGCCAGAAGAGCCCTAGTGTTCCAGGGTGGGATACAAGGTGACTGAAAGGTCTCTCTTTACCCCAGCACACAACCAGGTGACTGGAAAGTCCTATCCAGGAAAAAAAAAATGCACATCTGGAAATTAGTAAGGAGAGACCTTATTAAGAGGGACTATTGCAATAGGGAGAGAAGGACAATTACACTCAAAAATGTTTGAAGTATAAGCCAGAAACAGTTTAGGGATGGGATGGGTAAGCAAAACTTTTATATGCAGTTACCACAGGACAGGTGGCTATGGAAGGAGGAAGGAGGATGTAAAATTTGCTGGATGGGGTGGGGAAGTGGGGTCTTGCAACTTAATAACTCTATCAAATATTGCAATAAAGGAAAGGTTGGGCAGAAAATGTTTATTTTTGCTTAAGCACCTAGTCAAAGTTTCAGGCCTGAGAGCAAACTAATAACCATGTAGGAAGTTTTCATAAAAGTTAGGGCCTAGCTGTCCTAGTTAAGCCAGTCTAAAGCATTGTCATGCACAAAGTTTGACCAATCTTATCAGTCTTTTCTCTTGTTCAAGACAGTATCAGAGATACCGCCCTTGAACAACAAGGGTAAGGAGAATCTGAAGTAGGGGATGGCTAAGTGAAATAGCCATCAAGGTCAGTGTTTTCTCAGTATTGTTTCTGGAAGACTAGCTGAACCATCTGTTGGATCAGTTGGCAGAGGTCAGTTGTTTTAGGATCCCACAGATGAGGCATCTGGTAAGGGTGATGCCCAAAATGCAAAAGATAAACGTTATTATGAAAGGTTATACTAAAGATCCAGGAGGTGAACCCTAAGAATATCAAGTCCAACAAATTCCAAGATATCAGTGGATAAAAATCTTTCAATTATGCAGCACTGCTCATTGAGTTTTTAATGTTGTTTGTGATGTTGTCAACAGTCTTTGTTACCTGAGCATTTCACTAGACTTCCTTCATGCTCATACATTTGTCTGGGAAGAAATCAACCCATGCATAGGTCTACTGAGGTGATGAATTCTTCAAGGTATATATCAGGTTAGTCAAACTTTAACTCAATAGTGTTTCTTCAGGTCCTGGAGAAAAGGCCACCAAGAATCCATATAGGGATCTGGTAGTCAAATTTTATTAATTGGTGATGCCAACTTAAGAGGAAGGGAGAAAAAAATGGAAATGTTAGTTTGGAGGGATATAACCAGATATGAAAAGAAACTAGAAGAATGAAAAATTTGATACAGGTTGAAAGTTTGGGCAAGGTAATAAGATCCACTCCAATGCATAAATAGATACCAAAAATGGTTTATCCATGGTGAGAAAGTCAATTTAATCTCTACCAGAAAAGACAGAATTTGCATACTCATCAGTTACCTGCAGTTTACAAAGAGGTTTGAAACAGTTTATAGACAATGAAGAAGACCAGAATCTGATAAACCAGAAGAATGTACTATGGTTTTTTATTGAAATATAATTTTTTTAAACTTAAATCTTATTTATTTTTATCTATTAGTTTTATTGCAATATAACTAACATGCAGCACTGTATAGTTTAAGGTATACAGCATATTGATGACTTACATATATTGTGAAATGATTATAAAAAGAAAAAAATGTTTTTTTTCCTTGTGATGAGAATTTTAAGATCTATTATTCTAGCAAATTTCAAATATATAACATTGTTAACTACAGTCATCATGTACATATTACATACCCTGTATTTATATGTTTTATACCTGGAAATTTGACCTTTTGATCACTTTCATCTAATTTCCCCATCCTCTACACTCAACCTCTGATACCCACAGATCTGATTTGTCAATGAGTTTTTTTTTAATTTAACATATAAGTGAGGTCATACACTATTTGTCTTTCTCTGTCTGACTTATTACACTTAGCATAATTCCGTCAAGTTTAATTCATGTTGTTGCAAATGGCATGATTTTTTTTTCTTTTCTTATGGCTGAATAAAGACAGATGATGGCCATCATGACTCAAGATTCCTAAACTTGTGGCCTGACTGCAGGCCTGAAGGGCTCTAAATTCCTTTTGTAATGCCAGTGCTACAAGTGTCGTGCTCTCTTCTTAGTCACAGGCAGGCAAGAACATTGCCACAGAATCTTCAGTTGCCCAGAGTGAACATAAGCTGGAGTCTAATAGGAAACCTGGAACCCTAGCTGGCAGGATGTAGGGTATCCGGAAGGATTCCTGTGTCACAGCCCAGATGGTGATGTAGGTGAAAAGGAGCCACTTTTATCAGTTCTGGATGGATGATTGATAATAGAGCCCCGTGTTCTACAGGTTAGACAAAGCTAGTGCCCTTATGGGCTCTCCTAGAATTCAGTACACAGGCAGTCTGGTCTCAAAAAGGACCTGCAAGACACGAACATCCATAAGTGCTCCAGTGTGCCTGGTTGGAAGGGCACACAGTTGCCCATTTCAAAGGTTGGCTAGTTGCTATTAGGACATGTGGAGCTCAGGGATCTAGGCTGAATGGTAACCAAATGTACTCATGGATACTAACTCCTGTGGTGCTCTTGACAAGAGTCTAAGCTCCCTTTCAAACAGGATAGAGGTAGACTAGAAGGACTACAGATTCTTATGCCTGTCTGGTATACTGGTTTCCAGTTTCTTCATCACACATTCAAACTTGTGGACAAAAAACTTTTGGTTCCCAGTCAAGCTGGATAACTCTATGCCAGTAGGGATCTCAAAATCATACTGCAAGCTCCTCCATACACTGACACTACAGTGGCTGAAAGAGTTCATATTTATTAGTGAAAGTAAATGTCCAGTGTATCCTAGTGCAAAGACTGTGCTATGGTTAAAAATGGTCTGGGGTCAACAAAGGGTGGGAAAAATGATAGCCAGATATCAACCAAAATACCCAGCACACTGACTAACTTTGAAAATTCAGGACCAGAAGAGCCTTCATGACACTAATGTTATGATCAGTAAAAATCTGAAATACATCCAGGAACACAAGCATATTGGAAGTATGGTTCACAGTATAACCATATATTCCACATAACAGGTGGGTGGCCTAAGAAACTTTGGTTCCCTGATACATGAATGACCCTAGGCCAGAAAAAGTGCTGGAACCCTACAACCAGGGAACGAGTGGTGTTCAGAGGTCCCCCAGGACACCATCACTTGGGAAAGGATTGCGGCAGAAAGAGCTCCAATTTTGTAACTGAAAGAGCCCATAGCCTTTACTTCAATGGAATGTACTCCATTTTCAACAGCAGTCAATCAAACAGATGGCCATTAACCTCCAATTCTTGTATGGACTGTAGGCAGGAAGGAGCCCCAGGGAAAGAATTCAAGGCTGGAATGGTTCACATGACATCAATTCTATAGGAGTGCTGTGGCCAAAGGAGTCCCCCTGGGCACCAGCAAGGCATTAGTACAGTTCTCCATAGAGTTGTATATTCCACAGCAAGGTTTCTTAATTTAGTTCCTAGAATCTCTCTGCCCTGGATGTCTGGCTATCTGGGCCCAGGGTGTAAAGGCCAAATCTGGCAGACATGCTAGTAGGAGCAGCACAAGGTTCCACTGAAAAGGATTCTCCCGGGGTCTGAAGAATCCCTGGAACCCTATCTGGGAGGCAGGTTAATGTCAGGAACATCACCTCGGGGTACCAGCTGGAAGGGCCGACAGCATCTGAGGGAGTTCTCACTTCATTTGTTTGCTGGCTGACTGGGTGGATGAATCCCACACCTCTCCTGCAGGTGGTTAGTGCTATAATCTAAAAATGCTTTCCTTTCCACCACTTTCAGGCTCTGGTCACTAAAACACTTTAGACTCAGTAGTGCCCATATAAGGTGAATTTAAGAACCCTAGCTTGTGGGAAATCTGGTAGTAGGAAAGTTTCCTGGCATACTTCCCAATGGAGGTACAGTGGTGAAAAGGAGCCCCCTGCATCAGGGTTCTAGACTGATGTTTGCCAATCTTACCATCTATTTCATAGCACTTGGTCATGTTAGTTTCTATAAGTTCCCTTTTGGAACCTAGTACTTTGACAACATGGTCTCATAGAGGACAAGCAAGGCACCAGCTCCAGGGCAGAATGTGTTTGGCAGTGCACTCAGGATGCCAGTTCCCATGACTGAGCATCCATTGATCCTTAATCCCCCAAGGTCTCTAGATACTATAGCCCACTGTAAGGGAAATAGAATGAAGGGTACATACTTTCTTGATGTCCTTTGGATAGAAGTTGCCTTGGAATTCTATGAGGGGCTAAATTGTTGGTTGGGAAGTACTCCGTGCACTCAGATGGGGAAGGAGTAGAGAAGGATGGTGGCCCGAAATGGCTCGGATTACTCAGCCAAAAGGAATCTTGAGTGGTGCAGCTAACTGATGGCCAGAAAATCCCCAGGTCCGCAGCATCCGCTGTGGACAGAAATAGCTCTTTGAAATGCTTAGGGCCCAGAAGGCCCTTTCTGAAACTAATGTGATATTGTATGCTGGCCACAAAGGTTTCTGGGGCTCCTGGGACCTGGAAGTCTAGTTTCCTAAAGGGTCATATACTCTACAGCAAGGGATTCAGGCAGGGCCCCTCGCACTACAGCGCATGATTAGTCACATCATCCAAAAGGGCTCCTGAGCAGAAGTGCCAGAAAATATGATTTGTGTGATGCTATCAGTACTCTGTGCCCAATAATGCCCAGTCATCATAGGCTTTTTCATGGGTTTGAGATAGTCCTTACTTGTTAAAACAAGCATTCTGGCCTGTAGCTGATTGCAAGTACTTTCAGAGAAGCATCAGAGTAAGTAAAAGAAAAACTATCTTCTTGGTTAACTTATTAGTGATAATTTTCAATAGGAAAGATCTGATGAAAATTAATTTTAAAAATTAAGTGATTAACCAGGAAATTTGGTTGTTTTATGGCATGTAAAATAAAATAAAATCAATACCAAATAGTTTTAGGCAAAATATCTATAAACATATTGATTAGCCCAATTTTCAAAGAAGAATGGATATATAGATTATGAAAATGGATAAACATAATGTCTATAGAGAAAAAAAAAACTTCAGATTTAATGTGTTAAAATTTCAACCATAATATACCATGAATACATCTAGCATTTATTTTGAATATACCAAAAATATATCAATAATATTAAGTAGATAAATGATGTGAATTCTCAATTTAAAAACATTGGCATGAAACATATCATATTCAATTTTAAGAAGTAAAATTGTGGCCAATTTAACATTTAAAAAAACTAAAGTGATCACTAATGGTATTATACTGCTATTGTCTAATATCAAGGAAAACGGTGCCAGAACTTTGATAAATGGAAACATTGTTGACAGCAAGGGCACTGATAAATCCCTAGGGCTTCATATAAACTTTTAAATATTTATGTTAATGACATTTTACCTATATATATTTAGCATTGGTGCTCTTCTGATTTGACCTTTCTTATGTAACTAAAAATATATAAAAGAAATCTAATTATTGCTAGTAACTCTCTTTTTACAAGGTGAAAGAACAAATTCTTTGTAATTTTCCAGGGGACTTCTGGGAAATTCAAAGACAGTTTTAGGTACAAAAGATAATATTTAGGATTCTGTTCAAGGAAGGTGAAATGTCAAAATTTGTTAGGAAATTTGGACATTTAGTTAAAGTGCAACGATGGATCAATGAAAAACAATACTTTATTTAATGCAAATGACAATGAAAGATTTTAAAAGTAAATATTGGAAGTAACATGATTTTTAAAATTCTTAGGTATTTTAAAAGTGAGAAAACTGTTTTTTTTATTTAAATAATAAAGAACATGATAAAATTAACACGAGGCAGAAGAAATTAATAAGATGTAGCCTATTTGCCTTCAAAACAGAAGAAAAAGGAAAATCTTTTACAATCTCTTATAAAGAGCTTACCAGTAATCTAAGACAATTGTCATTTTATGGAAGAGAAAACGAAATTCTAGCTTTGCATTTGATTCCAAAACTCTTTTTAAAATCTTATGAATAAATTTATCAACCTTAGCTACCTTAGACCACAACAAAATTCCCTGTCCACGAACCTTTTCTGACTTTTTATAACCTTTCAGGTTTTGTCTTACACTTTTTTCTTCTGGAACAACAAGGTTTTATAAGTTCATTTATTTTATTTTATTTTATTTTATTTTATTTTATTTTATTTTATGTATTTTATTTTATTATTTTATTTTATTATTTTATTATTTTACTTTATTTTATTTTTTTTATTTTTTACTTTAGGACAAAACTATTTTCCTTAGTAAAACTATATTAAGTATACTTTGCATACAATATATAGACTATAAATTTTAACCATTGCTAACTTCTGTTACACAGAGAAAACTTGGAAATGGATAACTGTTAACTATCATACACTAGCATTTTATAGCAGACTAACAAAGCTTATAGATATACATCTCACACAGAATATAGTACTATATTCCTGTACAATTTATCAAACTGGAAAAAATGGACATGTTCATTAATAAATCCAAATATGTATATCCTTAAAATTATGCATAGCAATTAATATTTTAGTATTTTATCTCATTTAAATTATCTAGGTGTTTAATGAATATCCATTAATGAACATAGTTTAGCAAAAGTCTAAGGTTTTCAGTTCCCTAAAAATCTTTGAAACTATCTTTTTAAAAACAACTTTATATAGAAGGAATTGACATACCTTACTATTCACAACCCTGTGTATAATTAATTGTTTTTGATATAGCACATTATTAATTTTTTATAACTTTTGTTAAAGTATACATTACATGAAATTTCTCTTTTAACCACTTTTAAGTGTACATTTTGGTTGCATTAAGTATGTTCACAGTGCTATGCAACCACTACCATTATCCATTTCCAGAGCTTTTCCATCATCTCAAATAAAAACTGTACCCATTAAACAATAACTTCCCATTTTGCTCTCTTCCCAGGCCCTAGTAACTTCTATTATACTTTATCTATTTCCGGTACCCTATATAAGTGGAATCATACTATATGTGTCCTTTTGTGTCTGGTTTATTTCACTTAATGTAACGTTTTCAAGGCTCATCTATGTTTTAGCATGTATAAGAATTTCATTGATTTTTTATGGTTGAATATAATCCTTTGTATGTGTAGACTATATTTCATTTATCTATTCATCTGTTTGGGTACCTGATTTCAATTTATTTGAGTATATACTTTTGAGTGGATTTATACTGGATTACATGTTAATTCTAATCTGTAGTTATTTGAGGTGCTGCCAAACTGTTTTCTATGGTGACTATATCAATTTATATTCCTGCCAGTGAAGTATGAGGTTCCAATTTTACTACATATTATCTAAAACTTATTTTATGCTTTATTTTTTTAATTATAGCCCTCTTAGTAGGTGCAAAGTTGTATATCATAGTTTTGACTTGCATTTTCCTAGTGGATAATTATGTTAAACAACATTTTATGTGCTTATTGGTCATTTTTATATCTTCTTTGGAGGAAAGTGGAGACATGTCTATTTGAGTCTTACCCATTTTTTTTAATCAGTTGTCTTTTGTTGTGGAGTTATAGATGTTCTTTATATATTCTAGATATTAAACTTTATCAGATATTTGATTTCCAAATATTTTCTCCAATTCTGTATGTTGTTTTTTCATGTTCTTGATAATGTACTTTGATGTACCAAAATTTTTAATTTTGATGAAGTCTTACTTATTTTTTATTTTTTTGCTTATGTTTTGGATGTCATATATAAGAATCTATTGCCAAATTCAAAGTGATGAAGATTTACTCCTGTTTTATTCTAAGAGTTTTATGGTTTTAACATTTAAATTTAAATTGTTGCGCCATTTTGAGTTAATTTGTGTATATAATTTGAAGTAGGAGGCTTCCTTCATTCTTTTGAAAGAGGAAAGCTTTCAGTTATTTACCATTGAGTCTGATGTTAACTATGGGGGTTTTGTACATGCCTTTTATCATGCTGAGGAAATTCCCTTCTATTCCTAGTTTTCTGAGTATTCTTATCAAGAAAGAGTGTTAGATTTTATAAATGCCTTTTCTATGTTGAATAAGATGATTGACTATTTCCCAGCTCGATTCTACTAGTGTGATGTGTTATCTTGAATGATTTTATTTGGAATCATCTTTGCATTTCTGGGCTAAATCTAACTTGGATATGGTATATAATCCTTTTACTATGCTGTTGCATTTGGTTTGATAGTATTTTGATGAATATTTTTCCTTTATATTCATAAGGGATATTGATCTGTAATTTCAATTTTCTTGTTATGTCTTTATTCAACTTTGCGATTAAGGTAATGCTGGCCTTAAAGAATGAATTATGAAGTGTTCCCTCTTCTATATTATTTTTTTTGAAGAGTTTGAAAAGGAATGGTGTTAATGCTTTAAATGTTTTGTTGAATTCACCAATGAAGCCATCGGGTCTTGGACTTAACTTTATTGTGAGATTTTTGATTACTGATTCAATCTCTATGTATTATAAGTCCATCAAGATTTCTGGTTTTTGTTTTTGTTTTTGTTCTTTTGGTCAGTTTAGGCAATTCTTGTATTTCTAGAAATTTGACATTTTAAAATAGGTTATTTAAGTTATTGGCACATAGTTCTTCATAGTATTCTCTTATAATCTATTTTTTTTTCCTCAAAGGTCAATAGCGATGTTTTAATTTTCAGGTCTGATTTTAGATATTGACATTTTACTCTCCTGTTTTTCAGTCTAGCTAAAAAATTGTCAACTGTGCCTATCTTTTAAAAGAATTGACTTTTGGTTTTATTGATTTTATTTATTGTTTTTTTTTCAGTCTCTATTTCATTTATTTCTACTGCTAGCTTTGGCATTAGTTTGCTCTTTTTTACCCTCTTTTCTCAAAGTGTAAAGTTAGGTTTTCACTTGAAATTTAATTTTTAATTATTATTTTATTTTTACAGAAGGTTTACAAATAAATTGAGCAGAGTTCTTACTTATCCCCTTGACCCCATCCCTGTTTCCACCATTATTAACATGTTTTATTAGTGTTGTACAATTGTTGTCATTCATGAATACTGTTGTCAATATTGATACATGATTATTACCTGAAGCCGATAATTTACATTAGGGCTTACTCTTGGCATTGTACATTATGTGGAGTTTCACAACAGTATAATACCATATATTCACCAGTACAATATCATACCGAATAGTTTTACATCCTAAAAAGGTATCCCTGCCCTCCACCTACGCATCCCTTCCTCCCTGTCCCTGAACCTCTGGCAACCACTTTTCTCTTCCCTGTCTCCATATTTTTGCATTTTTCAGAATGTCATAGTTGGTATCATACAGTATATAACCTTCTTTCACTTAGTAATACGCATTTAATTTTCCTCCGTGTATTCTCAGGCCTTGATAGCTTATTTACTTTTATAACTAAATAATATTTCATTGTATGGATGTATGGATTTTATTTTTATTCATTTGTATGTTAAAGGGCATTTTGGTTGCTGTAAAATTTTAGCAATTGTGAATAAAGCTGCTCTAAATATTTTCAGGTTTTTGTATGGACATAAGTTTGTAATTGATTTGGGTAAATACCAAGGATCGTATGTAACTGCTAGATTATATGGTAAGAGTATGATTAATTTTGTAAGAAACTTCCAAACTTTCAAAGTGGCTGTACCATTTTCTACTCCCACCAACAATGAAAGAATGTTTTGTTGTTCCACATCCTACCCAGCATTTGATGATGTCAGCGTTTTAGATTTTAGTCATTCTAATAGGTGTGCAGTAGTATCTTGTTTGAATTTGCAATTCCATGATGACATATGAGATTGGGCATATTTAATACGCTTATTAGCCATCTGTATATCTTCTGTGGTGAGGTATCTGTTTATATCTTTTACCCATTTTTAATTTTCTTAATGTTGAGTTTAAGAGTTTTTTGTATATTTTGAATAACAATCTTTTATTTGTTATGTATTTTGCAAAGATTTTTCCCAGTCGGTGGTTTGTCATTCTACTTTTATTTCAGAGCAGGAATTTTAAATTTTAATGAAGTTCAACTTACCAATTTTTTCTTTCATAGTTCATGCATTTGGTGTTAGATTTAAAAATGGCAAAATTATCTAGATTCTCTATTATCTTATCTTTTAGGAGTTTATAATTTTGTGTTTTACATTTAGTTCTTTGATCCATTTTGAGTTAAAGACTGTGAAGGGTTTAAGGGCTGTCTCTAGACTAATTTCTTTGTAGTTAGATGTTCAATTGTTCAATTTGTTAAAAAGACTATTCTTTCTCCACTGAATTGTCTTTGTTTAAAGTTAAGTTGGCTTTGAGTGGGTCTATTTCTGGATTCTATTTTCTGTTCCATTTATCTATTTGTCTATTTTTTTAACCAATTCTACACTATCTTGATAACTGTAGCTTTATAGTAAGTTTTAAAGTTGAGTAGTGTCACTCCTCTGTGTTCTACTCAACAGTGTGTTGGCTATTATAAGACTTTCGTCTCTCCATGTAAACTTAAGAATCAGTTTTGTCAATATCCACAATAGCATGGAGCTGTTCATAATAGTCCTTTATCTTCCTTTTAATGTCCATGGGCTCAGTAGTAATTAGCCTCTCTTTAATTTTTGATATTAATAATTTCTGTATTCTTTATTTTTCTTACTTAGTCTGGAGGTTTGTCAATTTTACTAACCTTTTTTAAAAACTGTCTTTTAGTTTTGTTAATTTTCTCAGTGGATTTCCTATTTTCGATTTCATTGATTTTTGCTAATTGTTATTGTTTTTCTTCTGCTTGTGTAAGATTTAATTTACTCTCCTAGTTTTATAAGATAGAAGATTACATTATTTATTTTAGATTTTCTTTTCTAATAGATGCATTCAATGCTATAAATTTCTCTCTAAACACTGTTTTTGCTGTACCATACAATTTTGAGAAGTCGTGTTTTAATTTTCATTTCAAATACTTTTAAGTTCAAAATACTTTTTAATTTCTCTTGAGAGTTATTATTTGACCTATGTTTTATCTAGAAGAGAGCTGTTTGATCTTTAAGTACTTGGAGTTTTTCTAGCTACCCTTTGTCACTTCTTTTTAGTTTAATTCTATTGTAATCTGAGGACATATGATATATTCTTTTAATTCTTTTAAATTTGCTGACTTGTGTTTTGTAGCCCAGAATGTGATTTATCTTTGTAAATGTTCAGCCTGATGAAAATGTGTATTCTACTGCTGTTGGATGAGATATTATATAAAGGTCGATTAGATCCAGTTGATTGGTACTGTTCAGTTGAATTCTATCTTTATAGATTTTCTGCCTATTGAGTCTATTAATTACTGATGGAGGGATGTTGAAGTCTTTTTCAATGTATGTATTTACAATTCTCTAACTATAAGAGTGGACTCATCTGTTTCTCCTTGCACTTCTATCAGTTTATGCCTTATGTTGGATGCTCTATTGTTAGGTGCATACACAGAATTGCTATGTCTTCTTGGAGAATTGACCTCTACCATTATTTAAGGCCCCTCTTTATACCTGATAATTTTCCTTATTCTTATGTTTGCTTTGTCAGAAATTAATATAGCTACTTCAGCTTTGTTTTTATTAATTTTAGCATGGAATAGCTATGTCCATCCCTTTATTTTTAATCTACTTGTGTCTTTATATTTAAAATGGTCTTTGTAGAGGATATATAGCTGGGTCTTTCTTGCTTATGTGTCCTGCCAGTCTCTTTAAATGGTGTATTTAGACCCTTCACATTTAAAGTGATTATTACTTTTCTAACATCTTCCTTTTCTTATGTAGATTTGAGTGTCTTACCTGTATGATTTTTCTTCTCTCTTAAGAACTTATGGTAACATTTCTTGCAAGGTAGATATACTAACCATGAATTACCTCAATTCTTCTTTTGCTCAAAGTCATCATTTCGTGACTTTTGAAGGATAATTACTCTGGATTTATCCTTTACTCTTGAAGGATAGTTTATCTGGATACAGAAGTCTAGGTTGTTGGGATTTTTATTTGTTTGTTTTTAAATTTTAGCATTGTAAATATTCTTACTTTCTTCTTGCTTCTATGGCTTCAAAAGAGAAGACCAGTGTGATTCTTCCTTTTACACTCACACACTTTTTTCAATATTCTCTCTTTTTCTTTAATTTTCTGCAGTTTGAGAATACTAAGCATGCAGGTAGACTTTCATGTGTTTTTCTTGCTTGGTATTTGCTTAGTTTCCTGCATATGTGGTTTGATGTCTGCTCTTAATATTTGAAGATTTTTTAGTCATTATTTCTTCAAATATCTCTTCTGTTATTTTCTCATTTTCTTCTTCTGCTATTCCCATTATGTGTATGTTATATCTTTTGTAATTGTCCTATAGTTCTCTGATATCTGATTCCATCTTTTAAATTTTTCTTTCTCCACATTCCAGTTTCGAAAATTTCTTTTGACATATCTTAAAGCTTGCCTAATCATTCTTCCTACAAGTCTAGTCTATTGCTCAGCTCATCAGAACATTATTTATTATAGTTATTTTTTATTTCTAGCATTTCATTTTGATTTTTATTGAAATTTCCATCTCTTTGCTTATATTACCCATCTGTTATTGCATTTTCTCACTTTTTTCATTAGAGTCCTTATCATATTAATCATATTTGTTTAAAATTCTTGGTCTGATAATACAAGAATTTTGCCATACTAAGTGTGATTCTCATACGTGCTCTGTTGTGTTTTTTTTTTTTTTTTTTTTTTTTTTTTGTCTTTTAGTATGATTTCAAATTATTTTGTTGAAAACCAG
Organism: Cynopterus sphinx; assembly: GCA_030015415.1. Classification (NCBI taxonomy): domain Eukaryota; kingdom Metazoa; phylum Chordata; class Mammalia; order Chiroptera; family Pteropodidae; genus Cynopterus; species Cynopterus sphinx. The sequence continues at coordinate 16,091,469 of CM057388.1, forward strand.
AAGTGATGTATGGGTAAAAGAAACTAAAACCTGGTTCACATAGTTGTTTCTGTTCTTGGACTTCTGCCAGGTCTCTGTCTGCCTTTGAGTCATTCAAATTTGGGGAGCAGCAGTTTTCATTGTTACCTCATCTCTGATAGATTTAAAAAGAGATGTTAATTTCCTATTTGTTTAGCTTTTTTCTTGTTGTAAGGATGAGAGTGATGATTTCCAAGCTCCTTATATGCCATATCAGAAACCAGAAGTCTCTTTCATCTTTTTTTAATGTATGCATTTACAAGTATAAATTTCTCATGAGTACTGTCTTTATTGCATCCCATGTGTTTTTGTATGTTGTGTTTTCATTTGTATTTGTCTGTTTTTTTTTTCTGTTTCTGATTTCTAGATGAATTCTGTTGTAATCATAGCAGATACTTTGTATTATTTCAGTATTTTAAAATTTAGTGACTTTGTTTTGTGACCAACATATGGTCTATCCTGGAAAATGTTCTATGTGCATCAGAAAAAGAATGTGCATTCTATAGTTGTTGAAAGGACTTTTCTGTATATGCCTGTTAGTTCTAATTGGTTATAGTGCTGTTCAAGCCCTCTATATATTTATTGCTCTTCTGTCTAGGCATTCTATCCATTATTAAAGATGGAGTAATGAAGTCTTCAGTTATTATTGTAACTACTTCTTTCCTCAACTCTGTCAATATTCGTTTTATATATTTAGGGGTTCTTCTAATTGGTGCCTTTCTGTTTATAATTATTATATCATCTAGATGAATTAACCCTTTTATCAATATATATAATGCCTTACTTTGTTGTTATATTTTTTTGAACTTAAAATCGACTTCATCTGATATTAGCATAGTGTCTTAGTTCTATTTCGATTGCTATTTGCATGGAATATCTTTACAATATCATTACTTTCCCTTTAAACATCTTTGTTTTTACATTAGGTCTCTTGTAAGTTCCATATAGTTGGGTCATGTTTTAAATGCATTTTGCTAATCTATGTCTTTTGATTGAAGAGTGTAATCCATTAACATTTAAGATAATTACTGATATGGAAAGACTTCTGACATTTTGCTATTTGTTCTCTATGTGTCTTGTATCTTTTCTATCCCTCATGTCCTTCATTACTATTTTATTTTGATTTTAGTTGATTTTTATGGTGAACCATTTTGATTTCAACGTTTCTAATTTCCTTTTGTATATATTCTATAGATATTTTCTTTGCAGGTGCCATGAGGATTACATTTAACATCTTAAAGTAGTAACAATTAATTCTAATTGGTACTAACTTAGACAGGCAGGCTGACTGCAATAGAACCTTCCATTTCTCCGCACGTGAACATGTCAGGGGCTAGAAGAAGCTCTGGAAACATAACTGTAGAGAAGCAAGTGACTTGAAGTTTCTCCCAGGGCAACAGTGCACATTGGAACCAAGGCTGGCAGAAGGGGACCTGAAGCTCTAGCATGCTGGATGGGTGGTTGCTAAGTGTTTCATATATTCCATAGCTTGGAGCAGGTTCATGTTCATAATGTCTCTAGAAACAGCTGTGTGTGGGAAGTCTGGTTATCATAAAATCCACCATGGCACCAGTGCAAGGACAGAAGTATCTGGAATTGCCCCCTAGGACACCAATGTGTTGGTAGGCATGTGTATGGAAGGGCCATTGGGATTTAGAAAGTGGGATGGATCAAGGCTGAAAGGACTCTGGTTCCAAAGAAGGTAGATTGTCATAGGCCCCTCAGTTCCCCAGCCCCAGGACAGGCTGAAGGTCATAAGACCTCACTAAATGCTAGCAAGTAAATGGGCTGTTGATCACATGCCAAACATACAGTGCCCAAAAGAGTTCTTTGTTCCAGATATACGTGCTGGATTTTGGCTGGAAGAACCTTAAGTTCCCTAGTGCAAGTCCTGTTCAGTGGCTTAAAAGGCTATGGTTTCTACATCACAAGGGTAGATTGATGGCTGAAGAACCTTTGGCTCTCTAACATGCAGGCTGACTGGGTACTGCAAGGACCCTGGAACCTCTAGAAAGTAAGCAGGTTGGTGGTCCAAAGTTTCCTCTAGAAAACCCTGTGCAAAGAATAGCCAAGGGTCCAAGTTTCCTAGGCCTGTGATTGAATTACTTAAGTTTCCACAGCAGGCAGGCAAGTTGAACTCAGATAAAAACCCTAAGATTCAAAGCATCCCAACAGGATGTAATGGGAAGTAGGATGGAACCCTAGCTGGTAGGAATTCTAGTGGCCGGATTGTTTTCTGGCGCACCAGATTGACAGATAGTAGCTGAATGGGCTCTTTGTCATCTTATGGGCTGACCGAGATCTGAAGTCCCAATGGTACCCTTGAACAAGGACAGTACTATAACCTACAATATTCTCATTTCTATAGCAAGTGGGCTGGCTGGTGGCCAAAGAACCCTTGGTTCTACAGCCTGAAGATGGGAATGAGTCAGGCAGGGACACCTGGATCTTAGATAATGGGAAGACTGGTAGCCAGAAGTTTCCATAATGCACTAGAGAGTTTTAGGTATAGTGTCTGAGAGGGTCCCCCAAAGCATCACTATGCTAGGACGATTGCCAGTAGACCTTTATATTTCACAGTACTACAGCCAATGAATGTCCATAAGGGCTGGCTAGAACCCAGTGAACAAGCATTCTTGTCTCAGAAAAGGCTTATAGGGCATCAGCGCAAGGACAGAACATGTTCAGAAGTGCTCCAGACTATAGCACACTGACCAGCACATGTCTAGAAGAGCCCCCAGGTTCCTAGAGGTCAGAACAGACATGATACTCAACAAATTCTAGATTCCACAGTCTATAGGGAGAGTGATGGTCTAAAGGCTACTAAATTCCTCAGTACTCTTACAGGATAGAGGCCAAAGAAAAGCTGGGTAGTCTGGTTTCCATAAGGCCCCTAAGAATAAGAACATGTAGAAAAGTCAATGTTCAAAGGTGTTCCAGGTTCCATTGCGCACAGGCTAGCTGAGGACTGAAACAGCTTTTGGATCCCAATAGCACCATCTCTTGGGACCAATAGGGTGTTATTTTCTGTATGACATGGGCAAGCTGGTGGCTAATGAACTTTTGGTACACTGGCATGTAGTATGATTTGGATCCCAAAATAGCCATGGAACCCTAGTGAGTAGGCAAGATAATGGGCAAAAATTGTCCGGGGCACCCACAAGTGGGAAGGGAAGGACTGATGGTAGCCAAAAGAGCTCAGACACTTGAGCCAAAAGGTCCCCAGTGAGCCAGTTGAAGCCTGTACTGTGACTGAACATGCTCTGGTTCCACAGAAGACTTGCAAAATGATGACCACAAACCCTCACCCCCCCCAGGTCACAAACATGCCAGGAGAATGTGGGCAGGAATGAATTCTTGAAATTTAAAGCCAGAAGGGCCTTTATGACACTAACATGATGGGAGTAATGGGGGCAAACAAAAGCACTAAGGTGCTAGAGTTATTATTCTCCAAAAGGTCATATAATATATAACATGAGATCTGGCTACAGCCATTTGGGGCCCACAGGGACCAATAGTGCATGGGTAGTCTGGACATCAATAGGACACAGGGAAGATAGTGTACAGCAGTTCTACCTATGACACCAGTGAGATTGCAGGTTGTGAGGAATAGTCTCTGAACTTGAGAGGGCACAACTGAACCCAGGAAGAAAGACTGTTTTGATGATGGCCTAGTAAGAAGAACCCGTGATTCACATACTTAAGAACAATCTGGAGGCCTGTGAAATCTCCTGGAACTAGGGGTAGAGAAAAGTATCCCCAGGGCAACCATGTGAAAGTTAGATGGTGGCCAAGAGGACTCAAAATCTCTGAGTTTGCAAAGTGACTAATGACTGAAAGGCTCTCAATTCCTGTTTGTGACATCAAAGCAAAGTTGAAATGCTATCCTCTCAATCACAGGAATCCACATGGTTAAAGAATCATCATTAGCTCAGAGTGCATATAGCCTGAATTCTGATAAAAAATGTGTAACTCTAGTTTGCAAGATGTCAAAAGACTGATTGATTCTGTGTGACACAGCCCTCAGGGAGGGTGGTGCAATTGGCGGGGCAGGATTTGGGGGGGAGGTAGATAATTGGAGAAGGTGTGAGGCAAATGGACAGCCTGTCCGGTGACCCAAGGGGCAATAGAGTCGGAATCATGTGGGCAAGCGGGTGGCCTAAGAACCTTCAGTTCCCTGATGCGCCAATGATCCCAGGCCAGAAAAACCACTCAAAACCTACAACCAGGGAACTGGTGGTGGTGGGAGGATCCACAGGACAGCAACGCCTAGGGAAGGACTGTGGCTGAAAGAGTTCCAATTCTGTACCCGAAAGAGCCCATAACCTTTACTTACACTGAATGTACTCCATTGCCAACAGCAGACAATCAAAAAGAAGGCCATTAAACTCCCAATTCCTATATGGACTGTAGCATGAAGGAGCAGCAGGGAAAAGATTCAAGGCCAGAATGGTCCACATGACACCAATTCGATAGGAGTGCTGTGGCCAAAGGCTGTCCACAGATAAGAGCAAGGCATTATTATGGTTTGTCATATGGCTGTATATTACACGGAAAGGTTTTTTAATTCGGTACCTAAAATCTCTCTGCCCTGGCAGTCTGGCTATCCAGGCCCAGGGTGAAAAGGCCAAATCTGGGAAATGTGCTAGTAGGAGCAACACATAGATCCACTGATAGGGATCTCTTGGAGTTTGGACAATCTCCAGAACCCTATCTGGGAGGCAGATTAATGTCAGGAAGGTTACCCTGAAGGACCAACTAGAAAGGCCGACAGTGTCCAAGGTGGGTCTAAATTCATCTGTTTGCTGGCTGACTGTGAGTGGATAAAGCCCACAACTCCCCTGCTTGTGGCTCATGGCAGTGACTAAAAATGCTTTCCTTTCCACCACAAGCGGTTATCTATTCACTAAAGAATGTTAGCCACAACAGCGTGCACTTAAGCGAGGGCTTGGGAGGGAACCCAGAACACTTAGATGGTGGCAAGTCCAGTGCCATGAAGGTTCCCTGTGGCCAGCCAGGATGCCAACGCAGGTGAAAAGGAACCCCTTGAAGCTGAGTTCTAAGAGGGCTTTTGGCAGTAGAGTCCTGCATGCCACATCAGCCAGACAAGGCTAGCGCATATATGGGTTCTTCTAAAACCCAGTTCGCAGACAGTCTGGTTTCAGAAAGGATCTGCAGGGCACCAGCATCCGGAAGTACCCCAGGGTGGCAGCACCCTGGACAGCACATGTCCGGAAGTGCTCCCAGAGACCTAGAGTTCGGATGGACATGGGGCTCATGGACGATGGGTTCCACAACATACAATAAGAGTGATGGTTGGCAGGGCACACAGTTACCCTGCCCGAAGGCCGTTTAGTGGCCATCAGGACACATGGAAACCCTTGGATCTAGGCCAAATAGTGACAGAATGTGCCCATCCACACTAACTCCTCTCGGCACTTTTGACAGAAAGATTCAAAGTTCAGTTTCAAACAGCGCAGCTGAACACTAAGAGGGCCAGTTTCCTGTGCCTGTCCGGTAAGCAGAAGGGTACCAATTTCTGCATTATGGAGATCTTTTGGTTCCCCGGTCAAGTGGAATAACTCTAGGCCAGGAGGGATCCTGGAGACAGTGAAGGGACGTGTTGGTAAATGGACAGTTCCTCCTTATATCTACATTGAGGGGTGTAGGAATCGAAGTAATGAGGCTGAGAAGGTTCATATTTCGAAGCTGAAATGGTCCAGTGTATTCCAGTGCAAGGTCTGCGCTATCTATGATGAGCAGCTGCCTGGTTTCAAGAGTGGGTGGGAAAAATGAAGGTAGACATCAATCCAGCACCCCAGCACACAGGCTGACTTTAGAAATCAAGAGGCCCATGGGCCTTCGTGACACGAATATTATGTAAAGTAAGATGTCTAAGAAGGGCCGTATTTTCCACAGCCCTGGGTAGGGCCCATGAGCCCTTAGCTTTGGGGAAGTCTAGTCACACATTGGTCCCACGGGGCATCTGCGCCAGGGCAGATGGTTTCCTGAACTGCCTTCCATGGCACTAGTGCAGTGGCTAGGACATATCCAAAAGAGTCCCAGGGCTTAAGAAATCAGGATGGACTTAGACAAACTGTCTCGTCCTGCAGACGGACCAACGGGCAGAGCCCGGGTTCCACCACAGTAGTACAATGGGGAGAAGAAGGATTCCAGGAATGCCAGTTAAAGGAATGTTATTGGCAGGAAGATTCCTTGGGGTTCCCACAGGAGAGTCAGACAGAAGTCTAAGGACTTCAGAATCCTCAGCCCAAAGCGCTGACAATATCTCTTCATGTGTGAGGCCTGTACTGTAAACAAAGGTGCTCTGGTTTCAACATCAGGTGTGTAACCGTATATCCAGGAAATGCCATAGGCTCCAGGATTATGGGAGCTTTTGGGCAGGAAGAGATCCCTGGATCTTTAAGGGCATAAGGACCGTAGGGACACTATTACAAAGGGAGTACCATGGTCTTTGGGCAACAGCAATTTGGAAATAATTTTTTCCACTGGACCATATATTCAATAGCACTCATTTAAGGGGTGAGGGGGTATGAGGTGGGTGATGGGTGTGTGGGGAGGTTGAGAACCTGGAGTGGGAAAGTTAGGGCAGCCTCTCCAGTGACCTAAAGAGCCATAGAGTCTGCATTATGCGGAAAGGTGGGTGGCCATAGAACCTTCGATTCCCTGGCCAATGAATGACCCTGGGCCGGAAAAAGTGCTGGAATCCTACAACCAGGGAAATGGTGGGAGTCGAGGATATCCAAGGACACCAACTCCCGAAGAAGGACGGTGGCCGAAAGAGCTTCAAATCCACAGGTGAAAGAGCTCCTTGCATGTACTTCGATCTCAGGTACTCCATTTCTAATAGCAGGTGATCAAACAGATGGCCATTAACTCTCCGATTCTCATATGGACTGTGGGCAGGAAGAAGGGCCAGGAAACAGATTCAAGGCTAGAATTGTCCATGTGACACCAATTCAATAAGACTGTTGTAGTAAAAGGGGCAATAGCAAGGCATTAGTACGGTTCTCCACAGAGCCATATATTCCACAGCAAGGTTTTTTAATTCAATTCTTTGAATCTCCTTTTTTTCTGGCAGTCTGGCTATCTGGGCCCAGGGTAAAAAGGCTCAAACTGGCAGATGTGCTAAAAGGAGCAGCCCACAGACCCACTGATAGGGATTCTCTTGGGTTCTTGACAATCCACAGAACCCTATCAGAGTGACAGGTTAATGTTAGGAAGATTATCCTGGGTTCCAGCTACAAGGGCCAGTGGCGTCCAAGTGGTGGGGGGAGGGGGTCTCACTTCATCTGTTTTCCGGCTGACTGTGGGTAGATGAAGCCTACACCTCTCCTACCAGTAGCTCATGCCAGAGACCAAAAATGATTTCCTATCCACAACAAGCAGGCTATCTAGTCACTAAGATGCTTAGCCACAACAACGCACATCTAAGATGGTGGTTGGGAGGGAACCCAGAACCCTTAGCTGGCAGGAAGCTTTGTAGACAAAAGGTTCCCTGTGGCCAGCTCTGATGGCAATGCAGGTGAAAAATGGATCCCTTGAAGCAGAGTTCTGAGAGGATGGTTGCTAGTAGTGGCCTGCGTGCCACAGCAACCAGACAGGGCTAGCGTCCATATAGGTGCTCCTAGAACCCAATTCACAGGCAGTCTGCTCTCACAAGGGATCTGCAGGGCGCCAACATCCAGAAGTGCCCGAAGGTGCCAGCAACCTGGACAGTACATGTCCAGAAGTGCCCCCAGGAGACCTAGAGACCAGGTGGATTCAGGGTTCCGCAGTAATAAGAGTGATGGATGGAAGGGCACATAGTTGACCTCCTCAAAAGCCCAATAGAGGTCATTAGTGTTTGTCGAACCCCTTGGAGCTAGGCCAAATAGTGAGAGAATGTAACCATCCATACTAACTTCTCAAGAGGCTCTGTTTGCCGTCAAACAGGGCAACTGTGTGCTCATCCAACCATCTCTCTTAATGTAGGCAGTGGATCCCATCTCCCTTGTACCCTGTTTACATCTGGACAATAAGTCTTTTTTGACACTTCCAGACTTGTAATGTCCAAGATGCTGACACCCTGGCACCTTTCCAGATGCTGGTGCCCAACTGATTCTTTCTGAGACCAGATTGCTTACATTCTCGGATCTTGGAGAACATTTATGTGGGCTAGCCATGTACGGTTTCTGTGGCAAAAATCCACTCCTAAGTCTGTTTCAAGGGGGATATTTTCCCCTGCTTCACTATCCCGACTCACCTCAGGGAAAATTCTGACCAAATGATTACCGGCCAGCTAAGGGATCCTGGTTCCCTACCCTGACCCAACTTAGGTGCACATTGTTGAGACTCAGGATCCTTAGTGAATAGATAGCCCACTCCTGGTGGAAAGGAAAGCATTTTTAGTCACTGCCACCAGTCGCAGGATGAGGAGGTATGGGCTTCACCTTCCCATAGTCGGCTGGCAAACTGAGGAAGTGAGATCTCCTCAGACATCGTTGACCCTTCCAGTTGGTATCTCAAGGTAACCTCCTGATATTAACTTGGCTCTCAGGCCACCGGCTTTACTGCCAGTTTAAGGTTCCAAGTTCTCTCCCAAACTCCAGCTTAGGTGTGTACTGTTGAATCTAAGATTACTTAGTGAATAGAAAGCCTGTTTATGCTGGAAAGGAAAGAAGTTTTAGTCACTGCTTTGAGCCACAGGCATAGGAGTTGTGGGCTTCATCCTCCCACAGTCAGTTGGTAAACAGATGAAGTGAGACCCTCCTCAGACACTTGTTCCTTCCAGCTGGTACCCCCAGGGTAACCTTCTGAACATTAACCTGCCTCCCAGATAGGGTACCGAAAATTGATCAGACCCAAAGAGAATCCCTATCAGTGGATCTGTGAGCTGTTCCTACTAGCACGTTTGCCAGATTTGATCTTTCCATCTTGGGTTCAGGTAGCCAGACTGCCATGACTGATTGATTCTAGGAAATGAATTAATAAACCTTTTTGTGGAATATACAGCTCTACTGCAATGTGTATTAACACCTTGCTTCTGCCTGGGTGGGGTGGGGGGCTTTTTGACTGAAGCATTCTTGGCCTTAAATACTTTCCCTGGGGTTCCTTCCTGCCATAGCCCATGCAGGAATCAGAGAGTTAATGGCCATATCTTTGACTGCCTGCTATTTTGAAATAGACTCCATGTGATCAAAGTACAGGATATTTCACCTATGGAACTGAAGCTCTTTCAGCCACCATCCTTCCTTGGGTGTTGGTGATCTGGGCAACCACTGACCACCAATAGTTACCTTGATGTAGCATTCCAGCACTTTTTCTCTCCCAGGGTCATCTTCGAGCTGGAAAACCAAAAGACCATAGGCCACCCACCTTTCAGCGTGATGTAGACTCTATGGCCCTTTAGGTCAATGAACAGGCTGCCCATTTGCCTAACTCTCACTGTCCCCCCAAATTCTCCACCTCCCCATACACCCACAACCAACCTCACCACCCCTCATCCCTGCAATGGGTGCTGTTGAATATATGGCCATGTGGGAAAAATACTTCCAAATTGCTTGGGCTCCAGGACCCCTATTGGCCATGGTATTCCATTGACAATAATGTCACTACAGCCCTTATGCCCTAAAAGATCTAGAAATTCTTGCTTGTCCAAATTCTCCTGGAATCCTGGGTCACATAGCTCTTCCTGGAAATATTTTTATGCAGAAGATGTTGAAACTAGAGTAATTTGTTTATAGTACAGGCCTCACACAGGAAGAAATATCATTGATCCTTTGGGCTAAAGAATTCTGAACCCCCTAAGCATCTGTCAAACCCTCTCATGGGCACCCCAAGGTAATTTCCTGCCAATAACTTGCTTTTACACTGACATTCTGGTACCCTTCTGTTCCTCATTGTATTATTGCAGTGGAACCCAGGCTTTGCCCATTAGTCTGTAGGAAGAACAAGAGATTTTGGTTTAAGTCCATTTCTATTTCTCAGACCCTGGGACTCCTCTGGATATGTCTTAGCCACTGCATTGGTGCCATAGAAGGCAGTTCAGAAAACCATCTGTGCTGGTGCAGCTACCTAAGGGCCCACTTTGTGATTTCACTTTCCCAAAGCTAAGGTCCTTTGGGCCTTACCTAGGGCTGTGGAATGTATGGCACTTCTTAAGCACCTTTATTCACATAAAGTGACATGAAGGCCCATAGATCCCTGGATTTCCAAAATTAGCAGAGTGCTTGGGAGCTGGATTGATGTCTGCCTTCAGTTTTCCCACCCACTGTTGAAACCAGGCCACTTTCAATCATAGATAGCACAGACCTTGCACTGGAATACACTGGATCCTTTCAACCACCCTACATCCAATCCCACTCCCTGCAACGTGGGTGTATGAGGGAGCCATCCAAATACCAATACTCCCTTTCACTGTCACCAGGGTCCCTGCTGGAGTTATCCCACTTACCCTGGGAGCTAAAAGGTGTTTGGCTACAAGCCTTAGCATGAGATACAGAAACTTTCCAATTACTGGACAAGCTCAGGAAACTGTGGTTCTACTAGGGTTCAGCTGCCCCCTTGCAACGGAACTTTGAATTTTCTCTGCCAAGAGCTTCTAGAACGGTTACTATGGATGGACACATTCTGTCATTATTTGGCTTAGATCCAAGAGATCACATGTACTATAAGGGCCACTAACTGTCCTTCGAGTAGGGCAACTTCCAACCACCAGTCTAATTGTAGGCAGAAGATTCCATTGCCTTGGGCCCTGTGTCCATCAGGACTCTGGGTCTCTGGGAAAACTTCAGGACATGTGCTGTCCAGGGTGCAGGCACCCTGGGGCACTTTCAGATGCTGGCACCTGAATATCTTTCTGACACCAGACTTTGTGCAAACTGCATTCTAGGAGTATCCATAAGGGCGCTAGCCCTGTCTGCTTACGGTGGCACAGAGTTATGTATGTACTGGCAACCAACCACTCAGAACTCTGCTTCAAGGGGCCACTTTTCACCTGCTTCACCATCCAGACTGCCCAAAGGGAATCTTCTGGGAACTGGTCTTACTGCCAGTTAAGTGTTCTGCATTCCCTCCCACGCCCCAGCATACGTGCACGGTGCTGAGGCTAAGGTTCCTTAGTGAATAGATAGCATGCTCATGGTGGAAAGGAAAACATTTTTAGTCACTACAACAAGACACAGGCAGAGAAGTTGTGGGCTTCATCCTCCCAAAGTCAGCTAGCAAACAAAACAGATGAAGTGAGACCCACATCGGGAAGTGTCAGCAATTCCAGCTGGTACCCCAGGGTAACCTTTCTGATATTAACCTGCCTCCCAGATAAGGTCCCAGGGATTGTCCAGACCTCAAGAGATTTCCTACCACTGGATCCATGGGTTGCTCTTACTATACCTCTGCCATTTTTGACCTTTTCACCCTGGGCCCAGATAGCCAAACTGCCAGAGCAGAGATATTTTAGGAACCAAATCAAGACCTAATGGAATACACAGCTCTATAACGAACTGTACTAACACCTTGCTGGTTCCCCAGGTGGGAGGCGGAGGGGTTCCTTGGCCTCAACACTCCTATAGAATTGGTGTGACGGGACCCATTCTGGCCTGAATCATTTCTCTTGAGCTCTTTCTTGCCCAAAGTCCATGTAGGAATCAGGGTATTAAGGGTCATCTGTTTGATCACTGTCTATTGAAAATGTTTGTCCAAGTGATCGAAGTACAGGTAACCAGATCATTTGCTTATGGAGCTGGAGCTTTATGGCCACTGTCCTTTGGCAGTAGTGCTGTGGGTGACAGTTCAGGAAATCATCTGTTTTGTCACGGTTGCCCCAATGGCCAACTTTGTGACTAGAATTTCCCAAAGCTAAGGTCATGTGGGACCTACCTAGGACTGTGAAATATATGGCCCTTCTTAGGCACCTTCTTTAATGTAACATTTGTGTCATGAAGGCCCGTGGAGACCTTCATGCTGAAAGAGTCCCGTGTATTCCAGGGTAAGGGTGTACCATCTATAATCGAAAGTGGCCTGGTTTCAAGAGTGGGTGGAAAAACAGAAGGCAGACATCAATCCAGGACCCCAGAAAACTGTCACTTTGGAAATCCAGGGCCCCACGAGCCTTCATGATGTGAATTTTATGTGAGGTAAGGTGACTAAGAAGGACTGTATGTTCCACAGCCCTGGGTAGGGCCCATGGGATGCTAGCTTTGGGGAAGTCCAATCGCAAAGTGGGCCTTCAGTGCAGCCTCACCAGACACATGGTTTCAAGAACTGCCTTCCTCAGTGTAAGTACAATGGCTAGGACATATTCAGAGAAGTCGCAGGGCCTGAGAAATTGAAATGGACTTAGACCAAAACATCTTATCCTGCTGACAGACTAACGGGCAGAGCCTGGGTTCCACCACAATAGTAAAATGAGGAACAGTAGGATACCGGGAACATCAGTGAAAAAGCAAGTTTTCGGCAGGAAGGTTCTTTGAGGGGTACCCCCAAGAGGGTCAGATGGATGCTTAGGAGGATCAGGCTTCTTTACTCAAAGCGTCTACAATAACTCTTCCTATGTGAGGCCTGCAGTATAAAAAAAAAGGTACTCTACTTTCAACATCTCATGTGTAAATGTATTTCCAGGAAAGGCCATGGGACCAAGGATTCCAGGAGAATTTGGGTGAGGATTGCTGAATCTTTTAAGGCATAAGTGCTATAGAGATATTATTGTCAAGGGTGTGCCCTGGCCAAACGGGGTCCTGGGGCACCAGCAATTTGGAAGTATTTTTTACCACTAGGCCATATATTCAACAGTATGGCAGGGATGAGGGGCAACAGGTTTGGTTGTGGGAATGTTGGAAAGTGGAGAAGCTGGGACAGTGAGAGTTATGCCAATGGGTAACCTGTCCAGTGACCTACAGGGCCATGGAGTCTGCATTATGCCAGCAGGTGGGTGGCCTAAGAAAATTTGGTTTCATAGCTTGCACCTGACTCTGAGAAAGAAAAAATGCTGGAACCCTACAACCAGGGAAGTGTTGGTGGTGAGAGGTTGCCCAGAAAATCAGAGCTGGAAGAAGGATGTTGGCAGAAGGAGCTCAATTCCATAGGAGAAATAGTGTGTTGCCTTTACTTCAATCTCATGTACTCCATTTCCAACAGCAGATGATCAAGCAGATGGCCATTAACTACCCGAATCCTGTTTGAACTGTGGGCAGGAAGGAGCCCCAGGGAAAAGATTCAAGGCCAGAATGGTCCAAGTGACACCAATTCAATAGGAATACTGCTGCCAAGGTGCCCCCTTCCAACACCCAGGCACCAGCAAAGTGTTAGTATGGATTACTGTACAGATGTATATTTCACAGCAAAGTTTCTTAAATTAGTTTCTAGAATCTCTGCCCTGGCAGTCTAGCTATGGCTATTTGGCCCAATTGTGAAAAGGTCAAATATGGAAGAGGTCTAGTAGGAGCAGACCATGGATCTACTAATAAATTTCCATTGAGCTCTGGACAATCTTGGGAACTCTGGGAGTAAGTCAATCAATATCAGGAAGATTACCCTGGGGTAGCAGCTGGAAGGGCCGACAGTGTCCAAGAGTGGCTTACTTCATATGTTTGCAGGCTGACTGTGAGTGAATGAAGCTCACACCTCCCCTTTCAGTGGCTCATGCAAGTGACTAAAAATGCTTTCCATTCCAGCACAAGTGGATATCTATTCACCAAGGAACCTTAGCCTCAACAGGGCACACCTAAGCTGAGGGTTGGGAGGGAACTCGGAGCTCTTAACTTGCACAAAGTCCGGTGGCCAGAAGTTTCCCTGTGGCCAGCCCAGATGGCTAAAAGGGGCCCCATGAACCAGAGTTCTGAGTGGTTGGTTTCCGGTACAGGCCAGCGTGCTACCGATATCGAACATGGCTAGCGCCAATATGAGTTCTCATATAATTGAGTAGGTAGGCAGTCTGTTCTCAGAAATAATCTGCAGGGAACCAGCATACAGATTTACACAGGGTGCCAGCACCTAGGACAGCACATGTATGGAACTGCTCCTGGAGACACAGAGTCTAATGTAAACAGGTTGCAAGGATGATGGGTTCTGCAGCCTACAATTACAGTGGTAGTTGGAAGAACACACAGTTGCACTGTTCAAAGGATGGTTAGTGGCCTTTGATCTTGACCAAATAGTGACAGAATGTGCCCATCCATACTAACCTCTAGAGGCTCTGGTCCCCAAGGATTTAAAGTTCTGTTTCAAATGAGGAAGGTGAACTCTGGAAGGGCCATAGTTTCCTGTACCTGTCCAGAAAGTAGAAGAGTTCCAGTTTCTACATCATACACTAAGACTTGTGGCCGAAGACCTTTTGTTTCCCCAGACAAGAGGTATAACTCCAAGCCAGTAGGGACTCTGGAGTCATAGAAAATTGGTGGTTTGGTAATTGGTACCTGTGTTCTTAGCAGATGCTTTCCTTTTAGGTCATATATTTTATAGTACTGGCCAATCTAGTGCCTATAAGGCTCTTCTTAAACTCAGTCTCCATGCAGCTTCATCTCAAATAGACCCCATCCCATCTGGCCACACCATTGATGAGATAGCGAAATTTAGGAAGAGTAGGAAGAGTATGGCTGATAGGGGAAAATGTTTGCAGACTGAAAAGCCTGTTCAAAGCCTAGTACTAGTTGCTCAGGTTTCTACAGCATAAGGATTGTCTGGTGACCTGAAGGATATCCAGATCCCTGGTGAGCTGGTAAGTTTCTGAGCACCTGCATGAAGGAGAGACAGTGGCCATGAATGGTCATGATTGCCAAGCTTGTCAGATGACTGAATGTTGAATGAATCACGCCTTGTCTGTTGGATGTCAGTATAATGACCAAAAATATTCTCCTTTGCTTTGTAGATGTGTATGCTGATTGCTAAAGAACACTTGGTTTCTCATCATTCACACAGGCTAGCTGTGGAAGGAATCCCAGATCCCTTACTAACAGGAAGTCTGGTGGTGGGAAGATTTCCTGGTCACATCAGCCATATATAAAGTGAATGCTTCACTACAGTAGCCACAGGACTCTGGAAGGATAATTGCTTATAGATCATTATATGCCTCAGTAAGGGAACTGGCTGCTATAAGGCTACCATGGAACACCATTTGTAGATAGTCTGGTCTTGGAAAGGGCCCTTACGGCACTAGCGCCAGGGCAAAAAGTGCCCAGAAGTGCTCCCAGGTACCACGAAGGTAGTGTGGAAGTTTCTAAAAGAGTCCTAGGGTCTGAGAGGGTAAGGTAGCCTAAAGCAGGAAGTGCTACTTCTGCTAACAGCCCAGTAGGAGTTGTGGATTTCACAGCAGTCAGGTTTCAGAAAGAGTCCCCAAGGCACTAGAGTGCAGGTGGAATGGTTGCTGATAGAGCCCTAGGTTCACCAGTAGGCAGCCTAAAGCTTCAAGGGCCCTTATGCTGCCAGCTCTTAGACAGGCTGGTGGCTACTCTATGGGTCTTTGAGGTTGTTGTGGAGGCTTGGAAGGTGGCTGAACGGACCCCCTCACTCCTAATGTGTAATCAGGCTGGTCTGCAAAGGCAGCATTCCCCATCAGGAGAGTCTTTTTTTTTTTTTTAACCTGTAGTCTTCTGGATTCACTGTCAAAAGTTCACAAATAAATAGTAGAAATAACACAAATGAATCACCAAAGTAGTAATTAGTAAAAATTTGTTGTTTACACATCAAAATATAGTTCATGAACTGGAACTAACATGGCATGAGGCTCAGGGAAATATTGTAATAAAGCATCATACATAATGAGAAAGCAGTGACTGTTCCTCATAGTTACTGCTCTTATACTATTAGAATTTTCTTATAGGGAATTGGTCAGTGGTTATCTCATATCAAACTTGGGACATAATTTAAGTTTTACTTGTGATTTCCACAGATATCAGATACAAACAAGAAATAACCCAAGTCAGGTTGGTCTTGCAGTACAATCTAAGTTAAGCTTTGCTTGTATTACTAAATTGATTTGTTTACTTAGGGAATTTTCAAGGCTTGTATCTATTTGTTTTTGATCTTAGCAATACCCCCACCTTTTCATCATTCTCTTAGCAGGCTGAGAGTATGACCAGCCATGTAGTGTTATTCTCAGTTACCACCATTTAGTTAGTCATGACAAAGAATCACATGGTCCTGGTTGCCATTAATTTGAGCCGTCAGGCCTAAGGGGCATGTGGTCAAGCTCTTTATCATTTATATGGCTATTGTTGATTTCATCCAGTTGCCTGATCCTGATGCCATTTGACATGTGAGTGGCTGCAAGCATTTAAGACCTTTGAGAGCATATGATGCATTGGAGAGTTTAATAATGACTGTAAGGAGAATAATGGCCAAGGATTGAAAAATTCCCCAGAGCAGATATTCCCAGGAGCCAGGATTTAACTAATTAATTAACTCAAATGGGTTATCATTTTTAAGTTATTTACATAGGTGCAAATGATTTATTAGCAAGCATATGATTACTTAGGACAGAATGAACATGAGGATGTTTTATTTCAGGAGGCAGTGTTAGGCCTCTATATGATTTGAGCAATTAAGTAATTAAATAAGAGGCATTTCCATGGAAACAAAAGAAAAACAAAGGTTAATAGTTCAAGCATATTATAAATTCAGTTTCTGAGCTTGGAGAGCAGCTAGTTTAAAATATTTCTAGATTTGAGTTTGAAGTGTCTCTAGTTGTTGGAATAAGGATGGCAGTTTCAGTCTGATAAACTTTCCTGGTTTGCATTTTGAATGTCTTTGATTATGGCATCAGGTGTTATGTTGAATTTCTTAAGAAATGACTCAGGTAAAGTTAGTCTTGCAAAATAAGCTAAATTAATCTTTGGTTATATGAATAAACTGTCTGCTTAAGGAATTTTTAGGGATGTTCTGTTTGGTTTTGACTTTAACTCTGGATGGGTCCCCAGAATTTCAGCAGCTGTTCCTCATGTGCTTTTTGATGCTGGAACTCATCTCTAGTACTTTTCAATGGAGAAATGTATCCATTATAATTCTAAGTCAACCAAGCTGCCTTTACAAATGAAGATAAATTCTAAAAAGCAGGTGACTTGGAAATTTATCATTCTTGCAATCTTCCAGAGGACTCTTATTGGATAAACAGAAGACAATTGGGGAGTTGTATCCAAAAAAAAGTTGGAATTAATACTGCGTTTGTTTAAATATTGGGATGTTTAAATAATGTTGATGAATGCTATCATAGAAGATAATATCCTTTTTATAATTTCTGAAACAAAAGCTATGTTATGTATGCATAATTATAATATAACCCTAGTAGGTGAAACAAAACCCCAAAGGATATATTCATGTAATAGAAGAAAAGGGAAAAACAAACTGGCTTTAGCTCCTGTTTTGAGGATGTGATGCAGGCATATATTTTTGGTTGTAGAAGCAATTCTTTTATTTATTTATTTTTTAATTATTGCCCTTATCGAGAAGACAGTGGCTTGGGTAAATTAAGCTTGAATTGTCCTATGCAATGAAGTATGATCGTACTAAAATTTGCCTTAACCAGATTGTGTGTATATAATATACACATGTATGTAATATATGTTTATATAATATGTATATATGTTTTATATATAGGCATATCTCATTTTATTGTGCTTCACAGATATAGTGCATTTTACAAAGTGAAGGTTTACGGCAACCCGGCATCAAGCAAGTCTATTGGTGCCACTTTTACAATAAGCTCAGATGGTTAGCATTTTTTAGCAATAAAATATTTTTTAATTAAGGTATGCACATTGTTTTTTAGATGCAATGCTATTTCTCACTTAATGGATTAAAATATAGTATAAACATAATCTTTATATGCACTGGGAAAATAAAGAATTTGTGTGAATTGCTTTATTGCATTGCTTGCTCTATTGTGTTCTGGAACCGAATCCAGAATATTTCCAAGGTATGCTTGTATTTGATTATATGTATATGCATGTATATGGGTGTGTGTATAAATGACAGAAGGGTCACCTTCGTTGAGATTAGAGCCAGGATTAAAATTTTATGGTGACATAAATTCAGGGCCTTTGTGAACAGTAATCTTAAGATCTTTTCATCTTTGTGCGGCTTACATTACTCTATATTATTTGAAACAATTTGGAAATCTCGGTTATACACATCAGCCTTATACTTATAAGACAATAAAAAAAGCTCATTCTCTTTGATACCAGATCTATGGTTAGTTTGACTTTCAAGCCCAAAACAGAGCTTAGAGTGGGAGGACCAAGAGACAGCAGCATGTCCAAGTGCAGAAAAGGGCAAATCAGGAGTTACATGCCAACAAATTAATTTTTCTCCCAATGTCAGAGAATGTTAATTGAAGAGGGGTCAGTAAAAACCTATGTTACTACAGTGCAAATGAGGAAAACATTAATTTCCAGCATTACTTTTCACAAGTTCACTGATAAACATAAGTCTGCATAAGATATTTATATTTATAAAGATCCCAAGTCAAATTCAATAAAGGCCATTTACTTTAGAAATCACTAGCAAAGAGAAAAGGAAAACAGGGTGTACAAACAAAGATATGTTGGACAGTTTTGGTTTTTTTTATATGTCAGCTTGTCTAGGCTACAGTCCCTAGTAATTCAAACACTAATCTAAGTTTTACTGTGAAAGGATATTTCAGATATAATTAAAATCTCTAATAAATTGACTTTCAGTCAGGTTGGACCTGACTTATTAAGTTTGAAGGCCTAAAAAGCAGACCTGAGGCTTCCTTGAGAAAAAGAAGCTGCTCCTCCACCTCTACACAGTAGTGTCCACCCATGCCATAAATAACTTTCATTTTGTTCATAAACTTTTCTTCCTGACTGCCTCTGGACATAGATAGCTTCAGCCCATGCCTATGGGCTCCAACTTGTGCATGATTGTCCCTTCCTGACTCCCTGCCCTAGAGATATTGGACTTGCTTAGCCAGACACCACAATTATGTAAGCCAATTTCTTGCAATTTCTTAGATAGATAGTTATCTTTATATATCTGTATATCAAGATATTTATATCTTACCGATTCTGCTTTTTCATTTGAACTAACTGATACATTGCAACAACAATGAAGAAGCCAAATATCTTAAAGGAAATATGCCAAAATAGATTGTTTTTGAATGATAAGAAAAGAAAAAGAGAATGATGATTGATAGATAAATCTAAGAGTTAGTCATTTGATAAATCAAATAAATATCTACTAGTTAAGCAAAATTAGATGTGAGAAAGGGGAAAATAGTAAATGCATGTAAAAATAAAAGAATTATAGGAGACTATTTTCTGCAAATCTAGGTTAATAGATTTTCAAGTGTTGGAAAATCCTGAAATTGACTCAAGTACAGTTAGAAAACCACAATAAATCAATTAACTATGGAAGAATTAGAGATTGCAGCCAAAGGAACTACGTGTTAAAATGATTTTCTATTTGCATGACCAGTCCATATCCAACAGTGGAGTATTTAGGTCCCCTACTACAAAGTGTTTTGGTCTGTTTCTTCCTTTAGTCTGTTAGTAATTGTTTTACATATTTCAGGGCTCCCTGATTGGGAGCATAAATATTAATAAGTGTTATGTCTTCTGGTACATGCTTCCCTTTATCATTATGAAGTGTCCCTCAGTATCTTTCCTTACTTTTTTTTTTTATCTTGAAGTCTATTTCATCTTATATTAGTACCACTACTCCTGCTTTTCTCTGAATGCCATTGGCTTGAAATATCATTTTCTGTCCTTTCACTTCCAGTCTAAATATGTCTTTGGAGCTGAAATGTGTCTCCAGGAGGCAGTATATGGTTGTGTTTTGCTTCTTGATCCATTCTGCAAATCTGTGCCTTTTTATTGGTGAGTTCGGTGCATTTACATTTAGGGTGATTATTGAAATATGAAGTCTTCTTATAGCCATTTCATCTTTTGCTTTCTGATAGTTCAGTGTTTCCGTTTCTTCCTTGTCCTAGCGTTAGCGTTTCTGTTTTTTTTTTTTTTTTACTTTGGTTGGCTTTTGTCGGTTTTCCCTCTGGTTACTCTTGTCCTATATATTTCAGTTCTCAGTCTTTGGTGTGTGGTTAATATTACAAATATGTATAGTTATACATACATACATAAATACATACATACATACATACATACATATATGTATATATAATCATCCCTTTTTTTTGCATGTGCCTTATCTCCATTTCCCTTTACTAATTTAGATCTTTGTACTCTCGACTTTTCAGTCATTTTTATCTGAATTTGTTGCTATGTATCCTGAACGTTCATTACTATTTTGCTATAGCAATTCTCTTATTATTTAAGCTGATAATGCCCTGTTTTTAATAAAGATTGCAGTCCTTTGCTTCTATTTGTGTGATAGTCACTTTACTCCTAATTATTAATTTTTTGTCCTTTTGTTTTGTGTGAACTGACCCCTTTCAATATTTCCTATAGTGCAAGCCTTGTAGTGGAGGTTTCCCTCAACTTTTTTATGTCTGGAAAAGTCTTAATTTTATCTTCATATCTAAAGGAGAGCTTAGCTGGATACATTATTCTAGGCTGGTAGTTCCGTTCACTTAATAGTTTAAATAGTTTAAATATTTAATCCATTTCTTTTTGACTTGTAAGATTTGTGCTGAGAAGTCCAAGGATAATCTAATGGGTTTTCCTTTACAAGTTACTGTTTTCTTCTCCCTGGCTGCCCTGAGAATTCTGTATTTTTCATGATTTTTGATATTTTTTATACAATGTGTCTTAGTGAAGGCCTTTTTAGATTGAGATAATTCAATGTTCTGCTGATTTGTTGAATTCTAAACTCCACCTCATTCCTTAGATTTGGGAAATTCTCATCCAGTATTTGTCTAAAAATGCTTTCTAATCTTTGTTCTTTTCCCTCACTGTCAATAATGCCCATTATTATGTTTCCTCTCCTGATGAAATGACCTAGTTTTTGAATTTCTCTTTTTTATTTTTAATTTTTCATTTTCTCTCTGATATTTTCTTCCATTTGTCAACTCTATTTTCCAAGCTTGCTATTTCATTTTTTTAACTCTTGCAGTGTGTTCTTCATCCTCAGAAGTTCTATCTGGTTCTTTTTAAGGGTTTTAATCTCTTTGCTCTGCCCATATGTTTTTTTTCAATTCCTGAAATTACTGATTTGTTTTGGATCTCATTGAGTTTTTTCAGAAGTACCATTCTAAATTTTCTGTCATTTAAGTCGCATATTTCTATGTCTATAAGCTTATTTTCTATAGATGTTTTTATTTCTTTCTGAGATGCCTTGTTACCTTGATTGTTTATGGTGTTTATTGGACTATTTCTCTCCTTGGACATTAATGGAAATGTATTCCGCTTTTTTTTTCCAGAAAGATTTATTATTAAAGGTCCCTCTTAAGCTTGTTGCAAAGAAGGTGCTTTTATTTTGTTGTCCAGTAGGTGGCGTCTAAGCCTCTGGATCCCTCCTCTTTATAAAGCTTTCAAAAAAAAAAAAAAACCTTTTTAATTGTCTTATAGATATTTAATCACGCTCAGTACCCTCAGTTTCAGCCTCTGTCAGTGTTAACAATAGTTTTGGTAGTGTTTGCTCTGATTCCCTGCGGATCCACGCTGTTCTGTCTCAGAGGGTATGTGGGGTGGATCCCTGTCGGGTGACTTAGCTCAGCCTCGATTTTGCAACCATAGTTGGTTAAGAATCAACTGTTGTTTCTCTGCCAGTTGCTTCTCTGTTTTCTGCCCTGATGAATGAGCACTACCACCAGTAGTCCATGGGGAGCCTGTTCAGGGAACTTGCCACAGGAACTCACTACTCCTCCCCTCCCTCTTCTCCTGTAGGGAGCTCCAGAGCCTATGAGAGGCAGCTTTTTATTTCTCCCAGTCCACCACCCAACATCCAGGGTTCTGACCTGTGGCAGCTCTTATGTGCAGATCCCAGGCTCAGATGTGCTGGTGTGCAGTTTGAGTGTTTTCTGTTGAGTTTCAGATGTTCAGCTCATTGTTTCAAGGGAGGAGATTTGGGGATGTCTCTCACTCTGCCATGTTTCCAAAGATTATCCCAAAAATGTTTGATAAATAATTTTTATACTTCAAAATTATAACATCATTTTTATAGGTTGCTATTACATTTGATAACCTTTAATATTTATTCTAAATAATAAAATACCTTTATGTGAGGCTACTTCTCTAATTTTTAATGTAATAAATGTATGTGTTCATGTTTACATTCATATATATGCACACACATACATCAGTAAAAATATATTAAATGATCAAATTCCAGAAGCTTTTCTATTAAATTTAGAACAAGAATGAGTTACCTTAAAATTTTTACTTACGAACATTTTAGAAATGCTAGCAAACACAATTAAATAAGGAAGCAATAGGATTTATAAATATTGAAAAGGTGACAAAAGCACCTTAGTTGATTCATGATATGAATCTAATTCTATACCCAGAAAATTATACAGAATAAACAAAAGCAATTTTTTAAGAATTATGAGATCATACAGAAAGTTGGCTAATGAAAGTTAAAATGTTAAAATCAGTAGCTTCCTTTGACAATTTTTTTTAACTCTACATTTTTAAAACTTACAGTTGTTTTATTTTTGGATAGGAAGACTATTTTAAAGGTTCTAAATTTTAAAACATTTTATAATATAATTCAATGTCAATTAAAATCCTACATATGCTTATATAGTTCATATCTGTTTTTTCATTTGTTCTGCAGAGAGGAGCAAGAAATTTGTGTGATGGTTTTTAAACACCTGGAAGAAATTTAGGTTGTAGGTGGGTAGAGGTTGGACAAAGCAGAGAATGGGTAATTTACTGCATTTCTGTGTACATCAGTCATCTCTGTTTTCTGTAATCAAAAGCACTACTCTCCACTTAATGATATTCTGAGTTTTAAAGTAAATTGAATATGTGAAAAGAAACAGCAGTTAACTTAACATTATATAGTGGATACCGTAAATGCTCTCTTTCTTTTATCCTTGTTAGGTGAGCTGTTTGTTTGGATGAGAAGATTCACTTGTCTATAATTTGATATCAAATCAGGGTTCTTTAGTATATTACAACACAGAATAGTTAAGAAATATCATACTTGCTACCATATGCATTCTGATGTGACTCAAGAACTAATGTAGTCTCTGGGGTCATGATTAATCTTTCTGCATCTTCAAGGTGCAAACTTTAGGTAATGGCCCAGTTCCTAAAGCTTTAACTGGTACGTTTTCAAATCATCAGTTCTTGATGTCACCTAATCTTCTCTTTAGTTCACTGGCAAAATCTGATGGAGTGAGAGCTTAAATCAAGATCACTAAATTCCCCCTTTTTCTGTTCAGAATCCCATGGGATTTTATTTCATTTTATACATAGAGTTTCATTTCAAGGTTTCAGGGAAAGGAAATGACCCCCCTCTTTGTGCACAAGTTAAGGAATCTTAGCCAAGTTCACAAACTATCACATTGCATTATGACAAATATTAGGTAAATGTGTCATCAGAAGGCTGGTGATTATTTCAGGTATAAATAAAAACTTTGCTCCATGGTATGGCTCTTTTATGATAACCAAGATTTGGCCAGAGATTTAGTTTCATGATCATAGAAGGCCACTTTATTGCTAAGGAGCTGTGATCAGGTCACTACTGTGATAGTCAAGCCCTTTCCTTTGCTACACTTATGTTAGCTGCCAATTATCTTTCAGAATCCAGACTTGCTTTTCTCAACACTTATTTTCTGGTGGGATTTTTGTTAGCAGATATTTGACATTTCGAAGTTTTGTCTGGGCACTTTTCATTATTTTAATAAACATATCCATGTGTCAAATCTTGCAAAATATCTTACAAGAGACAACTAACGAATACAAATATGAAGTCCCCTTGGAGAAGAGAAGACAATAGATAACAATTCAATTATGGCAGTTTTAGATTCAAGGAATACAGAACTTCTAACAGCCTGTAAAAGCAAAGAAGTGACCATGTTTCTTATAATATAAAATTATGTTAAAACAATAGTTAGTAGAAAAATATATTTTGTAGTATATTTTAAATATAAATAGGTCATGAAATAAACAATATTCATTCCTAAGGCAAAGAATGATTATATTTTGTTTATTACTTTCAGAAAGTGTTTTGAGGGGGATTATAGTAAACACACATACAATTACAGTCACCAACAAAATAACTTTTAGATAAACAAGAATATTATATCATAAAATGCAAGCTACAGAAATCAAGCTCAAAATTTCACCTGAGGCATCTTATGATTTTATTGTCTAAAAGAAATGTACTAAGAGGAGAGAGATATTTTCTCCTTGTTGTAAGCACCAAGAGAGATTGTTTGTAGATGTATTCCTATTTAAAGGAAAATAATACCTTATTTTAACTTTGTATTATTGGCATTTAATATTGACCTACTTTACAGTAAACTACACTGTGATTACTATCAAATTTAATTCTTTAGTCTCAAAGGTTAGAAAACATGGTGAAGTGAGAGACATCATCAGATCTCTCCTCTTGAAACAACAATAAGCTAAACATCTGAAACTCAACAAAAAACACCCAAACTGCACACCAGCACATCTGAGCATGGGATCTGCACATAAGAGCTACCACAGGCCAGAACCCCAGGTGTTGGGCAGTGGACTGGGAAAAATATAGAAGCTGCCTCTTGCAGCCACTGGAGTACCCTGCAGGAGGAGGGGGAGAGAAGAAGCTGTGGCAAGTACCCTAAGCAGCCTTTCCTGGAATACTGGGAAGGGACCACAGAGAAACAACAGTTGATTTTTACCAGCCAAAGTTGCAAAACTAAAGATTAGCTGCAGCCCCCAACTCCCAACCCAGAAAGGCCTTCCCGCATACTTTTGGAGACCAATCACCATGAAGCCAGAGGAGAATCTGAGCAAACACTGCCAAGACCATTGATAACACTGACAGGGACTGAAACTGAGGGTAGCAAGCATGATTAAATATCTATAAGAAAATACAAAGGCATGTTTTAGGCTTTTTATAAAGGAATCCAAGACTCTTAGATGCCACCTATAGGAAACCAAAAGAAAAGTGCCTGCTTTGCAGTAAGCTTAAGAGAGATCTTTATATAATAAATCTTCTTTCTGGAAATACAGCAGGATACATTTCAATGATTGCGTAAATGGAAAAATAGTTCATTAAACACCATGAACAACTAATGTAATAAAGCATCTCAGAAAGAAAGAAAAACATCTACAGAAAATAAACTTACAGACATAGAAATATGCAACTTAAATGACAGAGAATTCAGAATGATACTTCTGAAAAAAAAACTCAGTGTGTTCTGAAAGAAGTTATATCAACAATTTCAAGAAGTAAAAAAAAAAAAAACTAGATGAGAAAAGAAAGAAGATTGAAACCCTTATAAGAACTGAATAGACTTCTGGAAATAACACACTGCAAGAATTGAAAAATGAAATAGCAAACTTGAGAAATAGAGGCAACTAAATGGAGGAAAGGATCAGTGTTATTGAAGACTGAAATCTAGAGATAACTCAGAAGGAAGAGAATGAAAATCAAACAAAAGAATAAAAATAATAAAAAAAATACAAGAACTAGCTGAAAACATCAGGAGAGGAAACAAAATAATGGGCATTATTGACAGTGAGGGAAAAGAACAAAGATTAGAAAGCATTTTTAGACAAATACTGGATGAGAATTTCCCAAATCTAAGGAATGAGGTGGAGTTTAGAATTCAACAAATCAGCAGAACATTGAATTATCTCAATCTAAAAAGGCCTTCACTAAGACACATTGTATAAAAAATATCAAAAATCATGAAAAATACAGAATTCTCAGGGCAGCCAGGGAGAAGAAAACAGTAACTTGTAAAGGAAAACCCATTAGATTATCCTTGGACTTCTCAGCACAAATCTTACAAGTCAAAAAGAAATGGATTAAATATTTAAACTATTTAAACTATTAAGTGAACGGAACTACCAGCCTAGAATAATGTATCCAGCTAAGCTCTCCTTTAGATATGAAGATAAAATTAAGACTTTTCCAGACATAAAAAAGTTGAGGGAAACCTCCACTACAAGGCTTGCACTATAGGAAATATTGAAAGGGGTCAGTTCACACAAAACAAAAGGACAAAAAATTAATAATTAGGAGTAAAGTGACTATCACACAAATAGAAGCAAAGGACTGCAATCTTTATTAAAAACAGGGCATTATCAGCTTAAATAATAAGAGAATTGCTATAGCAAAATAGTAATGAACGTTCAGGATACATAGCAACAAATTCAGATAAAAATGACTGAAAAGTCGAGAGTACAAAGATCTAAATTAGTAAAGGGAAATGGAGATAAGGCACATGCAAAAAAAAGGGATGATTATATATACATATATGTATGTATGTATGTATGTATGTATGTATTTATGTATGTATGTATAACTATACATATTTGTAATATTAACCACACACCAAAGACTGAGAACTGAAATATATAGGACAAGAGTAACCAGAGGGAAAACCGACAAAAGCCAACCAAAGTAAAAAAAAAAAAAAAAACAGAAACGCTAGGACAAGGAAGAAACGGAAACACTGAACTATCAGAAAGCAAAAGATGAAATGGCTATAAGAAGACTTCATATTTCAATAATCACCCTAAATGTAAATGCACCGAACTCACCAATAAAAAGGCACAGATTTGCAGAATGGATCAAGAAGCAAAACACAACCATATACTGCCTCCTGGAGACACATTTCAGCTCCAAAGACATATTTAGACTGGAAGTGAAAGGACAGAAAATGATATTTCAAGCCAATGGCATTCAGAGAAAAGCAGGAGTAGTGGTACTAATATAAGATGAAATAGACTTCAAGATAAAAAAAAAAAGTAAGGAAAGATACTGAGGGACACTTCATAATGATAAAGGGAAGCATGTACCAGAAGACATAACACTTATTAATATTTATGCTCCCAATCAGGGAGCCCTGAAATATGTAAAACAATTACTAACAGACTAAAGGAAGAAACAGACCAAAACACTTTGTAGTAGGGGACCTAAATACCCCACTGTTGGATATGGACAGATCATGCAAATAGAAAATCATTTTAACATCCATAAATGACACATTAGACCAACTGGACATAATTGACATATACAGAGCCTTCCATTCCAAAACAGCAGCTTATACATTCTTCTCTAGTACACATGGAACATTCACAGAAATTGACCACATAGTTGGACACAGAGATAGCCTCAACAAATATAAGAGGGTTGAAATCATAACAATCATATTCTCTGAACATAATGCTTTGAAACTAGAGTCAAACGTAGAAAGAAATCCGGAAGAACTACCAATACATGGAGATTAAACAACATGCTACTGGAGAATAACTGGGTCAGAGAAGTAAAAAGAGAGATCGAGCCATACATAAAAATGAAAGATAATGATAGTACAACATATCAAAACTTTTGGGACATGACAAAAGCAGTTCATATCATTACAGGCCTATCTCCGTGAACAAGAACGAGCCCAAATAAACAATCTGTGCTTTATCTGGAAAGAAACAAACAAACAAGCAAACAAACAAACAAACTAGAAAAGGAAGAACAAATGAAGCCTAAAGTCAGCAGAAGGAACAAAATAATCAAAAGTAGAGCAGAAATAAATGAAATTGAAAACAGAAGGAAAACAATAGAAAAAATAAATGGAACAAAGAGCTGTTTCTTTGAGAAGGTTCATAAAATTGACAAACCCCTGTATAGACTCATTAAGGAAAAAAAGAGAAAGAATACAAATAAACAAAGTCAGGGATGAAAGGGGGGAAATTTTGACTGATATTATAGAATTACAAAGGGTCGTATAAGAATACTATGAAAAACTATATAACATCAAATTTAAAAAACCTAGTGTCCATTCATCCCTCTGTGGACACTTAGATTTTTTCCATACCTTGGTATTATAAATAATGTTGCAGTAAACATGGGGGTGCAGATATCTTTTTGAATTAATGTTTTCTTCAGATAAATACCCAGAAGTGAAATTGATGGATTTTGTGTTAGTTCTCCTAAATTTTGAGGAACCTCCATACTGTTTTCCGTAGTGGCTGTACAAGTTTACAGTCCCTCCAACAGTGTATGGAGAATGTTTTTTTCTACATCTTCACCAACAGTTGTTATCATTTCTCTTTTTAATATTAGCCATTCTAATAGGTGTGAGGTGAGACACCTCATTGTGGTTTTGATTTGTGTTTCCCTGATGATTAGTGTGTTAAGCATCTTTTCATGTACCTGTAGGCCATGTTTATGTCTTCTTTGGAAAAATGTCTCTTGAGAGTTTCTGCCCATTTTTTATTTAAATTGTTTGGGTTTTTATTTGTTTTTTTTTGTTTGTTTGTTTGTTTGTTTTTTGCTATTGAGTTGTAGGAGTTCTTTAAATAGTTTGGATATTATCCCCTTATCAGATACATGATTTGCAAATATTTCGTCCCATTCAGTAGGTCACCCAGAATTTCTTTATTGCCGCAGGGGGAAGGGAGTATGTGTGGTGGGGAAAAGGAAGAGCCCCTCAAATGAGAAAGAAACCCAAAGGAAATTCATTGAGAATTAGTCAAATGATTCTTTATAAATTCAAAAAGAGGACAAAGCAATGTAGATGTGTAAAAAATAATGAAAGCCCATCTATTAAAGGTCCCACTGGGGAACATTATTTTAGTTAATTTACCATTCAAGGCTCAGGTCTACAAGGTTTTTGGTTTAGATAATAGCTTTCAAGAGCATAACAATAACAGATTAATCACTCAGAATCAGATTTATAGTGACCAGGCTTAGAATTACTTTAATTTTTTTCCTTTTTAAAATTTATAAAATTACACTGTATCTTTATATTTGTCTATCTACTTATTTACCGATATCTGCATACCAGAGTTGATATGTAGTAGAGCATCTGTGTTGACATGTGTAATATATTTTCTTCTTTAGGCAGGTTTATAATGAGAAACCAAATTGTAACCAAAACACTGTGAAGGAAGTGTGAAATCTGATAAGACAAGATACATAATCTTAGGAAATGTCCTACGACCATGAGGTAGCTCAAGTACTCTTCTTCATAACGAGACCGCAGTAATATTTAATTTTATGATCAAGATTCACTCTCCTCTAGATAGTGCTTGGGTGAGTTCAGCACACATTTTTCTTCAGCTCTTCTATTTTGTTTTCATTGTAGATCTTTCTCAACCTAGCCCATTTTTTTCTTCATGTGACTGGATACTTGCAGCCAAGTCTCTGAAAAAAAAAAAAAAGAAAATATAATACCTTTGATCAAGACAAGGAGTTTTACTAATATTTAAAGTAGTTTTAGATATCCCTGCTGAGATTTATTATGGGCTTGATTTATAGATTCAATTTCAGGACCACGTTTTTTCTCTTTTATTACCAAGTATCATTTTTCCTCAATAAGCTGTTTAGCAACCCAATTAAAATGTATCTTGAATATGGTATGCAAAGTTTCATGACTTGTGTAGAAGACATAGTAACATACCTGGAAGTGAAAGACTTTCTTCTCTCAGTCAGCCCTATTTTAAGGAAGGAAAGTCAGGGCATCCATGTAAAGTGGAATAAGAATCAATAACTTGCATACTGTAGCATCCCTGACTTTAAAATGAGAATACAAATGGAAAGCATTTTATTTTTATTAAAACCATTAACATATCCTTTATTTTGATCTTGA
This sequence comes from Cynopterus sphinx, assembly GCA_030015415.1. Taxonomy (NCBI): domain Eukaryota; kingdom Metazoa; phylum Chordata; class Mammalia; order Chiroptera; family Pteropodidae; genus Cynopterus; species Cynopterus sphinx. Next base: position 16,121,152 of record CM057388.1, read on the forward strand.
ATATATCTTTAAGTGTTTATGTAATGATTTTTTTCCTCTGCATAAATATGAGTGATAGAAAGAGAAGAAACATATAAGGAGTTATTCAGCTCAAATCTTGGAAAAATAATAGCAATAAAGTGGTGATAGTATTGCAGAGGTTGTACATTTTTTGCATGTAACAGCAATCACATTTTAGTTGGTATTCATGAACATGGATTGAAAGAATGAATTAAAATGGATATAATACTTTTATCTATTATTTAGTAAGCTATTAAATGAAGTGTTATGACTTACAGTGAGCAACTTCAACCTATCATTTTTGCCAATCTAAAAATCTGATTAAATGTCTAGCAAGTACAATGTGAATATACCTTCCAGAAATGTTCTAAATAAATAGAAGTGACTGTTTCTTTAGCTTTTCTGATTTAAACACTGCTTTTTTGAGACACCAAGTTATTAGAACTGAGATAGGCACCAGTACCTCGAAGTGAGACTCGCCAAAATTCAATTGATCAATTTACTTGACAATCCAATTCCTCTTTCTACTAATCTCCTTTACATTATGCCCCCATCATACTGACTATCTTTTGGCTTCTTCAACACATACCAAAATATGTTGCCCTTTTGAGCCTTTACATTTGTTCTTTCTCTGACTGGATATTTGGACCCAGATCTTTGATGACTCAGTCACATTTTAGTCACATTTTAGTTAATCAACAGGGGGCCTAGATTTGCTTCCAATGTGGCTCACTTCTATAGCTGTGAATTTGGTCCTGGCTATTGATAGGGAAACTTATTTTTTCTCTACAATGGCCTCCCCAAGATGCTTAATTGTTTTCAAAACAACCAGTTGGCTTCTCCCAGTGTAAGCAATCCAAGGGAAAGAGAGACACAGAGAAGCTATGCCTTTCATGATCTAGCCTTGGAAGTCATATAGCATCACTTCTACTACATTCTATATTATAGACATAATCATTTAAGAGTAACTCACAGTAAGGAGGGGGATTAGAGTCCACCTTTTAATAGGAAGAGTGTAAAAAATTTTGCATCTTATTTTATTTTTATTTTTTTATTTAAAAACTTTATTTTTCAATTACGGTTGGCATTCAATATTATGTTAGCTTCAAGTATACAGCATAGTGTTAGACATTTATATAATTTATGCAGTAATCCCCCCGACAAGTCTGATACTCCACTAGTACCATGCATAATTAAAATATTATTGACTATATTTCCTATTCTATATTTTGCATCCCTGTGACTATTTTGTAACAGCGATTTGTTGCATCATATTTTAAAACCACCACACTAAGGCTAATGATTTTCTTTAAACAGTTACTCTTTGGTTTATATAACAGGTAATGTATTGCTCATGAAAATAGTACAATAATCGTACCAATATTTATTTGAAAGATATCTTCTTTCCTTTAAATGTGTGACTTTTCTATACTTCTGTGAAGTTTTTTATTGAGGTGTAATTGATATACAACATATTAGTTCAGGTGTACAGCATAATCATTTGATATTGTACATGTTGCAAAATGATCACAATAAGTCTAGCCTGTCACCACACATAGTTACAGAATACTTTTGTGATAGAACTTTTAGAATTTACTCTGAGCAACTTTCAAATATGCAATACAATATTATTAACTTTAGTTACCATGCTATACATTATATCCCCAGGACGTATTTGGACTTATTTAATAATTGAAAGTTTATATCTTTTGAACCCTGTATTCATTTCAAACCTCAACTCCCATCTCTGGAAACCCCCAATCTGTTCTCTATATCTAAGAGCTTGTTTTTTTTTGTTTTGTTTTGTTTTTTAGATTCCACATATAAGTGAGATAATACAAGATTTGTCTTTCTCTGTCTGACTTAATTCACTTAGTATCCATGTTGTAAATGGTCGTGTGTATGTCTTCTTTGGAATATGTCTCTTGAGAGAGCCTCTGCCCATTTTTAATTGAATCTTTTTTTTTTTTTTGCTATTGAGTTATATGAATTGTGGATGTTAACCCCTTAACAGGTATATGATTTTCAACTCTGTCCTTTCTTTTGGTAGGTTGCCTTTTCATTTTTTGATGGTTTTCTTCACTGTGTCCCATGAATTTTTAAATTCAGTTTTATCGTATATATTGTTTCAAATCTTTTCAAGAGAAAGTTTTATCCAGTATTATGAAAGAAGTATATAGAAAACTATAATTCACTTAAAAATTGATTTATAGAAAACAGTGATGGGATGCATATATTCTGTTAAGCCCTATAGCCTTATAATTATGAAACATATCTGAATTTTATTTCACTTTAAAAATGGATTAGCAATACAGAGTTAAACTGTATTTTATATGATTCATGCAACTACATTTCCCTTTACCCAATTTATTAAAGTAGAAATTATATTTAAATTTTAGGACCTACCTTAATTTTCAAAGGTTTGTATAAAACAATAAAAAAAGAAGAGAGATACTATAACACAGAAGTGTACATATTCTTTCTGTATTTAAATAACTTAATAATAATGGTGATTCAAATTAATAACTTAACTGAATTGGTTAAATGTTATTCCACTTATTCTAAACTCTTAGTCCTTAAAACATTTAATTCGATATGTAATTATTTAAAAAGTAGAAGATAAAACTTATTCATCATTGGCATCTTGTGTTTAAGAGAGATGAGTGTTTACAAGTGCCCCTAAATTCCTTATCGTTGATTAAAACAAAACAGCAGAGTCTGTCTTTCAAGTAAATGTACAGAACTTTAGAGATTAAAGGTTTTACCATCATCTGCTACTTTAAATATTCATGCAATGGGTAGATATATTTCCTGGAGATATATTCAGTTATAGGCAAGAATAGAGTATTTAAAATTACTAAAATTATTTCTATGTTTTAGCTGGAAAAATCCAGTTATATCACCAGCTAGATTTTAACACAAGGCATAATCTAATGTTGAGTGGAATTAGGTCTTTGGTAATAATTATTAATTGTGACCATTTTATCAACCAAATCTTTTTATGGTTTTAATTCTCTTTTTCTTGTAATTTTATTTCAAAATTCTGAAAGATATTTGTCTTTAATTTGAATTATTTTGACCAAGTAAATTTGCTTTGTAACTCCTGGGCAGCTTCATGATAGGTTTACAAAAAGACAGGTTTTAGAGTCAGTTAACACTGTATTTGAATTTTACCTATGTTTTTCATTTGCTCATAATCTTGACAAGCTATTGATCTTTTCTTAGTTTCAATGTTCTCATATGTAAAAAGAGATTGACACTCTATATACAATGTTGTTTTAATGGTTCAGTTAGACAACACATATGCTTGGCATATAACATGCTCAATAAATATTAATTCTTTACCCTTTTCCAAAGGAGCCTATCTTCTTGGACTATTTCTGTTAAATAAGAGTAAAAACAAAAATCTTACAGATCTTTTTTCAAAAATAAATTAAATGTAATTGTAACTCATAATATGGTTTTAATAAAATGGTAAAACAACAGAAACAAACCTACTCTGAATCTGCTTTAAGAAACCTTCTTCTTTTTACATCATCATCTGGTAGATACCACCACTTAACTTGCTGTGACCTGAACAAGTTATTCAAGGTCTCTGTGTTATTTCCTCATCCATAAGTTTTAGAAAATAATAGTGCTTACATTATATGGTTTTTATGAAGATCAATTAAGTTCATTTAAATAAGCTTTTATAATAGTGCCTGTAAACTCATAAATAGTTCATTTATATTACCTACTAATATTTAGGAAGGTTTTGTAATTCTTTTTTCCTACTACTCAAAAACCACTTCCCAATTGCCATAGCCTGGCTTAAAAAATATTTTTTTACATTTTCATATACTGTATTCCCACCGCTAAGAAAATCTAATATAATTCTGCTAAACTGAAGTGCAGATGGTGCACTTAACTTCAGGAGGTTCCCACAGCCCTTTAAGTACATTGTTGGATTCCTTAACATACTTACAGAAAATTTAATTTCGGATAGATGCAAAGGAATTTATATTTTTGAGTGCAGAAGTATAGCATAACTCCAAATACGTAGCCTAGTAGTTGAAGTTTATATAAAATGATTTATATTTTATATAAACACCTTTAATATGCATTTATTTCTACATCTTCCAATCCCAGTCTCTTAACTTCCATGGATGCCTTTTTCTGGCTTTTCCATCTAAGTTTACAGTGCATATTTTATTACAAAGGTATTCTAATGTATGTGTTCTCATTTTGCTTTTTCCAGCTCAGATGGAGAGTTTCCATTATGTCAAACATGGCAGTTATTCCACTAGCTTTTTAAAAATCACTCATTTTTCTCCTTTTGAAGACATGCAAAACAGAAATCTTTCATAATTCTATTTACATAATGGGGTCTTATTGTGTGAGTTAGTATAAGCAAGATATATTCTTCAGTGAATCATTACTTCTTTAAAGATATCAAGTCCTTGTCTTTTATTGATAAACCTAAATTTCATCTCTCAGATAATTAAAGATGAATCATGGAAATTTATCATAATTTAAATAGACAAAGAATGTAAACAATAGGTCTGCGATATGAACTCTGATAAGAAAAGAGAATAGAAATAGCATCAGAGCAATAGACCTTTTCATTTGAAATATTTTGTTCAGTATATTTCAGAACTGTGCACACTGTCAGGGATGATGAGTAAGCAAGAATATCAATAAATGGGAAAGTCTGGCCCTGACATTTTGTTTTATAAAAATTAAAATATATATGTATTTTAATTAAAATATACACCTTTTAATTTTATATATAAATATATATACACACATGTATATATACATATACACACACACACACATACATACAGTGTTAGTCTCCAATTTTACAAATTAAGGGGTTTGGGCAGTGCTTAAAACAGCAGTTTCAGGTAGCAGCAATATAGTTCCATTATGTATATTTAGCTTTTTCTTCATTGCTATAGAAATGGAAAGAGAAATGGATCTTTCTTGAAAAAGCCAGGGGAAGTATTCTGGCAAGACAGAAAAATGATTCTGTTTGAGTTTTCTATGATTAAAAATGATTGGAATCCAGGGGAAAGAATAGGTCACTGTGGGGGTGTGCAGTTTCAAATCAGTAAATGTGATGCCCAGGACATGAAATGCCTGAACAGGAATGTTTCTTTCATCATTTGAGTATTTTCAAGAATTGCTAAAGTGATTTGCATCATATTTTATTCGTAAATCCAACTCTAACTACGACAGCTTTAGAGCCACAGCTTATTTATCTGAATACATATGTGTGTGTGTGTATGTGTGTGTGTGTGTGTGTGTGTGTGTGTGTGTGTGTATGGGTTTGAGTGAATGAATTTGAATTTATAATTAAATATAAATATGCATATTTACATATATATATATATATATATATATATATATATATATATATATATATACAGTTACATGTCAATATACATGTACCTACATATTTGCTAATCCACATAAGAGAGCTGATGTATCATTTATATTGTTATTGTTATATCTTAGAAAACAGAGCTTCTGTTTTCTTCTTCTTAAAAGAGCCCTACATTTTTATGGGCCCAGCACGCTAAAAGCCCTACATTTTTCAAAGTAGTATTCTACATAGGTGAGAGCACAGTTTATGTAGATTGACTACAGTATATTGCTTATAAGATTTTAACTTTGAACTTTTTCAATAGCTGCTTTTTAATTAGCAAAACATAAAGATAAAATTAGCATTTCCTACCAATTTATATATATAATTATATACATATAATCTTCCTTTCTTTAAAAGAATCACTGCATTCTTTCCATTTATAGAATATATACCATATCTTTTGAAGTAAGTTATACTAATTTAACTTATTTACACATTGAATGTTTTGTCTTCCCCCTTACCTTGTATCTGTCTGTTTGGCTAATTATTATCATTTTAGCTAATGTAAAATTGCCCTTACCCTTTTATACTACTTTTTATCCTTTCATAGGTCAGAAGGAAAGTAAAAAACTCACATTTTTATGTAGGGTAACAGATAACTGTTAGTGGAGTTTAGTGTTTGGTGTTAAAGCAAAGCATACATATATACATTCAATACACATAGAGGATTAATGTACTGTTTCTCTACAGTATCACATTTAACTGTTACTATTTTGATTGGAAAGAAAACTGTCTAGATTAATATATCAATTATAGATATGAAATTTTTTAGTGCTTTTGGTGCTTAAAAAACAAATAGCATTTTAATTGTGGTTTTAAGTTTAGAGACACATGGTTGCTCTTAAAGCCTAAGATTTCTATCTACCTGTAGCAGAAAGGATGATGGTGAGCATTGCTGGCCTTCTGCAGGACAACAAATTTCATGCAACTCTACGTGTAAGTCTCTGTTACTGTAATCAGGGCTGCTGTCAGTTGTCATGGCCAACTGCCAACTGGTGGAGTCGATGGCTATATTTTATCTTCCTAAAGAAAACTAATTCAGTAAGCTTTAGAACATAACTGATGGCCTGTGACTTACTTATTTTTTTAAATTAAACTTGCAGTCCAGGAAGGGATTCATCATTCTGTGCCTATTACTTACTTTTGGATAAAAGAGACCTAATCTTTCGGTTTCAGTGGATTTGAAAAGAGAATATTGTGGAGGCATAACCGTGGCTTTATCTATCAAGCTTATATAACATTTATGGCTTTCTTTCTGAGATATGACCAAATTCTGTATTTCTGTGAGTTTTGAATTTTGAACATAAAAAGGTAGAGAATTTTTGGTACTGAATTTTAAGGAGAAATTGTGGCTAAATGAAACAAAATACAGAAAAGACCTTCCAGCATTCTACTTATTGAACTTCAACATCATCAGTTAGCTGCAGAGTTATGTTTCTAAATTATGCACAAAGTATTGAACAGTTAAAACTATTCAGTATCTCAAATATGAATGCCAAAAATTATTATATTGGCTTTAATTCAAGTATGAAGAGGTGCCTAATGCATGTGGTCAAAATTAGAGAGTAATTTGAAGAATATTAAATAATTCTTTATTCCAACTCTTTACCAGGTTAAATTTGAGCATGTAAGCTGAAGATTTGCCAACTTAAAAGTGAATGTGAGAAGCACAGCATGTTAATTGATTGCTCTCTGGAAGAAAAAGCGATTTGCCCAGGATTTCCTTCTTAAATGACAACCTTAAGAGGAAAGGTTTAGGCTCTTTGGTTTGGTAGCCAAACTTTAAGAGGTGATAAGCCATCCTCATAATCTCTGTAAATCTCTGTGACAGTTTCATGATGCTATACTGCAGTGGTTGAATCTGGTCCATTACTCAAATGAAAAATCCAAAATGAATTTAATGTTATTTTTTTATTCACATATCTTTCATTGATTCTGGCCTATGATTCTGGACAGAAGATTTAAGGTAGGGAATGTGCCAAAATACTGCATCATGTTGGCAAGCAAGAAGGAACATAACAAAAAGAGAAATAGTTAGTGACCTTTAGACAGTAAATGTTGCAGGCAAGAAACAACAATCCTCAATGGGTTAAGTCAAAGTTTCTGTGAAATATCAAAAAAACCCTTCTAGTCCTTCATCAAAATAGCATTCATTAATTTGTTTTTTAGGCATTTGAATGTCAAATATGTGCCAAGTGTAAGTAGTTCACCACCTCATACAGAATGTGCTTTGAATAAATTTTTCCAAGAGATTAATCCAATTCAACTGTGCTCTCTTGCTGGCCTGTCTTATAACAAAAGCTATATATTGTGAGATAGCTAATCAAAGTAGAGGCAGTAGAATATAGTAAGAGTTGTTAGCAAACTATTTATAGAACATTATTTTAGATTCACCAATATTGCTTTGATGCTGTGACTCCCATTTTCTCAACAACCTTATGTTTAACTATCATCTTCTCTATAGAGTCTTAAACTTTGATTGGATCCTTAATATTTGACTAGTAAAATGTTTTTTTTTGTTTTGGTTTTTAATGCTTGTTGACTTTACTATCTTGTCTCCCATTTATATATAACTTTCCCATTTCACCAATTTCAGTGAAATTTTCCTGATTAAAGTCAAAGAAAATCTCCATTTGGGTCAATCCAATGGAAATGCATTAGTCCTTGTCTTAGATTTCCTCTCAGCAGCATTTAGACAGTAAAAGTTTCAGAATCAGAGAAAACAGCTGAATTATGAATGAAGTGATACAAGGATCATCAAATGTGTATAATGAAGGAAAGTGACAGTGATGACTCAAAGATTTTAGCTTTGGTTACTAAGCATGCAATGATACCTTAAAGTTAAAACAAATGGAGAGAAGTAGGAATTTTTAAAGGAATGATCAGCTTGTTTTTAAGTATGTTGAGTGAATTAGAAATGTAGATAGACCTTTCTTTCAGAAGAAGTACCAAGAAATAAATATCCGTTTGGGAATGGAACACTATATGGAACAAATGAAATAAGGTGAGAGAGCTAAGGACAAGATTTAAAATTAAAATAAGGGTAAATAATGGGAACCAGAGGATACTGAGGTAGAGAGTGAAGAAGGAAGCAATGAAAAAAATTGAAGGAGTGATGAAAATTAGAAAACTAAGAAAATAAAATAAAATAAAATAAAATAAATTTCCTAAGTCAGAGAAATAGAACTTTGAATAAGGACATTTGCAGATGCATATCAAATAATATGAGTACTGTCTGGGGACTTTTGGATGCAGTGATCAGAGCTTTCTTATAAGCTGTGCAAGAGCCATTTCTTTAGAATTTGAAAAGTAAGTCAGTGAGTAAGTGTAAACAAAAGATATGAATGTTTCCTTCAAGAATATTTAGATGTGAAGTACATGGGAATTGGATGGAGCCATGAATTTGTCTATTATATTAAATGTAAATTCAACTTCATATCTAAAGTTACATGCTTATAAATTTTATTATATAATATAAAATATTTTGTAAATTTTTGTAATTATATGTAATTTATAAATCTATATATCTGTAGTTATTAATTTATAATATACTTGAAGTGAAACATAAACATTAAAGATTTTCTAAATACATAATATGTATATAATATTAAGTTGTTGAATATACAGTGTACAATTTTTGTGGTTAGCACTAATGTAAACTTTCATGCATCCCTCAACTCATTAAAACTATAAAACATTGGCATTAACTTTGTAGTCCCCTCTATGGCTCTATGGATTTCCCTGCCACCACTCACTTCTCTCTAGCTTCCAAAGCAACCATTCACATGAATTTCATATTTATAATTTCTTGCCTCTTTATAGAAGTTTAGCATCTATTTGAATCTCCAAAATATATTATTTAATTATGCATGCTTGGGGTCTTTACATAAATTAGATAATAATTCTCTATGAATTCTTTAAAACTTTTTCTTTCAAAATTTTGTTTCTGAAATACAGCCATGTTTGTTTATTTGTTTTTTTGCTGGAAATCTTCTATATATTGTTATATAATATCCCTCCTGCCTAAATATAAAACAAGCAATGCACAGTAATACTATAGATGTTGTAGAGGCACTGTAAGTATCTTTAGCATATTTACAGTGTTAGACAAAATCCATTCTGGTTAATTTGTTGATAAGTGAGCCTTAGTCTTCTGCAAATGTTTTAGAAATATCTCTAGGGTAACATTCTAGTGTGCAGTTTATTTTTGGCACTTGCTCACTCTCCTTTAGTCCATGTTCATCTTTTCCCCAAGATCTCCACTGTCATGTCAAAAACAGGATGACCAATCACCTGCTCCCCATTGTCTATTTCTGTCCCTTGTCTCTCCATCTCTCAGAGCTGTAGCTCTTTGCCAAGTATTAGGTTATTGATAAAATCAAACACATTGACTTTTAGGTGGGAAGTTTACCTAATCCTTCTAAATATTTGCATATGAAAACATGAAACCTATTGATGAAATTTAGGGCTATGAGGTAATGATTAATAAAGCATTTCTAAAGTTTGAAAATGAGGAGCCATTCTCTATACCCTTAAGTGGCTTAATTTAGGTATTTTTACCCCTCCTACATAATCTGCAGGCTATTTTTTTTTAATTGCTATTCTTTATTTAGATTTTCAACACATATTTTTTTCTTCTTAAAGAAGACTGTTCAACATTTTCTGTAATACTGACTTGGTGGTGATGAACTCCTTTAGTTTTTTCTTGTCTTGGAAGCTCTTTATCTGTTTTTCAATTCTAAATGATAACTTTACTGGGTAAAGTAATCTTAGTTGTAGGTCTTGGATTTTCATCACTTTGAATATTTTGTGCCAAGCCCTTCTGGCCTTTAAAGTTTCTATCAGGACATCAGCTGACAGTCTTATGGGAGTCCCCTTGTAGGTAACTAACTGCTTTTTCTTGATGCTTTTAAGATTCTCTCTTTGAATTTAGCCTTTAGCATTTTAATTATGATGTGTCTTGGTATAGGCCTCTTTGGGTTCATCTTGTTTGGAACTCTCTGAACTTCCTGAGTTTGTATGTCTATTTCCCTCACCAGGTTAGGGAAGTTTTGCATCATTATGTCTTCAAAAAGGTTTTTAATATCTTGCTCTTTTTTCCTTCTGGTGTAATGTGAATGTTGTTACAATTGACATTGTCCCAGAGGCTGTTTAAACTATCTTCCTTCATTTGGATTCTTTTTTCTTGTTGTTGTTCTGATTGGGTGTCCTCTGTTACCCCACCCTCTGTTGGTGATTTAATCCTCCTCTTCATCCACTCTGTTGATTCCCTCTGATGTGCTTCTTCATTTCTGACTGGCTCCCTATTATGTTTTCTGTTTCCATTTTTACATTTTTTAAATATCTTTGTTAAAGTTCTCACTGAGTTCATCTATTCTTTCCCTAAGTTCCTTGAGCATCCTCATAACCAGTATTTTGAACTCTGCATGTGGTATACTACTTATCTCCACTTTGATGAATTTTTTTTTCTGGACTTTTTTCTATTCTTTCATGTGAGACATGCTTTTTTGTCACCCAATTTTAGTTGCCTCCATGTGTCTGTTTTTGTGTATTAGGTAGTGTTCCCAAGTCTCTCAGTCTTAATAGAGTGGCCTTATGTAGTAAGTGTTCTATGGGGCCCCTTTGCATAAGCTTGGGAGGGGTCTAGCTGCAGGCCAAGTTCAACTACAGTCTGTGCATTTTTGGTGCCACCTAGTAAGAGTCACCAAGCAATACACATATGGTTGCTGCCCATACAGGCTTATAGGTGCCTAAAGGGGCCAAGTCAGAAACTGAGGCCAGCTGCCACTGGTGTGAGCCTTGGGGATGCTCAGCAAGAGGTACAGGGCACCTGGAGGCCAGATGCTGTTCCTTTGGTTCCTGTGAGCCTTTGAGAGATTTTATGAAAGTTTGTCGCAGAAGCCAAGACAGCACATCTGTATGGAATAAATCACTGGACGAGGCTTGGTTGGACCTAGAAGTTGGGAGAAGCAGAATCTTAGAGAATTCCCTGAATGGAGTGACTTGTGTTATCCAGGTTGATGGCTCCTGCCTATGCAGGCTGGGAGGGGGAAGGGTCAGCAAAGGAAAAATGGCTTCTCACTGCACTGCAGTCTGGGAGCAAGCCACCTCTCCGGCCCTCGCCTTCAAGCCTGACAGATTAGTGCCTCTTCGTATTTCTCTGTTGTCCCTCAAGCAGCTGCCCCAATGCTAGAGCTCAGAGTAAATGAGTCATGCTGAGCATGGGCCCTTTAAAAGGAAAGTCTCCTATTCCTGTAGCCCTCCATGTCACTTGGCTGCAACCTCAACTGGTTTGTACATCCATAGTTCCTAGGAACTTCTCTTCCCAGGAATGGAACCCTGGGCCCAGTGTGTGGCTGGGACCTCTCACTTCTCAGGTCTAGGAGGTGGCTCTGAGCCAAGATAACCCTCATGATCCTTGACTGCCACACATGGTCGTTGGACCCAGCTGTTTCATGTTTCCACCCCTCCTACCATTTTGAAGTGACCTGTTATTTGAAGTGACCTAGTTGTAGGGTTTCTGTTCACCCAGACCTCTATCCACTCCATGTATTGGTTGCCCTGTAGTTATAATTTTGATGTTGTCACTAGAGGAGGCATGCACTACCTTTACATTCTACACCATCTTGAATCCTTTGCATGCTATTTCTGATGAAGAGCAGAGTTACAGTGTAATGTAGGGCATGTAGAAACACTGACTTTTGTGATTCATTGACAGGAAAATTACTACTTAGCCATGTGAAGTATAGAAGGACACTGAAGATTCATCACTGATCAATCTTATTTACTTGAGTATGTAAAATTTGGGTTTTAAACCTTAAACCAAATTATAATAGTGTATATACATTTTTGTGAGCTGCAATAGATATCTAGATACTCAACTACTTTATAAGGAAGTTAATTCCATCCAGTTGAATGTTTTACTCTCTGAAGTTTTTATAGTTCTAATAAAACTATGAGGTAGAGGACCAAATAAATATTTTGTTAATGATATAATAAGAAAAAGAAGTACATTAACCCCGTTTTGGGTTGATTAATGATGGAGCTGTTCATCACTATGCAGGTATTTTTCATATCAGTTTTAAATTAGTAAATGAATAATTCCCTTTGGCATAAATACATATGTTAAATGTGGTTGCAGACAGCCTGAGAATCCTCTTATAACTTTTAGCAAATTGCAGCCACCTGCAAGTTAATGGTTAACATATTGAAGTCACACCTATTTATCTTGAAACTATAGGTTATGTCAGGCAACTTAACCCTGTAGTGTCCAAGATGATTAAAACAATGAGAAGCACTAAAGTCATCATGAATAATGACAGTGACTCAATGTTGGGTAGGCTCTCCTTGTGAATCTAAGTCAAAGTGAAATAGTGGTTCTTACATTAAAAAAATGTGCTGTCATGATTGGAGTAACATTTATAGGAACTTTATTTCAATAACATTTTTGCCCTTCAACTGGAAGTTACACAGGTGAAATCACTCTGTCTACATATATAGGTTATCTATCTATCTTTCTATCTATCTGTAGTGCAAGAGACAGAGGGTTAAGAAGACAGTATTTGGAGGTCAACCATCTTATAACTTTAGGCAATATCTGTTATATATATATATGTATATATATATGTGTGTGTGTGTGTGTGTGTGTGTGTGTGTGTGTGCACGCGTGTGTGTGTGTGTATTGCTTAAATACATATGTTTATATGTTTTATGCATAGATGCCTATGTTTTATTTTTATTTTTATCTAACATAATCTAAATAATATAGATTATATGTAATAAAATAAAAAATAGTATATTTATTTAGATTATTTTATTTGGTGATATCTTAACCAATTAAATATATGAATAACATTTGCTAGTGTTGTGATATTATTCTTAAGCACTGCAGCTTTTAGTGCTTTGATAAATGATATTATACACTTTCAACCACTTTTATTTAAAGTGGCTTGCTGGCTATTAAAGACTGAGTGCCTCAGGCTGAGAGGCATCTTGGCTGTGAATATGGGTAATTATAGACATTCCTGAGGCTATTAAATTTGTAATGCTCTTAAAACATCTACTGCTTCTTAGCTTTGATTATATGACATCTGAAATTGTTAGGCTGGATTAGGCGTGTCTTGTATTAAGCATTTGGGTCATAAGCTCTCTAGATGAAGTCTTATCTGTGTTCTATGGTGTAAAACTACATTTCTGCAACTTTATAAGTATTAGCTAATACTTTGCTTTTGAAGATGTAATGTGTCTTTCTATGTTATAGTTGAGTTCCTTGTTTATGTAGCATTTCTGTAGACAGTGAATAATTAAATCTTGTATTAGATCTCATTACTTGTGGAATTATATACTACGGGTAAAATTGAATACACACAGGGCATTGGTATTTGTATGTCACATTGACATATGCAAATATAAATATATAAAACAATAGATAATTTTTAAAGCTATAAGCAACCTAAGATATAATCTTGACCAAATTTCTATATTTTTTAGTCAATAAAGCTCAGTCAGATAGAGTTCATATGATTTATACTGTTAAAGCAGGTTATTGGCAATATTGAAACTATATGGGACTATAGCTGCCAATTATCAATAGAGAATAATAGCCCATTATGTTAATATAATCTACTCTTTGTAAAATAGCAAGCTCCCCCCATTTTATTTTCTCCTAAGTAAATTTATTACAGTGGATAATTCAGTTGTTTGTGTGAATAAACCTGATGGTTGTTATTCAGGTAGAATACAAATAAAAATTAATAATAATTAGTTTCTGACAGTTCTATCTTGTAAAATTGCCTGAATCTATTTTACAGTACCTGTACTTTTTAAAGAATTCAAGTCATTTCTCTCTAAAATAATCTATAGATGGAATGTTTCAGGAAGAAAATAATTTGGTATAAAATAGTGATACAACCTCTATTACCTTCATTAGGTAAGAGTTGAAAATGACTGAGTCCTCAACCTAAATTTCAATGACAAGTATAATTGGCAAGAAAAAAATCAGTCAAATTTTATGTACTGGAAAATTCTAAAACGAGACAGAACTTTTTACAAATCCTGGCTCTGTTCGCTTTATCATTTGAGGATAGCTATTTACCTCAGTGAATCTCAGTTTCTTCACCTGTCAAATGGAAATAATGCTACATTAAGCTTATCTATTTATGAGTATTACATAAAATAATGATTTTAAAGTATGTGTCACAGAAAATGCCTGATACATGAAGATGGTGTGACTTTTTTTTACCACAGGCCTCCATAAATAAGTCCTAGATCCCATAAGAAATAACCCTTGACTTTTAGAGACCCAGAGTTAAAATGACACTAAATACCAAAGAGCACCAGGAATGTGGATCAGGCAAACATTTCTGAAAAAAGAGAATAATTGAATTAAAATTAGTATCAATTTTTGGCCATTCGGGAGATAAGATGAAGTGTAAGTGTATATTATAATGAACACATAACCCTTTTCAAGAACGCAGAAGAAATAAAGAAAATTAGAAACCTGACTGTTATCCATATAAGAGCCATTCACTGGGACTTACTCTAGAGAGGATTTGATTTAAACCAGAGGTCTCTAGTTGTTCAAGTCTATATCTTGTGTAACTGCATAGCATTTGATTGTTTCTAAAAAACCCTAGTATGGAAGGTAGTGGTTATATTTCTCACTTGATTTTTGTCATCCCTTTTCCAAAACTTTGGTTTTAAAATCAAAGCTTATTTATACGTTTCTAGTGCTTCCTAGATTGTTTTTATCCTTAACTACAATTCATCTTTTCCTGCATTTTACAAGAACTTTCTAAAAAGACTAATACTCAATTATCGGTGTTAAATTCACATTGAAAAATGATGCTAGGGAAGAATAAAGGCTGTAGAAACCATAATAGAAAATAATTAAAAGCTAAAAATTCAGAACTTTTTCTAGCTATGAAAGAGTACCTGGTAGTTCGATTAAAAAACAACAACAACAGCAACAACAACAACAACACACATTTACACAGTGACATTAAGACATCAGAGAAAAATGGTGGTCAATAATTGAAGGACAGTGATTGTAAAGAGGAGGAAAATGTGTTTAAGTGAATCCTATATTCACTCTTTTCCTCCTAGGGAAGTTAAAGACTATTAGCGTAGACTTTGGGACTAAAAAAAGTAGCAACATAGAGTTTGTGAAAATACCATCAACATGGGAAGAAAATAATTGGATCTCAAGACTACCATAGAGTCAGAGTCTGAGAGTATAAGATTTTGGAAAGGAGGAAATGGCTGAGAATTGAACTCTGTATTCTGTGTGCATTTTTCCATTTAGAGGCATTTTTTCTAACTTCAAGCTTCACAAACACCCAGGCAGGACACAAAGAAAAGAATGTTACATACAGTGTTCATGGATTTAGTGATACTATATTATTATAGCAATTCTCCCAAATTGATCTATAAATTCAATGCAATCTCAATATCAGCTAAATTTTTGTGGAAATTGACAAGCTGGTTTTTAAATGTTCACAAAAGTATAAAGGCCCAAGAAGAGACAAGGCTAGCTTGACAAACAATGTTAAATATCTTGCACTACCAGTACAAAGATTTATTATACAGCCTCAGTGACTAGAAGTATAACACTGGCTCAAAGATAAACAGACCAACTGAACAGAATAGAGTATCCAGAAACAGGTTCACACTTACATTACAATGCAATGAAGAAAATATGTTCTTTTCAATAAATGGTGTTGGATCAATTGCATGTACAGATGGGCAAAAATAAAAATAAAACTTAACTCCTACCTCCCATCATTCACAACATCAGTACCAGATGTATTATAATAATACAAGTCAAATTTTAAAAATGGTGCTAAAAAATATTAGGGGCAAATATCATCATAGGCAGTGGTTTCCTAAAAAACCATTAAAATGCTCATCAAAAAGAAAAAAATAATTAATAAATTGCTTCATTCAAATTGAGAACATCTCATAAAAAGACATTTTTTTAAAGTTGAAAAGGCAAACCACAGAATGGGAGAAGATATTTCTAATACATCAATCCAATACAGAACTCATATCCAGACATGTAAAGAACTTTACAAATCAACAAAGACTTAATAGTTCAAATTGAAATTTAGATAAATATATAAATAGGGACTTCATAAAGGCCAATATAATGAACTGAATGTTTGTGTCCTCATCACAATTTATATGCTGAAGCCCAAACTTCCCAATGTAACCATATGTATGGAAAGAAGGTCTATGGGTAGGTAATTAAGGTTAAAAGAAGTCAAAAGGGTGGGGCCCTAATCTGATAGCATTAGTGTCCTCATGAGAAGAAACACCAGAGAGCTCTCTTTTTATCGTGTGAGGGTATAGTGAAAAGGTAGCCATTTGAAAGCCAGGAAGAAGTCCCTCACCAGAAGTTGACCATGTAGGCACCCTGATATTAGACTTTTAGCCTCCAGAACTGTGAGAAAACAAGTTTCTATTGTTTAAACTACCCAGTGTGTGGTATTTTGTTATGACAGCCCAAGCATACTAATAAAAAAGATATCGAAACTGCCATAAGCATATGTAGAAAGGTGCTGGACTTCATCAGTCATGAGTAAAATGCAAATTTAAAACACAATGAAATACCATTGCACACTGACCATAATGTGGGAAAAAAATGAATACAAAATGATGGAAAGGGTGTGAAGCAACTATAATTCTTGACCACTGCTGGTTGGATTTTAAAATGGTTCAACCACTTTAGAAAAGTGTTTTCCAGTGTCTGTTAAAGCTGAAAATGTGTATCCAAGGTAAATGAGTATGTCCATTAAAATACATGAAGCCTGACTGTAATGTATTTTAAGAAAAAAAGTGATTTACCTTTAAGGTACTGTTATGAAAGTATTGTATCCAGAAAGAGGAGATTGTAATTTATTTGTCAGATATCTGGCTTTTCTTAACTTAATACCCTAGTATTATAATTATCAAATGATTAGCATAAACCAGGTTTTACTAATTTTATTTTACCAATTATAGTTCTAGACTTTCAAAACTATGATCTTGATTTTGGCAACTAACAGAATTATCTTAAAAATTGATGAATTTTAGCAATACATGTGCACACAGAAATGAGCATGGAAGAGTTAATAACATCCTGCAAAGCAAAAAGTGGATGAAGCTATAGGTGAGTTGTCACCAAGACAAAAACTTTTAGGCTTTTAAAATGAGAGCACACATAAGGTGACTCAGACCCACTCATGTCACTTGCTGAAAGAAGCCTCAGTTGATATTGTGAGAAGCTTCATCTCCTAGATAGTTTTATCACTATCAAGAGCCTGGTTGTAGGTTAAGAAACCTAAGTTTTTGAGCATGCTGAGAAAAACTTCATCATTTATCATCCATGGAGACACATTCATATATACCATGGTTTTGAGACTAACATATATAAAATCTGAATTCTAATATATTAGCTTAAAAACTAATTATAATCCCAGAAATTAAAATACTCAAACATGCCAATGAAAGCCAAATTATTGGATAGATTATTTGAAGCTGAACAAAGGGATTTCATATATCAGATGTTTATGGCCCAAGCTAGGATATCCAGATGCATACAAATTACAATTGATAAAACCCTGACGATGGAATAGAACTCTTAATCTCAATTGTTATTTTTCTTTCCCCTCAGTGGGGCTTGAATGTATACTACCAATAGATGACTCAATATCTTTCCTTCCCTCTCTTTCTCTCTCCCTCTTCCTCTTTCTTTCCCCCTCCCTCTCTTGCTTTATATTTTCATGTCTAACTAAATTCTCTTTGTATTGCTTGTCTTCAAATATATTAATATATTGAAACATTTTAAAGTCAAGCTGCAAACTGGATGTGACTGTCTTTTTGAAGTGACCGGTCTGACCCATTCATTTTATAATGATGTTGAAAATCATATTTGTCTATTTTTCAAAATTTTAAGGAAACTTCCCTCAATATATTGACTATATCAAGTAAAGACATAAACAAGGATCACTAAAATTTCTTTTTTCCTCCCTTCTTTGAACAGGAAGGTCTGTAAAATTTTTCTTACAGGAGAGGGGACAAAGGGGTCTTTTGAAGCAGGTAGCCATTTCTTAAAGAGTTCAAATTCATATATAAATTAATGCATTTAGTATTTGACCAATAAACATTCTTATTAGAGTATTATATGCTAGACACTAGGAGCATGGAGATGCAGAGTTCAAGGCATGCTTTCCCTGAGTAGTCATGATCTGTAGGGAAGACAGGAAAGTACATGGCTTATTTCCAAATTTATTGATGGTCTAGTAAGATAAATTCAACTTAATGTAATAAATATTATGATAGAGAAATGAATGGCTATATACAAAAGCACAAGGAAGTTAGATTCCTCATTCTAGCCCAAAGATGGAGGATGGGAGGAATGTTCAAACCAATAACAGATGGAAAAGTCAAAGATACAGGAAAGAGAAAGAGGAGGTATATTTGATGGGGCAATTTCTTTAAGCAAACCAAGCTAAAAGTTTGTCTAGTAAATAATTGGGGTGTAAGTGGGGATATAGATAATAGTGGATGCCTACATAGTATTTGTAGATTAGTGGTAAAGATCTCGAGGGAGGGTTTTGCCTGTTAGCTTCCATTATTTTTGTTAAACAGGGGAGGGAACTTGCTTTAAGTGAAAGAAAGATGCAACAAGGAAATAGAAGAGAAAATAGATTAATTTGAAGACCATAAGTTTATTGCATAATAAATATAAAGAATTAAATGTTCTTGTTCAGCAACCACCAGTAGTCCAGATAGTGAGAAGGGATAGGATAAATTATCCGGGGTTGGTATTGTACAAGTCACATATAAAGGGAGAACAAGAGGAAGGGGGTGATGGCATGATGGATCACATGATAGAGCATAGATAGAAAAGAAGGAATTAAAAATGAGCTAATAGATTGAAGGTAATTAGGGTGGTGTGTGTGTGTGTGTGTGTGTGTGTGTGTGTGTGTGTGTGTGGCATGAGATAAAGAGGCTGGAAGGTATAATGAGCTGGAAGAATTATGTCTGCATTTAAATGAATCTCAGCAGTTAGACATAGAGATAGCTAGATCAATAAAAACATATAGACAACATCCTACAGTTAAAAGGTAACTTTGTAAAATAGCAGACATAGAGACTAAAGACATTATGAGGTTAGTTCTGTTAAAATGAAGTCAGGGGTCCAACATGACCCAATAATAATTATGCAGGACTCAAATGAGAGCAACGGGTATTGCCTGCTTGGAAAGATTTTAAATAATCTCAAGGATTTTAACAATAGTTTAGAGAGGAAGGTTATGAATTATTGTGGGGTACTACAGCCAAGTCAACATTGGGATTCGAATTCAAGCTATCTGTTAAACTAGTTGGCCAGGAAACCATCTCTCTCCCTCCGGTTTTTATTTATAATAGTTTTTCATGAGGATTTTGTCTTCTGGCAGCAAGGGAAAAAAAATGAACAGTGTTCATACTTCTGGAAGAATATAAAAGAATATAATGTGACTCCAATGATTATATTTAATATCTTGAGGATTTTTCAATTTTATGAGAGGAGACAACTCTAGGAGGGAGGAAATATACCAAGTAGAACCCTAGGTGAAAACACAGATAACTTTAGCAGGTCTGGAATGGAAATACCTGTGTCAATTGGTCCTGACTTAATTTTAGCAGATGTGTGACATCCACTGGAAAGTAAAGAAATGCTTGTTGAAGGTTGTACTTTCAAGAAGGTTGATGTCCTGCTAACACAAATTTGGGGGTCACTATTAAGTAAACTTTTGATAATAATATAGCCTCACTTGTACCGATATAAAATAAAACAAGGCCATATCACTTTTGTATCTGTATACAATCTATATTTTATATAATCTATACTTTATGTACGTATGTAATCTAATCTGATTTTATGATTCAGCTAATTATTTAGGATAGTACAGATATTTATTTTTAATGTGTTGTTTAATATATTAAATTTATGTTATTATGAAGTCCTGATTAAGAGGGTTTTTAACATTTTTCATGAGAATCCCAGGCTGACCTCATGACCTTTAAAACCCAAACTCTGAGGCCTATCATGAGAAGGCTGGTGGACAGACCTGTCTTAATATACACATTAGAATGCTGTCTAAAAAGTGTCTTCTTCTTTTTGATATTATATTATTTTCCTCTTATTGCTGTAACAAATTGCCACGCATTTACTGGCATAACATAATATAAATTTATTATCTCACCGTTCTAGTGGTAAGAAGTCCTAAAATCAAGATGTTACAAGGCTGTGTTCCTTCTGGAGCCTCTAGAGAAGAATCAATTTCCTTACCTTTTCTATCTTCTAGAATCCAACTGCATTTCTTGATTCATGGCACCTTCTTCCATCTTCAAAGCCTCCATCTTCAAAGCATCTTTAACTCTCTTCCTCCCTCTCCATCTCCCTGTGTCTCTACGTTTTCCTTAGTCCCTCATTTTCCCTCTGTGTTCCTCTCTCTCTGTCTCTCTTCAATCTCTCTGCTTCTTTCTTAACATCTTCTCTGACTGACTTTCCTGCCACCCTCTTCTAAGGACTCTTGTAATGTTTAGCTTACCTGGATAATCCAAAATAAACTCCCTATCTCAAGATCCTTAACTTAATCACACTTACAAAGTCCCTTCTGCCTGTAAGGTAATATATTCACATGTTCTGAGGATTAGGATGTGGACTTCTTTCTGCACGCGCTCGTGTGTGTGTGTGTGTGTGTGCGCGCGCGCGGGGGGGGGTGAGCATTATTCTACCTACCATAGGGAACACCTCCCAATACACTTATTAATTATGAAAAATCTTTTTATTTTACTTATTTATTTTTTCACACATATTTCTTGAGAACCTACTAGATACCTGACTAGTGGAAGATACTAGGCATATAGTGAAGATTTTGTCCCTGAAGTTAAGAAGCTAGATGTCTATTGGGAGGAAAGAGGGAACTTTGGACTTTTAAAGATGTTTTTTGATAGTTTGTGGGTTGTGCAGTGATCGTGTATATTTAAGTCATATTTGTTGGTAATCATAATATTTGATACCACATTTATTTATATTTATGATACAAGTGTCAGTGCCCTTCAGTCAAAGACCACCAAGAACATAACTGTGGTGGAAAAAAAAATTGAGTTTATTACTCATTGCAGTGAAGGAAAATATATACCATAGGAAGCGTGTGATGTCTCAGTAAGAGGGTGTTAGAAAAGACTGAATAGAGGAATTGGGATTTGGTTAGAAAATCTTGGGGACAGTCTAAGCAAATGAAGACTTGCTCTGGGCTAGATGCTATCAGTAAGACAGGGAAATTCCATGATTGGGTATCTCAAATATCTATAAGGAGGGAAGACTGGAGCAGAATAAAGCAAAGAAGCAACAGTCATTCACATTAGCCTAGAGAGAAAGATATTTGGTATTTTGTGGGTGACACAGTGATCTTGTTTATCTCACTCATCCATGGTCTCAGTGTAACCTTGTGTGATGCTGGTGTTCTATGAGCTGGTTTATGTTCAACAAGAGAACATGGCCTGGTAGTGAGCCTCTGGCCAATTATAATAACTTAGAGGCCTTGTTCATTGTAGTTCCCAGATGTTAGACCACTAGTGTTTTATGCTTCAGTCACATCTGTGGCACTCGTTAAACATGCAGAATTCCAGATCCCCCTGCAATCACTGCATCAGAATTTGAGGATTGATTTGACACACTAAGGGTTCAAAATCTCTCTATAAAACAACAAAAAATACTCACATACAATATTAAATATTTCTTTATGATTACTGTCTAGTATTGATTTTCTAATCTTTTAATTTTTTTCATTTATAATTCACAAACTTATTAAGCTTATATTTATGTATGGTCCTTTGTTAAATACTCCTTAGGAATGGCTGAGCTGTGTCTTAATGAAAAAAAAAATAAAGGTGCATTTTTGAAGAGTTTTAAAAGACACTAATGATGCTTGCATGGATTTAACATCTATAGTTCAATCTTTTATTTTCAAGATTTGCTCTTATATTGACTAGGTATCACATGAAATAGTGCTGCAACATGCAGCAGGACTGAACAGCCATTCTTGTTTGCGTTCTAAATGCACATTTTGCCATCATCTCTCTGCATCACCATTCTGTTAACAAGGCTTAAATCTGAAACCACATAAGCCTCACAACCTCACTCCGATGAGCATGCCCTTTAAAAGCTAAGCTGAAGTTGTTTTCCTAGACCCCACATAACAACGTAAGGAATGCAGAGCCTACAGGATGGAACCTGTGCCTTCAAAATAGTATCCATGAGATTCAAGCCTTTTACTTTGTTTCTTTTTTTTTTTACACAATAGGAAGACAAAGTTAAAAGCAAATGTACTATCTTCAGTACAGTCTAACACAATTATTATTATTATTATTATTATTATTATTATTATTTATTACTATTATTATTATTAACATTATAAAATATGGCTTCAGGTCCTCAAAATATATTCTTCTAAACAGTAATATTTTTAGCATTATACTTTATATTTTTATGCTTATAGGTAATTTTAGAAAAATGATTGTTCACAGAGAACATGCTAAAGCTAAACATAAATTAAGGACTAAAAGATGGTTAGATACAGAAAGTGTGTATTTAGCCATAATTTGTTGCAATTTGAAATTCCAAAGGATAATTAGAATTTAATAGGCATTCTGGAAGGACGGTAGTTAAAGATAGCCATACTCTAAACATCAACAAAGTGTCTCATATCAGTGTTTTTTTTAATATTTACAGCAAAGGACAGGTATTTTTTTTTTGTTAATTCACTTTTTAAATATAACTACCAATTTCTCACAGGTGGACAATTTTTAATGGAGTAATAATCTGTAAATGTAATAAAAAAAGAAACATACAAACTATAAACCTATCTTTAAATTATTGTTAGATTCCAAAAGCATAATTACTCTGTCAAAATGCTATAAAAAAATTCTAAAGATTTTGTCTCAATTTCTGTACTTTCTTCTGGACTAGTCAAAAACAAAACACAGATCTCTACCCTTTGAGTGGTACTGTCTGATATCATATTTAAGCACTGGGTTTTTCATATTTATAGTATAATAATTTATTAGAACTGTAAGGGAACTATAAAATTTAATCACAGGTTTTCTTCTTTTTAATAAGACTATTAAGAGAAGTGAGAATGATATTCTTGGTCAAGGACTTGGCTGGTCTCAAAGCAAAGATAGCCAGCTATTGAATGAGTAGAAGAGGTTAATAAGCAAGAAAGAATAAATATTATTTGGTTTATATTGTATTTTTTAAATGAGAAAGTGATATCATTTTAATTTTAAAGTGATGGTAGAAATGAGATAATTACAGAAAATATTAATTTGAGTTTTTTGATATTCGAAATGTAAAGGTTAGCATCAAAACTAAATAGAGCTATGATCAATTTTTACTTCTTCCCAGGAAACTATTCTTGCTATTGTGACTAGGTTCATCCTTCATTTGTCTTTTCCCTCCCCTTCTATTTCCAGTGCGTCATCAAGTCCCACTGAGATGACTGCCTAATGATGCCTCTAATCTGTAATAATCTCTGCTTTATCCCTGGGACCTTCAATAGTGCCTAACACATAATAAGAGTTGAGTAAATATTAGTCAAAATATCAAATGAATGTATGTTCCCCAGTATGTTCCACAATGCTACGTTTTTCTTTGTCTTTGTGATTTTGAACATGGGTTTCTCTTTGCATATAGTGTTGTTCTTTTCTAAAATCCTTGAAAATAAGCTCCATCCACATGATATGACTTCTCTGAACTCTCCCTAAAATCCCCAGAAAAAGCCTCCTTAACTCTGCTTTGAGCCTATATGTATTATTTCATTGTAATAATTTGCATACACACACACACACATATATGTATGTATATATACACACATATGTATGTGTGTATATATATATATATATATATATATATATATATATATATTCCACAACAGACTAAATGATCTTGAGTATAGAAATTGTCATTTTTCAAATTATCTTCTTCTATGCACAAGCACAGAGCCCAAAAATCTTAGACAATCAATAAAAATTTATTCTATGAATGAATAAGTATATTTATTATTCAGTAAGCTTAAGAGAAACTATAAAATGGTATTAGTTCTATTTATAGAATTTTTTGTATTTTGTTCTACTTTGTATAAAGCTTCTTATTCTTAAAGTTTAATAGTTATAATATTCAAATTGGATTGATATCAAGTATACTAGAATCCTCTACATCAATCCTTTTGTTGTGTTGTATATTTGTTTGCTTTTAAAAAACAAGGAAGAATGTAACCAAAGACATAAGAATGCTCTCATTAATATTCATATATATATATATATATATATATATATATATATATATATATATTGTCCTCTCTCATGGAAATAATTATAGAGGATGAAGTATCTACTTTGATGTTTTCTATGGTCTGAGATGCTTTTCTAAATACTAACGGTTTCTTACCTCAGCACTGACCCTAATTTTATCAAAAGAAGTTTGTAACTGGGGGCACACTCAACCGATCCCTAATCGATGTCAAGGTTACTTCCCTTAAGTTAACTACCCAGTACTTAACTTTTTCATTTGACCCTCATACAAGAGCATATTCAAAAGGATTCCAACCTAACTGAAGTAATGTATTGCATCTTTTCATAATTTTCTACTAGTTAGATGAAAAAGTAATTTGCAACAAAATCTAATTTCTTCTCAACTTTATCTCATTCTTTGCAGCATCACCAGATAAAGCTTCTTTGAAGATCATTTACATGATGTCACATCTTTTGTAGCAATCAGTTTTATGAATTTTTAACCCTAACTCCTATACTCCCATTTTATCTTCTGCTTAATAAATAGTAGATGAATAGAATCACAGTCCTCTAATTTATCCCAAATATTGCATTGTAAAATTTAGGGGAGAAATTTCTTTTATCTTATAATACATTGGTAGGCCACCTGTATCATCAAGTCACACATTTGAAGTTTTCAGTTTAATTTACCCTTAGAGTACACTTCCAAATTGATGTCAAAGCACTTATTTTGATATATGGCCAACACACAAAATACAAAGTAGCAATTTAACCATAGCTCTTACACTCATTTATTAATGTGCTTATTCAGCAACTATCAATTTACTATGAAACAGGCCCTGGCTTTAGTCTGTGGATTCAGTGTGGAGAAAGACAATCAAATTCTCACATTGAATCTTTTATTCTAGTCATTAAAGATATGCTTTAAAAAGCCAAAAAATCTGTATAAACAAGGTAATGCCTTACCATTATGTATTGTGCAGCATATACAGGGAAATGTGATAGTAACTGGATATTTTCTATATATAGGGTATTTAGGAAGGCATATCTGAAGAGGTGGTCTTTGAGCTGAAGCTTGAGGGATGAGAAAAGCAGCTATAGTAAAATATCTTCCAAGTGGAAGAAACTAGCAAATGAAAAGGCTCTAACAAAGGGAAGCCTTTGGTATATTCAAAGTCTTTAATAAGGCCAGTGTGGCTGGGATGTAGTAAGCAAGGTTAGCAGGCAAAAGAGTATATAAATTGCTGTCTAGGGTTAGGCAAGAACCAGATCACAGAGAGACTTAGAATCTAAATGGAAGCCATGGAATAATGATGTTAAGCAAGGCGATAGCACAATTAGATTTATGATTTTTTAAAATTGTTCATACTGCTGTAAGGAGAATAGATTTTAGAAGGTGGAAGCAGGAATTCCAAATAGAAGATTATGCCATTAGTCCAAGAATGAGATTTTGGTCACCCAGAATAGGAGAGAATTGGACTGATTTAAGAGAAATAATAGATAGTGTTTACAGGTGGATTAATTTACTGAGTGAATCAAAACAAACAAACAAAAGACTGCTAAATTTTTTACTTGAGCAATTAAAGAACCATTTCTTTTATTGACTCATGGGCTTTGGAGGAATATAGAACATGACATGTTTCTTGTGCAGCTTCCATTCCCACTTCTAAATATAGCATCTTATTTTTTTTTAATTGGGGAGTCTCCCTCCTCTTACTCAGCCATCTTTTTTGTGTGGGACTTCCTTCAATTCCTAGCTTAGGTATGGGTATGAAATGCAGGTTTGGCTGATCAGCATCTTTAAATCGCCCATCAAAGTGACTGATTTAGTGACCACATTTGGCCCAATTAGGTGTAACTCTGAGATTTTGGATTGAACTAATGGAGATAGATACTCTTTTTCTATAGTGAATGGTAAATTACTAAGATTTCAGTCTGGAACAGCTAGTGGTTACTACACTGAAAGAGCATGCCAGAGAACAAGGCCAATGCAGGGGCAAACTCAGCCAAGTGGTAGAATGAGATACCAGGCCCTGATATTTTTAATCCACTAACGCCCTATATCTGAAGCCAAATTGACTTCGGGATCTTTCAGTTATCCATTCTAAAAATTAACTTTCACATACTTAAGACAATTTGAGTTAGATTTCTTTCCCTTGAAAGCAAGAGTTCTTATTAATATAAGTGAGATATTTGGTTTAGGTATATTAAGATTGAAATGTCTATTTAGGTTTACAAGATTGAAATACAGGATACTCACCCAGTTAAGTTGGAATTTAAAATAAATGATAATTAATGTTTTAGTATATGTGCCCCAAATATTGCTAATTCTGGCAAGCCTCTGTCTAATATATATCCAAGTGGAGATGTCAAATGGGTCATTGCATCTACCAGTCTGGCACTCAGGAGAGAGGTGGAGGATTTTGATGATTATTTGGAAGTAATCACAACCATGATAGCACTCAAACTGTGAACTAGAAAATTACATCTTGGAAAATAAGGCAAATAGTGTTGAGAGAGTATCCAGGGATAAACTTGAGGGCAACCCATTTTATCAAACTCTAGCAGAGTGGGGAGAAATGTGAAAGATTGAGAAGATTGGAATACAGTGTCAAGGAAAGCAAATAAATGAGCTTCAAGACTGGAAACCCAACAAAGATTAGCAAGCTTCCCTGTCAAAACAATGAGCATGTTTTCCTCTTTTTACTTACATACTGAATTCTCTCAGCATTTCCATCATTTCCTATAACTGTTCAGTTATACAAGCCTCTATGGCCATTGTTGGAGACATCTAGGAACTCATTCCTTTCATACTGAATCAGAGATGTGTCTTCTCTGCTGCCTTTGATATTTTTCATCTTAAAAATCTCTTTGTTTCTGTCAAACAGGTTAAGATATGAAAGTTTTAGAGATAAAGGAAAGTTAGAACAGATATGTACAATAGCTAATTAATTCAAAGTACTCTGTTCAGGGGTGTAAACAGGGTAATAAACAGTTCCAGTGAACAATTCCTCGTGATCAGTGTTACTAATATTACAGAACCTGCTGACTTTCTTTTTCATCAACCACAGTAATTCTGACTCATCTTATTCCATCCAGGTGTCTTTACAAGGCCATCAGTCACCCTTCACCCTTTCTTTGTCTCCTCAGGATCTTTGTTTTCTTGCTTTAACTTCTCCCTTAATTGACTATGGAATAGAAATGTATTATGGAAGTATTTCTTTGTTTTGTAATTCTCTTTATTTTTAACTAGATTGGCTATAATTATAAAGTGATAAAAACTTGCACAAAAAGAATTAAAACAGTACATATAAAGGTCAAAATTTAAAACTAAAAGTCTTCCTTTTTTTCTACCATTCCACATCCTGGAGATAATTGTTAACAGTTTTTGTTTATCTGTCTCTATCTAATTACTTACTGAGTGCTTACTATGTGCCGGAAACTATTAAAATGCTTCAACTATAGTAATTTATTTAACCATCACAAAAGCCCTTTGGCAAATAAGGAAAACGAGCCACAGAAAATAATTAACTTACCCCAAATCACAAAGGTAGTAAGTGTGTAATATAAATGCTTTAATATGTATAAAATATTCTTTGACTAAAGAAAAATGAGCAGATGTTTTCAATAAAATTTATTTGGAAAACATTGTGCTGTTTTAGAAATATATTTATTCATGTCAAACACTAATACAATTTTTGGGTCTGCAGAATATCTTTTGTGGATTTGGACTCAACATCTGTGGTCATTCTTGTCTATGAGCTCAACTTCTACTACTAAAGTTATTCTCCCATAGACGTTTTCCCTCTTGTGTGATCTGTTTGGGAATCTTCTCTATGGGAGTTGCTTGAAATGCTTCGAAATTCAATTTTTAATATTTAGTGCTAGAGTTTCCACACAAGTGGATATCACCTGTTGGGCCACACACAGAACATTGTCATAAGCTGCAAATTCCCATCTTTCAAATATAACTTTTTCCACCCATATATTAGGCAGGCCACATGAAATTGACAAATAATCCACTCAGCTAACCAGCAGAAGTTTTAAAGTTTCTTCTCAGGAACAAGAAGCATTATTTAGGCTTCCACCTTACTGCAGGGTATTCTAGTCTGGCTTGCAGCAGCACTGGGGCTTGTGGCCTCCATTTCTATCATGAAGCAGGCATTAATACCACAGCTTTCAATTTCTGTTTTGTGTTACCTTATTATTTCCAGCACTCTGAAAATTCCCATTTTTGCTTGTGTATTCATCTATGTATTTTTTAAATTTATTTTTCAATTAAAGTTGCCATACAATATTACATCATCAATATATTTTATTTAATGTACTCTGAATAATTTATATAGCATTTTTAATATATTTGAAATTGGAGAAAGAAATTAATACATGTGCTCAGTCATCTACCTTGACCCAAAAGTTTCAGTACAACTTTAATCTTGGAGATACATGAATCTTTTTAAGAATGTGATTCACTCAATCTTTTTTACTTATTCCTCAATTTTTAGTATTTGATAAGCTTCAAAAATGGTTTCACAAACCCTTCCCATTTTTGCCATCCACCTCTATTTACAACCTCCAAACTTAATGTTTTAACTTAGGCAGAATTGGGAAGGACTTAAACAAAAGAGCTGATTTCTTTCATTTCACATTGTTTATACATTTGATTACAGTTTTGATTATGCAAAATATCTATATATAGTAAGACTGCATATATTTTCTTATTTAATTAGAAAGAGTAATAAAACTGAAAGCTCACTTGAGAGAATGTAGAAAGTAACATTTCAAAATTAAATAGAACATAGAAAGATTTTCTGTGCTCAGATATCTTGCTATGCTTTCAAGGTCAAGTGAATTTCTAATATAGTTTAAATATTCTTGTCCAAAAGGAATGGGAAATCTAATTGTTTGCTTGCTGAGCAACAAGAGAGATAAGCATAAACCTCGGTAAACTTTGCACAGGCAGACATTTAATTCTAAGTTGGGCAAGTTGATTGTATGACACCTTGGTCAGTTGGTATTACATATGTTTTTAAAATAGCTTTATCAACTGCTATATTTCACTTGATTCTCTCAAAACTACTTGTCTGAGAGACTGTGAGGGCAATGTCAGAATTTGGGTCACTCTTACTAATACCTGATGTTTTCCTATTATGATAAAGAAAAATGATGTTTTTGACTAATGTCTTCAACAGTTAAAAATATTGTTTGAGTGCCTACTACAGGAAAAGCACATTAATTAAGTCCAATTTCATTCTTACTAACCTTTCTCAGTTTGAATTTGCCTTTGACCTAGGACTTTTTGCTTTTTAAAGATTGTGACTTTTACTATGCCTGCTTAGCCACTTTCTAGGGTTTGGCAAATGATTTTATCAATAATAATTTTCTATAGGTACAAACCAAGTCCCTATTTGCTGCGATACCAGAAAACAACAAAAAAGGGGAAAAGTCAGCCATACCAAAAAGAAACTGAAGAGAAGCAATGAAAAGGGCCACAGTAATTCACAGTTGTGAAGAGTGTCAAATAATCTTGCTGACAAATTCCCTAGAAGAAGATTTCTTAGAAGAGTTTTATTTTTAGGGGGAAAAGGGAGCTGTATGTGTTTTGAGACCATAAAACTTTGGAATTTATCATGAGAGACTCTGAAGACTTCCATACAAAGGAATAGAAGTTGTCCAAAAGTCTCTTATTGACTTTAAGATTTACTCATGATATATCTTTATATTTGTTTTTAAAATTAAGAACCTTTCTATGCTAAAGCAAATATTGAACAACTCATATCTGATTTGTTTTCCCCCTATCTAAACTTAGTAAATCAATACTATTTTTAACTTTTGTGAATATAATTTCAATATTTACACAGTTTTTATTACATCCCAGTATTTCTTAAATGGCTATAAGATGTTATTTTTATAATTTTTTTCAGAGATTATGACTGCTTCTACAATTAGCAATCAAATATCTATTTTTGCTTGCATTGATAAACATTACAGTGTGATTTGGCCTGAGATAATGGACAGTTTTTTCTATATTTTATAGCTTTTCCTATGTTTTTTTTTTTACATTTGCAAATTTTAGACAATTCCTTACTAGGATTGTCCTCCATTTTACCATAATATCAAATAAAGTAAAAAAGGACACTGCATTCCAAAGAACAGGTGTCAGATAGTTGTTAAGGATGACTCAATGATTTTTATTCCTAAATATTTGCATTCATTTCAGGACTCAGGAAAATCACCACAAATAATGGCTGTAATTATTATAGTACATTTGTTCCTTAAATTGACTTTAGGGAGAAAATGTTATGCTGTTTTTTATGGCGATGATATAAACTATGCTGATGAATTGAGGTATCACTTATGAACTGACCTGGAAAGGAAACACAGCTACCGCTGCTTCAATTACATTAATATGGAATCCCTGACTATTTTAAGAACTATTTAGTCTTCTATGTTTTGACTAGGAATTACAAAATTACCACTCCTTCAGTAATTTAAATGTCCAAATAAAAAAAGAAAATATGTTTTATTTATCTATTTCATATTTTTATTTTTCTTGTAATTTTAACATAATTCATTTTAATTGTTTATTAATGTTGAATTTTTATTTGTACTTTTGAAGATACAAAGCTAAAGGAATTTAGGATTTAAGCCATGAAATTAATGTGTGGTTCTTTTATAAATTATTTTGTAGTGATAAAATCAAACTCTTCTAAATCAGATAACATTGTATATATCTTTCAATGAAGTTCCAAACTTATAGCTTCATTGGATGTCTCAACCTTGGAAGAGTCAGACAAATAAAAATGGTGATAGTAATTGCATTTAAAAATTAACTTTAGTGTTTTTCTTGATTATAATCTTAAATTCTTATTTCCCAATCCATAAGTGTATATGAGTTAAAACAATACATGATATAAATGGTGTTTGCGTATAAACCACTTTTAAAGTTTTCTTTCAATTTTGCTTTTGTCACCCTTCAATTGTTATTATTTGGGGGGATAGTTTTTTGTTTGGCTGATTGTTTAGTTTTTCTCCTCTCTAAATTATTTGTATGAAACTAAATTATCTAGCTTAGTGGCTACAAATCATATGTGCATTTTTGAAAAAGAATGTTTTTAGAAATATAATAATAGTATAAATTTCTTAAAGTACATGGTAGGAGGATAATAATACCAAAAGGGAATCAGAAATAGCAATTTATTTATATTGTTACACTATTAAATAACAACTGCAGTCATAAAAATAATAGTATTACTAGGTGCTGTTTATGTAGTATTTATCACAAGATCTATACTATTCTAAATGCTTCATATATATTAACTCATGTAATCCTCACAACAGAAGGATAAAGCAAGACAAAAAAAGGTTAAGTAATTTGCTAAAGGTCATAAAGGAAATATGGAAAAGTCAAGGTAAGCCAGAAAATTTAAATAACAAAAATTCAGGAATGTATTAAGTGAGGCTACCGAAGAGTGCAGAAGTGAAAATTATAAAATATTGAGATATTAGAGAATAAAGCCTATCTAATTTTCAGGAACCTGAATGAAAAAGAATGATCATATCATGAATTGCTAGAAGTAAATCAAATTAATCTATCAGGGGACCTTATATCAAAAGACCTGATTTTCGAGGCTCAGTTTTGGTTCCATATTAGCTAGCTTCGTCGGGCAATTCATCTTAAGCCTAGGCCTGGATATCTTTCACTGTAACAAAATGATATGATAAATTTCTAAACACTCTTACTCTCAGATCAAATAGATGACTTTTATTTAATATTGTTTACCACTCACAGATTTTTTGACTGAAAGTATTTTTCAAAGTGGGGTCACTTAAGCATAATGCATTGGAAAGAGATAGAAGAATCCGTGGTCTTGAAGGGAAATGCAAAGAACCAGGTATGGTCCAGAATGGAACCTGGCAGCTTTAGAAGACCTTGATATTGGTATAGCAATCCTACAGTCTTTCACCTCAGAGCCAATGAATCCTAAAGATTCCTCAAAACCTTGGATCACACACACTCAAGGTCTAGGAGAGGATCTGTTTGGCCAGTGTTTTGTCCTGTGTCCAGATATGGGCAATGCCAAAGCAGTGAGAGAAAAAAAAATATATATGCTGGAAAGAGCCTTATATGACCCTGTTTTCCCCTGAGATAATACCTAAATTGGGACAAATATATTAGTAATGAAAAAGATGCTGGAAGTATTCTACAATTTTTTTACCACTACAGAGTTAGATGAAAGATTTTAAAACAAGCAGTGTCTCTTAAAAATCTTCCTTTTCAAATTTTAAGTTCAAGTATATCATTATTGATGCAAACTCACAATATTTTTTTTTAATATTATAACTGACAGGCTGAATATACTTACTAATTTCTTTCCTGAATTTCTATCTTTGATAAACTTATAAGAGCTTCTTTCACCCTCAATAGATAGATAGCTGCTTGAAAAATCACACAAAGAAAATAAATTTTTAAAAGATGAAGATAATATCTGAGTGGAAAAATGGCAAATTTTAATTGAGAATTTTTATATTATTACAAATTAAGTGAATGATTAAAAATGCTAAGAAACAGAAAATTGTTTCACATGGCTCTCTGTTCAATATGGATTGCCAATGTGGGAGAAAATCCTTATAAATCTTAGCATTGCTCCCACACAACCACCTACACAGATGATCGCTTGACTTTCATGCTAACAATAGATGTGTTAGTAGAGCTGTCACCATCTGCAAAATGAAGTGCACTTACAAAAAAGTAGCTGCAGCAGACAGTAGTAATTGCTTATATATTGTGATTAGCATTTTATATTTACATTTAAAGGGTAAGAATTTAAGCAGCAATGACTTCCAGTTTAAATAAATTCAATCCCTATGATAGCTCCCAGATTAAATAAAGTGAGTCCTAGATATCTGATAAATTTATGTTAGAAAACTTGATTTTAAATTTTTTTCTGCTTAAAATTTATTTGTATCCAAGAACGCAGAATAAAATGAAAACCAAACGATTTTCTGATGTACTTATTTCTCTCCAATAATAGTACTTAGAATCATGTACATTAGTTATAAACCCCTTTACAAAGTCTAAATGTCACAACTGTCCTAGTTTTTTTAGTAGAATTCCTTCAAAGGCAGGTTTCCTTGTGTTTAGTAGAATTCCTTCAAAGGTATGTTCCCTGCTCTTAAATCTATTTTATCAGTTCAGAATGAATATTATGGAAAATAAGCTTTACATCATTAAAAAATAATTTTGGCCTCTTTTCTTTTGTTGATTTTTTGTCAAGGATTGAAAGGTTCATGATTCCATTGCTGAGATTTAGTGGAAGATTCTAAGGCAAAGTGTTAAAAAATAAATTATCTGTATTTTTCGTATAGTAAATAGAGAAGCTTAAGAACTCATGTGTTGACCCTGTACATACTTGGAAGGCTGGATGTG
Organism: Cynopterus sphinx; assembly: GCA_030015415.1. Classification (NCBI taxonomy): domain Eukaryota; kingdom Metazoa; phylum Chordata; class Mammalia; order Chiroptera; family Pteropodidae; genus Cynopterus; species Cynopterus sphinx. The sequence goes on from CM057388.1 coordinate 16,155,315, forward strand.
ATAGAAAAGAGAGCAGGCCTGTGGCTGATGGAAGTTAGGATGAAACCCATTTTTCTTAACCCAACACAAACAGGTATAATACAACTCTGTACTGGCAAAGTTCCCATGTATTTCCAATTTATTTACTTCTAATATTTGGCTTGAATAATCTTGTTATATGTGTGTGTGTGTGTGTATAAATATAATATACATATATTATACACACACACACACACACACACATATATATAGATACAGTATACATGAGCTATGAGAGCTACTGCAACCCCAAAATATCCTAAATAGTATTGCCTAGAATTCTGTGATAAAACCTTAATTTCTTTATTATAAACATGACTTTTTAAAAGCCTATTTTAATGCAGATTGTTTTAGAAAGTACATGAAGGCAATAATAATGTGTTATGATTTAGTTTTACCTAATTTATTTATTTTGTTAAATAAATTATAGTTCTATAAATTTATTATTGGAAGGAAATTTAGGATTAGAAGAAAAATAAAACATCTAGTCTAAACCCATCATTTTATAGATGATAAAATTGAGGCTCAGTAAAGGCTCACATACCTAGTTAAGCACAAATCCAGAACTAATCCCTAAGACTCCTGACTCTGGTCCAGTGTTTTTTTCATTATACCATCATAAAACATTAAGACAACAGTGATCTCTTGGGGTTAGGGTGAGGTGGTGCTAGAAAGGAATTGAAAGCAAGAGAAGAGTAGAGAAAAAGAGGTGTGCTGATTCCATGCAATTATTTTTCTAGGGTTAATTCACATAACAGAGTCATTAGTAGGATTGAATTTACTTAAACGAGTGTTAGAGGTGTAATTCAGTTAGCCACAGAACTCAATGATACATATTTGTTAAAGTTTAGCACTAAGAAATTCTCATGTCAGGGCTGGGGAAATTTGCACTCACATCATTCACATCTGAAAAGCTATGAACCTAAAATAAGATAGGAACAGTTTTTCACATATCTGTGTACTAGCCTGCTCTACTGCAAAAGCAAATTGAGTAGAACTGAGAAGTATATAAAAGGAAGAACCTCTTATCTCAGGCTAGAGGGTTAATATTACTCCTCAAAGTCAAAAATAAATAAGAATCAGGCTCGAAAGTATACAATATACAAAAAAAATCATTTCTTATAAGTACATGCTTCAGTTTTAAAAAATCTGTATAGTAAGTTCAATGACTAAGAGTAGCCAGAAAACTTGAAAAGTCTTAATACATTTGAAATAATAAAATATCTTTTTTTTAAGTCGAGGCAACCCTTGGTTGACCTCACAGATTGCAAGGATCTTGTCAGCTTACAATCCCTTATTTTTTATTTGTTCACCTATAGCACCTGGTCTTCCTAGGTGGTCTCCCATCCAAGTACTAACCAGGCCCAACCCTGCTTAGCTTCCAAGATCAGACAGGATCAGGCTTGTTTAGGATGGCGTGGCCATAGACAAAATATCTCTTTTTAATTCATTATATTAGTCATGTCATATTCCATTAATTTTTATGCTGACACATGAGGTAGACCCATGGAACTTTAGGAAATTATTATCACATTCAGTGGTTAGTTTCAGTTATACACTGTTTATGTGATGAAAATTAGCTCATAAATTAAGTAAAACAAGTTAATGAAAACTGCATTGTGTATAGTAGGTAATTCATAAAGATTTGTTAGGTAAAATGTTTCTTTAAAGTTGAAAGGAAATTTAAGGTTTTTAAAAGTTTTTTTTTTTCTTTTCCTAATTAGAAATCATATTGGTTGTTTTCTCTGATTAGGAAATTGATTTCTAATAAGATGATAGAATTGGAATCAGAATAGTCTACATTAAGACAACAACTTTAAAATTTCAGTGGCCCAACTTTAGCCAAGAAGGTGTCATTGGAATTCAGGAGAGAAGCTGAACTATACCTATCTGTAATGAGGCAGTGTGAGTCAGCACAATGCTTTTGTCAAGGTGGTGCCAGTGGGGTCCAGTGAGAAAACGAACATGCACACCTACCCAGCCTTTATTCTACACATCAATAAGAAACTGCCTACTTAAAATAGAAAATTAAATAGTATCTCAGATGTTCAGGATACAATAAAAGTACCACTCATTACACCAAGTACCATGATAGTCACAACTTGACTGAGAAAGAAAGCATCGACAGATACCAACACTGAGATGAATCAGATATTGGAATTATCTGACAAGGACATTATAACTGCTATCATAAAACTGCTTTATTGAAAACACCACTTGATCATCTTAGTAGCATTTGACAAAGCTCAACATTCATTTATAATTAAAACTGAATAAAATAGGTATAAAAGGAACTTAACACAATCAAGGCCACATATAGAAATGCCACAGCTAATATTATAATAACTGGTGAAAAACTGAAAGCTTTCCTTCTAAGATCCAATACAAAGCAAGGATGCCCACTCTCACAACTTATATTCAACATAGTACTGAAAGTCTTAAACAAAGAAATTACACAAGAAAAAGGAAACTTATCCACATCAGAAAGAAAGTGAAATTATCTTTGTAGATGACATGATCATACATGTATAAAATTCAAAATATTCAACAACAACAACAACAACAACAACAACAACAACAAAACTGTTTAAACTAATAAATGAATTCAGTAAAGTTTCAGGGTACAAAAATCAACAAAATAAGTCACATTTCTACACACAAGTAACAAACTAAGCAAAAAGGAAATTAACAAAATCCCACTTACAATAGTAACAAAAAGCAATAAAATAATTGGTAATAAACATAATTAAAGAGTTGAAAGACTTGTATATTGAAAAGTATAAAACTCTGATGAAGGAAATTAAAGATGTAGATAACTAGAAACATATTACATATCCATGGATTGGAAAAATAAATATTCAAATGTCCATACTATTCAAAATGATCTACAGAATCAATGCAATCTGTATCAAAACCCAGTGGTATTCTTTGTAGAATTTTTTTAAATCCTAAAATTCATATAGAACCATAAAAGATGCTGAATAGCCAAAGCAATTTTGAACAAAAAGAATAAAGCTGGAGGAATAACACTGCCTGATTTCAAAATATATTAAAAATCTACAGTAATGAAAATAGTATGCTACTGGCAGAAAGACAGACATATCGACCAAAGTAATGGAATAGAGATCCTAGAAATAAATCTACATATCTGTGTTCAGCTGATCTTGAACAGGGGTGCCAGGAACACACATGAGGAAAGGATAGTCTCTTCATTAAGTTGTATTGGGAACTCTGGCTGTCCACATGTAGAAGATTGAAATTAGACCATATCTCATGCCTTATATAAAAATCAACTCAAAATGGATTAAAGACTTGTATGTAAGCTCTTAAACCATAAAAGTACTGAAAGGAAGCATAAGAATAAAGATTCTTGACATTGCTCTGGCCAGTGATCATTTGGATATGACTGCAAAAGCAACATAGACAAGGAAATCAAAAGTAAACAAATGAGGTTGCATCAAACTAAAAAGCTTTTGCTCAAAAAGGAAACAATCAACAGAGTGAAAAGGCAACCTAAAGAATGAAAGAAAATATTTGTAAGCTATATATCTGATAAGGGGTTAATATCCAAAATATATGAGAACCTCAATTCAGTACAAAAAAAATCCCTCAATTTAAAAGTAGGCTAATGACCTGAATAAACATTTCTGAAAAGAAGACATACAATGGTCAACAAGGATATGAAAAAGTGCTCAACATCACTGATCGTCAAAGAAATAGAAATCAAACCACGATGAGATAATACCTCACACCTGTCAGAATGGCTATTATTAAAAAGATAAAAGTTAACAAGTGTTGGTAAGAAAATGGAGAAGAGAGAGCTCTTCTGCACTGTTGGGGGAATGCAAATCAGTATAGCCATTATGGAAAAAACTATGGAACCTTCCTCAAAATATTAAAAACAGAACTACCATATGACCCAACAGTCCTCCTTCTAGTTATATGTCCCAAGGGAAGGAAATCAGTATCTTAAAGAGGTAATCTTCACTTCTGTCTTCATTGCAGCATTATATACATTAGCCAAGATATGAAAACAACTTTAGTGTCTATCAATGGATTAATGGATAAAGAAAATTTACACACACACACACACACACACACACACACACACACACACACACACAGCCTTAAAAAGAAAAGGCAATAGCAAACTAAGAATTGATCTACCAAATGATCCAGCAATCCTTCTACTGGATATTTACCACAAGGACTTGAATACCCATATCCAAAAAGATATTTGCACACCGATGTTCATAGCAGCATTATTCACAGTGGTCAGGACATGGAAGCAACCAAAGTGTTCTACAATACATGATTAGCTAAAAAAGCTGTGGTACATATATACAATGGAATATTACTCAGCCATAAAACAAGATGAAATACTGACTTTTATGACAACATGAATGGACCACAAGATAATCATGCTAAGAGAAATAAAACAGACAGAAAAAGCTGAAAATTGTATGATGTCACTTATATGTGGGCTATAAACCTAAAAGAAACAAATGAGCAGGAGAAACAGAGATTCATGAACATGGATTATAGACTAGTAATTACTAGTGGGGTGGGGAAGGAGAGGGGAGGTAGAGGGGGCAAAGTGGGTCAAATATAGGATTCAGAAGGAGGGTGAAATGGGTAAAGGGGATCAAATATATGGTAGCTGGAGGAAACTGGACTTTGGTTCATAAACACGCAATAGAATATACAGATGTCAAATGATACTATACACCTGAAAATTATATAATTATATTAACCAATGTTACCCCCCAACAAACTTAATTTACAAAAAAAGTCCCAGAGGAGATAGGAGAGAGAGAGAGAGAGAGAGAGAGAGAGAGAGAGAGAGAGAGAGACTCTGAAAATTCAAAAAAATAGTGGCTAAAACTTCCCATGTTTAGAAAAGACAAACTTACAGAGTCAAGAAGCTGAGTAAATTCCAAAGGATAATTTAAAAAAAAAAAGAAAATTACTTCAAGCCACATTGGAATCACACTTCTCGAAAACTAAAATAAAAATAAAAATAAAAATAAATTGTGAAAGCGAGAGGAAAATGACATTATTTATAGGGGAACACCAGTTCAAATGAAAGTAGATTTCTCATTGGGCTACACCTAAACTTATATAGAAAAAAATAAGCATCTTATCTTATGTTAAGAAAGAGAGGAAGAGAATATTTATGTCCATCCTACTAATAACCACGTTTAATATAAAATGTTAATGACCTATTTAACATTTTCATACTGTCTAAAAAAATTGACTGTTTTTCACTGATAGCATATCTCAGTTCAGACTAGCATTCGCTCCAAATTTGGCTCTCCCCAGGCATTCAGATAATCCCTTTTTAGGTTTCCTTTGACTTAGAAATGTGATGAAAAAGTCCTACTTTTGATTTTTCTCTTCAGAGCAACTTCTCTTGTTGGGTGTTTGGGTCGGATTCTTGACAAAAAAAAAAAAAGGTAAAAGAGAAAAAGAAAAGAAAGAGGAACATACTATGCTTAAGGAAATGCACACATCAATATGGAAATCTGACATCATGTGTCTATTCCAGAAGGATAAGTTTTCATTCTGCCAGAGAATTTAACCTAAAAGAAAGTAATAAATTATGTTGGTGACAATTTTTTTAGACAAATTATAAAAATTTTTAAAAGCAGTGTAGTTTGTTGATGATTACCAACTTATATTTGAAATAGCCCTGGAGTTGAACCAAGAAGATTAGATTCAAACTGCTCACTAACTATATAACCTTAAACAAAATAAACTATTTGATCTTCACTTTATTCTTTAGTTAAATCAGTATACTAATCACAAATTTCAATAGGGTAATACGCAATATCTATAAATGTGGCAGATGTATTGTTGGTATTCAACAAACTAGTTGAATATAAATCAGATAATTTAACATTAGGACCCATTTTTTATGCTAGGGGAACAATTCAATGACTATACTGAAAATTAGCAACTAATAAAAAGAAAATATTTTAAATTGGCTGAAATTGCCCATTGACTCTTCTAAATCTTACTACTCACTATCGGGTCACTGCTAATCATCTTAGTCCTGAAGTCAAGTGACTCAGTTTGCCTGTTATTTTGTATTATTTAGTCAGGAAATTAACAGTATATTTTCAAAACTGAGCACAATAGAATATGAACAACAGTAAATATCTATTATGGAAGAACATTAGAATTTGAAGCACAGAAGAGAAATCAAGAAATAAGTTATTCCATCACATTAAGAAACAAAAATAACTACCTTTGTGACTTTGAACTCTTCATGCTTCATAAGATGGCAATATTAAATTGGATGGTCTCTAAATTTCTCTATGTTAATAATCAATTAGATAACAATACTAACAATGACTGTTTATGGAGTGTGCACATTGAACAGAGAATTACAAGGTCACGCAGCTAGTGAGTGACAGAGACAGGATTTAAACTTATAACTCCAGTAACCTTGCTCTTAACCACTGTGATATGATGACTGAGGAAATGTTTGTTGATAACTTTTTATTTTGTATATTTTACATAGTTAATATGTTTACAATATGTTTATAACTTTTAAAGCATTCTTAAACAACTTTTTAATATTCTTCACCACCATGGAAACTTCTAGCTTCTTGGTCCCTCCCTGTTCAACCTGGCTGCTACTACATTACTGAATTCAAATGAGTCCTTATTTGTGCTGGGTCTTCCATCAATCCCCTTAAAACTATTTTGACCAGGATTCTCAATTGACTCACTTCTTTATTTCTTCCTTTCATGTGCCTTTCTAAATTTTACCATTCTATCAATCATAACTCTAAATATTTGCTTTCCTTACTATCACTCTGAAGCTGCCAGTATTTACTAAAAAAACCAAATTATGTAATTGCCAATCGACATAATTACACTCACAATTTCCTGTCTTTTCTGGCTTTTTAACACCACTTAACAATAATTTCATTTGACCTTGAACAATTACTTTCCACTTTCCTTGTGTTGACTTGCCACACCTTTGCCACCTTCCTTGGGCCTCCTTCCCATAAATAAATGGTTTGCTACATCAGAAAGAAAATATAAGACATCAGTTTACTGAATATTTTATATCCATACAGTCTACCACCAATAGACTGTATAAGCATACTCACTCTCTCTTGTTTCCATCAATTTTAAAACTGTGTCTGTTACACCAAAGCCAAATTTTCTACCTGCATTCTGATTCATTCTTGCTTCCTGGTCCCATGGGTTATTACTTTTTAGCATAGCAAATACCTCTCTTCTCCATTCAGACCTGTACTACCAAATGCCCCCTGTATATCTTCCAGGAACCAAAAGAAAAGTATATGTGACTAAGTTCATTACTTTTATTCCCAATCTACTCTTCTATTTTCATTATGTTGTTTAGAGACATCATTTCAACTTAGTCTCTCCAAACAAAGACCTTAGCCTAATCCTTCCATTTCCTCCATTCTCCTCACCACAAGGTGAGCTCTAAGCAGGTCAGCAAATTTTCTGTTCTACTTACCATTGTATCCCCATAGCCTGGAATAGTGCCTGCCATTTAGTTAATATTCAATAAATGTTTGTTGAATAGATCTAAACTTTCTGCCAAAGAAGCCCTCCATATGAAATAATCAGTTATGTCAACTCTAATTCCATAATTTCTCAATGTATACCCTTTATAACCATTCTTTACCTTTTGTGATCAGGTCTTAATCACATGTCATGTGTGATATCCCCTAGCCTATAGATGAGGCAACTGTCTCAGGTCTTTTTCACTTCTGCCTTCTCTCCAGAATTATTTTTTGAAAGTACAAAAGTGACTTCATTCTTCAAATATAGGGACTTCTCATTGCCAAGGAATAAATTCAGTGATTTTTGTACATCTTTTCCCTTCTGTCCCAAATTGGTTTTTCCTTCCTCTAAAAAGAGTGAAATCTCTCTCAAATTTTTTTAGATAATTATTAGTTTCCTTAATTTATATTTCATCTCTCAATTCATTTATTTTTTTGTTAATATGTACAATACTTTTACATAGTTGTAATTAATGTGCACATTTTATTGTCTCCAGCTTTTAATTTTTGCCTTAGAATATTTTATATGCAAATGAGCATTATCAACATAACCCACATATGGCTCAGTATTCTATTTGATTAATCTTCTAAAATACTTCAGAAAGAGATAATAATCAAAGTCAAATATCTTTGCATAATACAAATATATTCCCAACTAAAAGGTAATTTGCAACCACTGGAAATGTGAGTTAAGGTAAATTATCAGGGACATAGTTGATCAAAATTAGTACTACAGATGTTCCTCAACTTATGATGGGGTGACATCCCAATAAACCCACTATAAATTGAAAGTATTGTAAATTTACAATGAATTTAATGCACCTAAACTACTGAACATCATAACTTAGCCTAGTCTAGCTTAAACATGTGCAAAACGCTTACATTAGTTTATAGCAGGGCAAAATCATTTTGTTGCCACTGCCCAGAATGACAAGAGTATATCATACTGTACATCACTAGCCTAGAAAAAGATCAAAATTTGAAGAACAATTTCTATTGAATGTGTATTGTTCTCACACCATTGTAAAGTCAAAAAAATCATAAGCCAACCCATCTTAAGTCAGGAATCATCTGTACATGCTTAAATGATAGAACAAGTCTATGAAATAAAATAGCCCTATTACTTTTGGGGACTATGCTGTGGTTTTAAAATGTTATTTGGCTAAGTTAACAATTTCTCAACTGTATGTTTTACTACTGTGTAGATGCTACCTAATTTATTTACAGAGTTAAAGCCACAATCTTTCATAAATTGAGGAAATACATATAAAAAAACAGTAATCCTAATTCTTGTGATTTTGACACCAGTCAATAATCTTATTTTACTCTTCATGTGGGATAGTCTAGCCTTTAGGAGTACAATATTGTTTTGAGTCATTTTTTTTTGATGATTGCCCTTGGGATTAAAATTAGCATTATAATTTCAAACAACCTAATTCAGATTAATACCAGCTTAACTTCAATAGTATTCAGAAACTTTTTTCCAATATATCTCATTCCTTCTTCTTCATTCTCTTATTGTCATACAAATTACATGTTTGTTTTACCATATATTATTCACATATTATGCATTATATTTACTATACTTTATAAACCCATAAACACAATTTTATAATTATTGCTTTTTCAATTCTCTTTTATAGAAAAAAGTTACTAAGAAAAAGACACTTATATTATCTTTTATATTTACTTATACAGTTACTTGTACTTGTGCCCTTTATTTCATATTTTAATCAAAAAATGATTAACACAAATAGCTGTACATATTTAATACAAATATCTTGACAAGTTTGAATATAAGTATACACCCATGAAGCCATCACTTTGTACTATAAATTTAATCCTTACCTCTAAGTTTCTGCCCTTTCTCTATTTTCTGATAAACATAAGTGAACTATGTACTCTGACCAGCACACCATGTGCTAGTGGTGAATTTTCTGTTTTTGTTTATCTAGAATGTCATAATTTCTCCTTCATTTCTGAAGAATAATTTTGTCAAATATAGGACTCTTGTTTGACAGTCTTTTTCTTTCAGCATTTTGAATATGTAATCCTGCTGTCTTCTGGCCTTCATGGTTTCCAAGATTTTTGCAAGGCTTGACAATAACTCTTTTAGAGTAGGGCTGGTACAAAATCATTCCCCTACAGTGGGAAGCATGCCTGATTGCTGGGAGATTCAGTCCAAAGGGTGATGTAGCAATCTTCAGATGGTATTCATGCAAACCCAAGTCTAATGTCAAGTAGAAGTGTGTTTTTTCAGGTATTCAACTTTACATAAACATGTCAAAGAACATTCCCAAGTGATGAAATGAGTAGCCATTCACCAAGAAGATACATTGTAGGTAAAAAACAAACAAACAAACAAATAAATGATGTGGAGACTACATGTGTAAATCAAAGTCCAGAAAAAGTATGGTCTAATTAGAAAGTACAGCTACCATATAGGAGCACCACAGGCATGTATGAACATGGTGAGAGGTTGCTAGTGACCACATTATAGGGTTCCCTTCAGATAACTTCACAGAAAGTGGACACAATACTGATGGATATATGTTGAAATATAAAATCAGATTTGCTTCCCAGATGTGTGTTAAAGTAAGGGAATTAGGGACACCTTTGCTGGTCCACTTATCAGCACTATAGACTCAATTCTAAATTAGTCTAAGGTGAGCCTGAGGGAAAGAGAATGAAGGACATATAGAAACTCAGTATTCACACTGGTAAGTACATATTTGTTCAAGAAATGGGACAAGATTAGGCCTCCTTATGAGAAAGCAAAAGAGTAGTGAACTCACACAATGAGGAAGGCTTAAGTAGAGGACAGACTTTCTGTTTCATCTCATCATTGACACTCTACAAGTTACCTGAGCAGGTGAAATAGAACTGAGGTAATATTCTTTCTCCAGAAGATCTATTCTGTTCTTTTTGAGGATTTCAATCTCCTTGCTCTGCTCATCTAGTTGTTTTTTTTTCAATTCCTGAAATTGTTGATGTGACTCATTTCAGAACTCACTGAGTTTTTTCAGAAGTACCATCCTGAATTCTCTGTCATTTAATTCACATATTTCTATGTCTGTAAGCTTATTTTCTGGAAATTTTTATCTTTCTGATATACCTTGTCACCTTAGTTGTTCATGGTGTTTAATGAACTATTTCTCCACCTGGAAATTAATGGAGGTGTATTCTGCTTTTTTTTTTTTTTTTCCCAGAAAGATTTATTATATAAAGCTCTCTCTTTAGCCTGTTGCAAAGAGGACGCTTTTCTTTTGGTTTCCAGTAGGTGGTGTCTAAGGCTCTTGGATCCCTGCTTTATATGAAGCTTAAGTAATACTTTTTAAAATTTTCTTGTAGATATTTAATCACACTCGCTACCCTTAGTTCCTGTTTCAATCAGTGTCAGCTACAGTCTTGGCAGCATTTGCTCAGATTCCCCAGGGTCTCTGTGATGTTTGGTCTCTGAGAGTATGAGGGGAGAGACCCTTTGAGTTGGGAGATGGGGGCTGCAGCTCAGCCTTGGTTTTGCAACCGGGGCTACTAAAAATCAACTGCTGTTTCTCTGCAGTCCCATTCTGCTTCTCCGCTTTCTGCCCTGATGACTGGGCCCTGCTGTCAGCCATGTGGAACTCACAACACTTCCAGGCAAAGGCTTTTCATGGAAGTCACAGCACCATCTCTCCTCCCCCTCCTCCTACAAGGAGCTCCAGCTTCTGGGAGAGGCAGCTTCTTTGTTTCTCCCAGTCCACCACCCAACACCCAGGGTTCTGATCTGTGGTAGCTCTTATGCACAAATTCCCAGCTCAGACATGCTGGTGTGCAGTGTGGGTGGTTTTTATTAAGTTTTGGATGTTCAGCTTATTCTTGATTCAAGGGGAGAGATCTGAGGACATCTCTCATTCCACCATGATTTTTTCTAAAATTTTAAATAAAAGCGAGATAACTATAGATTTGAGGATGGAGGTCATAAAGGGAAGCTATGGAGGAATTAATCTTTGTGGGGAAATAAGGTACCAGCTTTGAGGTCAGATTGAACCTCATGCTATAATTTTATACCATGGCCTAGCCACTCTGTCACTTTATTAACTTCCTCATAGTTGCAAGGATTAAATTATTTTTAGAATAATACTTGTATAGATCACCGTTGCTGTGTTTGACATTGTAGATGCTCAGTAAATTCTTCTTCTTCAATATTATAGTATCTCATTGGAATAAGCAATGAAGTAATGTTTTTGCTCAAACAAATTATCTTTCTCTATCTGTTATTTTGAGAACCTACAAGGGACTTTGCTGAGTGATGAATAGAAACTCCTGCAGGAATCATTGTTTGTGAGTCACCACACAATTAAATTCAGAATGATGGTGGGAAAGGAAGTCAAAGAAATGCATAATATAATTACTCAGTATACACATAGGACTCTGACAAAATGCAGTAGTAAGTCAAATTTGGAAGATAAAATAAAAAAGTCGATAACCCACAGGAAACCAGTGGAGTATTTTAAACAATCTTATTAAAAGTTTGAGATAAATGTTTTTGAAAGCAAAACAACCCGCCATTCAAGATAGCGTTCTCAATCCTTTACCTCCTTCTATATTATGTTTGATACCCTATTTTAAAATCTTGCTTTTCTTCTCACATGAACTATCACAATAATAACCAAACAGTTATTCTCATCAGAATTATTTTCCTGTGACCATCTACCGCACCGCTGCATCCACCTTTCTTTTCATCTATTCATTTATCCATCCATTCAAATATTTATCTACTGGGTGCTGTGTTCAATATCAGCAATCTATTAAAATAGATCTATTAAAAACATATTCCTTTAGAATTCTCTATTTTCAATAAATACTGAGTCCTGTGAGGATGACACATAGTCATAGTCATAATGTGATATGATAAATAATCACTTCTAGGGGTTGCTCGATGAATTATAGTATACCTGTACATTGAATTACTATGCAGCCATTTGTATTAGTAAATGAAGAGGGAGTAACAAAACAGTATATAATGTTGATCAATGTATCTAATATCTATTTGCATATGAATTCTACAAATATATTTTAGATAAATTTCTATATTAATATGTGTACATGAAAACATCAAGAATGACATTCATCCTAGTGCTAACAGTTTTCTGCTGGACTGTCAGAATTAGATGAATTTTTACCTACTTTTTGGGGACATTGGAATTTTTACAATAAACACACATGTGTAATTAGATTTATAATTTAAAAGATGTATAGACAGACAATATCAAGTTGTACTTGACTTGGGGTTTAAATGAATCTCATCTGCATCTCTTCTTAGATATGTCACTTGATCTATCTCTGCCTAACTTCTTCATCTGAAAAATGGAGGAAATTATACTGACTTCTTCATAGAGTTGTTGTTAGTATGAGATAAGATAATCTAGTTAATATTATGTCCAGTGCTGTCTGCCAAAGAGTAAGTGTTCAAAAAAGTTTGATAATAGAAGAAAGAGGAGGAAGAGGAAGAGAAAGATGAGAAAAAATGAATTTGTTTAAAGTCTTTCTTACTATATAAGGAATCTCATAGTCAAAAAGGGTTTTTCCTCTCTTTTGTGCTAGATTGTTTTCTCAGATTTGTCCAGTAGAAGGCCCTGCAAGTCATTAGCACCTTTTAGGTGTTTCTCATGATTGTTCCATGTGAACTAAGAGGAAAACTTAATTCGTAGAAAGAATGAAGTAATAAAAATAGGAGTTACAGGTCATAATTTTAAAGATCTGTCTCACCCATAGTTCAATCCCCAACTTCACAAAGGAATAGAAGTAGATGTGTATAAAATATATTCCCAGTAAGATTTCCTGCTCTGGAGTCTGGTACCAGTTGGTGTTCCTTGTGTTGGCTCTTAAAGCTCCCAAAGGTTTCTAAATGTGTTCTCTTTTAGCAATAAAAACAATATATCCAGAGTATCATTTCGGTGGGGAAAAGCAAGAATAGGGGGTCAGAGTTGTGATGAAAGTGTACTGTAAAAGCCAGTGTGCAGTGACTCATTGTAGCTAGATTTTGCCATGAAGAATCAAGGAAAACAGTAATGCTGTTGAAGCCAAAAAATAACTCTTAATGCATTCAAAATCATATTTATATGGTTTTCTTATCATTGTTGAAGCTGAACCATGGTCTCAAAGTTTGAAATATAACCTTGAAGGAAGATGTGCACCAAACATGGCAAGAAGGCCAAAGAATTTCTGGATGTGAAATAGCTTGCACAGTCAGGAGATGAGTATCTCAAAGGTAAGCTGTGTGGAAAGAGGAGGCTGATTATGTCTTGTGTAAGACCTCAAGGCTGTTGAATATTTCTCTTGGAGAAAGGAGATTAATAATGATTGAGACTGATTATTCCTAATAGTAATGAGATAGAGACTTAACTAGGCATTACAATTTTGTTGATGCAAAATATATGAAGGAATTTCCTTCTTTTTATGCTCCTGAGTTTGTAGATTTAGACTCTTTTACATTACATATGGGACTTTATTCAGGCTTACTAAGAGTTCTCATACAGTAGGCCCTCCAATTCTGTGGTTTCGCTTTCAGCAGTTTCAGTTACCCATAGTCAACTGAAACCTAAATGTATTAAATGGGAAATTTTAAAAATAAACAATTCATAAGTTTTAAAATGTATGTAATTCTGAGTATCATGGTGAAATCTTCCGCCATCCTGCTCCATCCTACATGGGCCATATATCACTTCTTTTTATCACATATCCATGATGTATAAGCTACTCTCTCATTAATCACTTAGTAGCTTTCTCAGTTATCACATTGGCTATTGTGATATCACAGTGCTTGTGTTCAAGTAACCCTTTGTTTACTTAATAATGTCCCCAAAACTCAAGAGTAGTGATGCTGGCACTTTGGATATGAAAAAGGGAAGCGGTAATGTGCTTCTTTTAAGTGAAAAGATATGAACATATTTATAGGGAAAAAAAGTTTATATAGGGTTTGGTACTATTCACAGTTCCAGGCATCCACTGGGGGTCTTGGAACATTTCCGCCATAGATATGTGAGGGCCATTGTACTGCACTTATGTGTATCATAGACCAGTTTCAAACCCTAGTATTGGAACTTAATCATTTTGAGACAACAATCATGATCATGTTTTAAAAATAGTACTTAAAAAATGATAATTATCCCTCAGTATCCACAGGGATTTGGTTCCCAGACCCCTGAGGATGCCAAAATCTATGGATGCTCAAGTATCTTAAATAAAATTGCATAGAATAATATATACAGCCTCCTTTCACATCAGCAGATTCTCAACCATGGATCAAAAATACAGTTATTGATCATCAATTGATTGAATCTGTGAATGAAAAATCCACAGATAAGGTAGGCTGACTGTATAAACTCTCAGAAATCCTTTCAAATGTGTAGAATAAAGTGAACTCCAATGATAATAAACTTTAAAAGGTACCAAATATTTCTTTAGAATCTCTGATAACATATAATTTAGTTGTCAAAAGAGAAGGAGGGGAAAGGAAGCTTCATTTGAATCATTGGAAGAGATTCATTGCTCCATGATTCCCAGAGAACATCTAGAAATGGAAGCACCTGGGTTGTAAAACTTAAGATGCCTATTTCCAACTAACAAAAACAAAACAGAACAAAACAAAAATGACAAGACCTCTTTCTAGAGCTGAAAAGTCATAGAATGGACAACATTTCCATAGTAGTATTAGGACATCAAAACAACTTCAATAATCCAATACATGGGCTAAGATGATAAGTCTATTTTTCCAGAGAGGGAAATGATGATCCAACAAAATTTAAAGGTGCTTCCCATTGATGATAAACTTATTTTTCCAGAAGACACTTTTGAATTGTGTTCTAAACATCACAATTGATGGTTCCAAATAGCATGTATCCATGACATCTAAATATTTGCAGATAATGGACATTAGAAATCTCAAAGCAAACAGTGCTACAGGAGCTATGAATTATTGATCATCAGTGTTAGAACATGCTAACAGACATTCAAATCACAGAATATACTTAGTAAACTTGGTAAAGGGTTTCCAAGAGGCGAGAGTATAATTGTAAAAAATGGAAGATTTGGGATCAAAATACATTACTCTTTGGGAATTTAAGACTCAAAAATCATCGATCCATTCCTTTTAGATGTTTCAGAAGCTAAAAAGGGTTCATGCAAAATATTTTTCTTCCTGGTACATTGCACAGAAATATCAGAGCTTCAAACTGGTATTAAGTGTGGCTGGGCAATGATTCTTTTGGACAGTGGAAGACTCTGGAAGTTTATATGTCAGCTTGACCAGGTGGGAAAAATTGGATTTCAGATATTATTGAATTTCCTATATCCCAGAAAGATGTGGTCAGAGTCATAAACAATTAATTTAAGAAAATAAAGAATATAATTCTCTTTTGCCTGATTATAGACTGAGATCCAAACTCATAAGACAGTGAAGAATCTTTTGCAGTAAGTTCTGAATGCAACACTACATACTAACTATATGAACTTGAACAAGCCACTCAAAATTTTCATGCATCAGTTTAAAATCAGAATTTTATTTGCATGTCAGAACTTACTTCATTTTAGAGTGTAATGAAATGCATTGTAAATGTGATTTTTAAATTATAAATAATGATATAAAAACAAGGTAATGGTTTGTTATCATTAGTTTGATTTTTGCTGCCACACTATGGAGAGAAACCATGATTCAAGTATACAGTAATAGTAATTTATTGACTTCACCAATCCTCGTGAATGTAAAGCTGAAAGATAAAAAAGATTCGAAGTGATATAAGGTTAGTAGTGATAAGCTACTAGAACACTAAAGAGACCTCAAAATATTTAGGTATATATTCTTAAACCATGAAGATAGCATCATAAAAGAAATCATTGGATTCTGCTGATTTTGCCTAGTGCCTAACAAAGAGAATAGTTCCTGAAAGACTATGAGCATGTTTGATAACTCTTAAACCCTTAATTTGTGCTCCCTCAAAGTAAGGGTATGCTTAGTAAACTATATCTCAACCCAGTTATCAATATTTATCTGCCCCATATTTAATTTTAAGCAGAAAGTAGTTTTTCATTCTAAAGGAGCCAGGTATGCAGTCATAAAAACAAGAAGCTCAGAAATAGAATTTCTAATCAAAAAATAAGTAATTTATAAATGGAATGTTAGTATTCAGCAATATATCATGCTATATATATGTATAACTGAGACAAGCATGACAGTATGTTTTCATGCTCATTGAAAAGAAAACAAAGCTCAGAAAAGGTAAACTTATTTTCTCAAGGAACTTGTAGCTTCTGACTCAGACCCAAGTACTCTAAAGTGCTCTTTAAAACCTAGAAAATGGGTTTTATTAACCAGACAAGGAGAAATTACACTGTGACTTTTAGTAGTCTTATTTTAGTCTATTCATCCCCTTTTCTACTCCTCACCCTTATTCTAGGAAGAGGCCTTGCCTTCCTTAGTGGATGCTGCGGTATTCTGTCCAGTTATCCACCCCTTTCCCCACCAGGACTGGAGAACTCATTCTCCCAGCTCATGGGAGTCTTGGCAGTTGGCCACTTACAGTTGAGTCCTTCTCAAGGGAGTACTCTAGATGAAGAAAACCACAGCCTAAGGTCACATCAATTCTCAGGAGCAACATTCAACTAAATATTAGTGGATTCAGGGGTAAAAAGCCCTGGGTACTTCCTCCAGTTCAGAACAACTCCACAGAGACATCTCCCATCCTTTGCTCTCTTGTTAATTGGTTGAGTTTTTCATTGTGATTTCAGCCCCAAAATTTCTCAATTTATTGTCTCCTGTTGTCTAATCATTTTTAAATTTTCACAGATATTGATCTTAAGAGTAGTTTTTAATAAAATTCATGCATGAAAGTCTTTATCTTAGAGCCTGCTTTCCAGATAACCCAACATCAAAACACAGCCTTATGCGGGTGAACACAAGACTCAGGCAGATTCCAGTCATGGTGTCTCTCTCACCTGTATATTGTAGTTGCTTCAAGGAACAGGGTATAACTCAGGTAAGGCCAACCAGAGTTTCTCTTAGGTTTTACAAATTTGGACAGGATAAAAATGTCCTCATTCCTTGGACACAGCCTATAAGGATGCGGAACTCTGCAAATGTCTGCTCATTGCCCTGTAGTCTGGGTGAATAAAAGAAGCAAAAGGCTGAGACACTCTGCCCTTTTTTACCAAAGTGGATAATTGAGCCTATGCACTAGCCTTTTCTTAAGTTAAATTGGATTGAATTTATGCACATAAAATCAAAGGACTCTGATCAATTAATACTGTATCTTCAAGGTTTATAAAAATAAAATAAGACTACTCATTTTTAAGGTGGTTGGGAAAATTTAGGTTTCTTCATATATTCACCATTTGGGGGAAAGGACATAGCTATTGTTCTCTAGAACCCATTATAAAAAGAATCTAGAATTAAGAAAGCCTTAAGAAAGCTGAAAACACATTGTGGTAATATGAAGAAATGAATATAAGCTGCAGGCAGATGAGATAATTAGGCCCTTTCTCTTCTGCTTTGTATTTATCTTTGTATTCATTTAAGTAGTAGCTATTGAGCAAATGATTATTTCTTTGAGAATATATGTAGACCTTTATCAATCCCTTTTAAAAAGCATTCCACCTATGAAGTAATAGAAACACATGGCTTAGATATATTAATAGTATTTGTGTGTTTGATACAAAAGAGATTGGGCATTTGACATCCTTTAATTTCTTTCTGTAAATCTCACAGACATCTTTTCACTGGCTGAAATCTAAATCATTGTGTATATCAAGAAAGTCATATTGGATCAGGAGATAGGAAGACACCAAGGAACTTGAAAATATGCCTCTTTTAAACTGTATTTTTAATTTGGTCCCTATGCTTTCAATCCCAGAGCTTTCCAGTTCCTAAATACTCTTTCTCTAACAACAATTATCACCCCAGTTTACATTAGTTTAGCAAATATTTACAGAGATTATTTATAGATATGTAGCATTTAGCATCTCTCAGACTTTCCCTTCTCTAATGTAAAGTGGGTCTTTTTCTGACAAAACCTCTATAACTTTTTTTAAACCCTGATCATATATTTATTACACTCTCACACATGAATATCAATTTGACTGGTTATGTATATCTAGATGAAAAAGTCTTTTCCTTCAATGTTTTAAAAATGTCATTCCCTTGTCTTCTTGCATCCAGAGATACAATGATATTAATATGATTCATGTTTCTTTGATATTCATCTGCACTCTCTGGAAAGGGAATTTCATTGTTATTCTACCTCACAAACACACCTATCATGCTCCTTATTTCAGTGACAATAGCTTTTACTGAATTCATGATTGTTTTTCTTGTATCATATCATTAATATCTTTACTAATTTACAATTAATTTACATGTGACCTCCTTTTACAAGTTTTTAGGGTTTTCTCTTTCTCCTAGAATTCTGAACATTCCCAGTGATTTGACACAGTGTATTTCCTTTTATTCATGTCCTAGGCTCTTGGTGGGCCAGTGTATTTCCTTTTATTCATGTCCTAGGCTCTTGGTGGGCCATTTTAGTCTGGATATTTATCATTCAGTTTGAGAAATTTCATTCTTTGATAATTTACTTCCATCTGTTTTTTCTTTTCTTTCTGGTACTACAATTTGTCAGATGTTGGAACTAGTCAGTTGTTTACCTATTTTATTAATTTTAGTCTCATTTTCTATCTTTTGTTTTATTGTTCTACTTTTTGTGAGATTTTTCTCAACTTTATCTTTCATTCTGTCTGTTGAATTTTCAATTCTGAATATCTCGATATTATCAAGACCCCTTTGATGTTCTCTAACATTTTTCTATTTTGATACAGCATCCCCCCCCCCTTATTTGTGGTTCCACTTTCTGTGGGTTCAGTTACCTGAGGTCAATTGTGGTCTAAAAATATTAAATGAGGAAATTTTCAGAAATAAATAACTTATAAGCTTTAAATTGTGTGCCATTTTGAGTAGTGTAATGAAATCTTGCACCATCTCACTCTGTCCCACCAGGGATGTGAATCATCTCTTTGTCCAGTGTGTCCATAATGTATACACATCCTGCCCATCAGCCACTTGGTAGCAGTCTCGGTTTTCAGATCTGTTGTCACAGTATCTCAGTGCTTATGTTCAAGTAACCCTTATTTTACTTAACAATAGCTCCACACAATGCTATATATATATATATATATATATATATATATATATATATATATATGATGCACTATTAAATTGCACACTTGAAACCTATTTGATTTTATTAATCATTGTCATTCCAATAATTTTAATAAAATAAAGGCTCCAAAACTCCAGAGTAACGCTGCTGGCAATTCAGATAGGCCAAAGAGAAGCCATAAAGTGCTTCCTTTAAGTGAAAAAGTTAGTATAGGAAAAAACATGGTATAGTACTATCCACAGTTTTAGATATCCTTTGTGGGTGTTGGGATATATCCCCAGTCAATAAGAGAGACTACTGTAGAATTCTGTTTTTATTTTCTAGATAAAATATCTTCTCTTGTGCTCTGTAGGTATTAATGATTTCTGTTTTCTTTTACTGTATATTTTTTCTGCATTTCCTCCAATTTCCTTTTTTTTCAAGTTTGAGGCTCATCAAATGCCTACTAAATTGAGGCTGTCCTTTTAAATTAAGAGTGAGACATTACAAAATCTTATCTTCTGGTTTCCATAACTCTATGGTTATCAGATGTCATATTGTTTTTATTAATGGATCTCCCAAATATCAGTTTTAGGACTTTTTTTTCTGAGGACATTAAGAAAAAAATATTTCACTCTCTTGCCTGGTGAATATATGTCTAGGTGACCATGTTCTGGGAGCATGAAGGAAGAAGGGGGCTGAGAATATCCACAGTTCTGTGTATAGACTTAGACTTTATTCTGCAGTTTTCAGCTCTGAACCTCAACTATGAACTGTGTTCTCCACTAAGACTAATGTCTCCACTGAGACTAAATGAACCCTCCCTGGTTCGGTTTCTTGAGAAACTAATCCTTCCTTGCCCACCGCCAGTTGGCAAAGGGAGGTAGTGATAACTGATTTCACAGCATGGAGAAGAGAAACAGGAAGGAAATCTAACACCTCTGGTCACAGGATTTTAAAATATCCTTATAATACCAGTCACGCTCATCAGCCTAACCTGCCCCAAGGTAGGTAGGTATTTCCAATTGCAGAGTCACTTGGGATTTCACAGGAAAATATAGCCTTCTTTACCCCATAAAGTCAGTTCCACTGACATTTCCTTTGCTATGCTTAAGCCATGTACCACCTTTACCCCTTCATCTGTCTGCCTTTCAGCTTTTGTGAAATGGCTTCTGAGCTATATAGTCATGATCTCAGTGATCTTATTTGTTAATAATGCCTTTCTAGAAAAAATAATTCATCGTTAGTTCAGTGTTACTTTTGAGGAAGAAGACATATGCACATGCAGTGAGACCAGGAAGATTAATTAGAATTTTATATTTGTCAGCCTATTATATGATTCATGATTGCAAGTTTCTTTGATATTTATTTCTGTTTCACTTTTCCTCTGATCTTTTCAAAATAAATACATATGTATATATGTATAAATATGTATATATACATATAATTATTTACTTATATTATATGTATATATATATTATTGATTAATCTTTATAAATAAATAAATATATATGTATATATATATATTTATATAGAAAAATATATGCATGCATGTGTGTGTGTCTGTGTATATATATATATATATATATATATATATGTATGTATACACATACATACATACATATACCATGTTCCTTGCCATGAGATTATGTAAATCACAGTTGCTTTTATTCTGCTATTACTAGAATGTCTATTTTTCTGCCAACACCTATAATGTATTGATATTCTTCCCTTCAGTAGGATGAGATAAATCATAATTTTACTATGTGTAACCCCTTTGATTGAAGTAATCTTATTTTTGAAAAAGAGACTTAAAATTTTTTTTTTCATATTCCTAATCTGTTAGAAAAGGTGTTTTAACTTTGGGTGGTGAACACACAATGACATATTACTGACATATGATATATATCATTGAATATACACGTGAAACCTATATAATTTTATTAACCAATGTCACTCCAATGAATTTAATAAAAATAAAATAAAGGTGCTTTGATTACATTTCTGAATCTGTTACTATAGTTCTTATTTAGACATTTATTTTTTAGTTTTAACAAGTGAAAGCATACTACCACTTACTTCATTTTCCTCATGCTTTAGGTATTTAGCTGTAGCCATTATTCAACTTGCTTAAGTATTTCTATGAGTTTTTCTTCTAGGCAGAGGTGCATTGATGAGTTAATTCTTGAGATGGTTTCTCTGTTTCCCACACATGTAAACATAATGTAACCTTACTGAAAGATAGATTCATAGATAATCTCTTCCTTAAAATTCTATGTTATTTGAGCTCCACTGGACCATCTAGAATATGTGAATAGGCTTCATGGAGTTTGTGAACCAGCTCCTTGTATGAATGAGTATATGTGCATTTTTCCAGGGAAAGGGTTCATAATCAGATTGTCAAAGATATCTATTTCCTAAAAACCTTATTCATTGGCTTAGTATTATCAAACTTTTTTCCCCTCTCTCTCTGTTGATAATTTGTCTGGAAGCTTCTAAGAATTTTACTTAATGTTTTCTTTTTTCTTTCTAATTTACTTAATGTTTAATTTCAGAAATTTCACCCTGGTATGTCTTCACATTTTTCTTTTTCCATTAACTTTGTTGGGTGCTTGAAGAGTTCTTTTAGTTTGAAGATTAGGCTAAATTCTGGGAATTTCTTTTTCTATTATTTCTTTATATATTGTATTTTCTCGAGACATCATCTTTGTTGTCTTCTTTTTGTAGTACATAGAAAGTGTTTTTCCTTCTCTTTCTCCCTCTAATCTCTCTTCTTTTTTGTATTACATTTAACCACTGTACCCTTTACTTCAAGCTTTTGAAAACAGTGGAGCTGGTACAGTAAGTCTCAGTTAAAGTTAGGTGTTTTTTTTTTTATTATTCTAATCTTGTAGCAGGCTGAATTTAACTAGAAAAGTACACACTCTATGAAGCACAACTGCATACCGAGGAATTGTGCTGTTTCATAACAGTACCCATTTTCTAACAAAGCCAAACATTCTAAGGGAAACATAGAGGCCAGTTTTAAAGGTCAGTTCATTGTAGTAGAATTATGGTGGCTTAAAACAATGTCAAGCATATTCTTTCCCCGTCTCTATTCAGCGCTCTTTGGTAGTCTACTGTTTTGGTAATGAAGTATCCCCCCCCCCCCCGATTTATTTACTGTATATGTAGCTGAAATCCAAGGCCTGGGCAGAGCTGCTGATAGCTTGTTTTAGTCCTGCTGGATGCATAGACTGGCCTGCCTCTAGCCTAAGGGTTAAGAATTTTTTCTAGGCTTTATTGTCACACACTTGCTGGATGACTACCACTGTTTTTCTATTATTGAATTGAAGAATGATTCACAATGGTTATTCTTTACATATTCAAATCTCATCTGATTGATTTTTTTAAAATTCCTAAGACTTTCTATTTCACTTTTAGTATTATGCATTTTCCATATTAGTTATAGTTTCTTCTTAATCTAATCAATTTTGGGAAAGATTAGAAAGTAAATACTTGGGTTCAAATCACCATCGCAAAATTTAAATCTAAAGCCACCTTCTAGAATGCTGTTTTTTTTTTTTTTAATTAGTCACTCTTATTCCATACCTTCTGCCATATCCTAATCTTTATTGTGCTCAATTATTTTTTCAGGCAGATGAAGGCTATTTTATTGAATTATTGATCTATATAATTGCCAAGGGCACTATGTACAGGTAAGAGAGGTGGTGCTTTATTTCTTGGTCTCTTCTTCTTTGGACAAAGTCTTGATAATTTCTTTCTTATTGGCTTAAAGCCACTCTTTATGGAACTTGTGTGCTTCCTTGGTCTTAGATCTGCAGGCCTCAGTTTGGTCCGCCAGAAGTTCCTTGCAAGTCTTATCTGCCTTCAGCTTGTGGATGTGTTCCATGAGAATCCACTTGTTTTTAAATATATTGCCCTTCACTTTCAGGTACAGGCTGTGATACAAGTGGCAGTCAATCTTCTTAGATTCACGGTATCTTCTGAGCAGTCAGGGAAGAATTCTCATGCTCCTTATCCAGGTTACCTTTTCAGACATTTGAGCATTGGTGGTACCCTTTCACTTACCTATGCCCATGTGCCTGTCCTTTCTGTGGGTCAAGGTGATTTTCTGGCATCATGCTCAGGAATGGACAGTCACAGGCTTTGAGATGATCAGCCCATCTTTGATCACCTTCTGAATCTGCTGACAAGAGTTAGCATTGGCGATTTCATTGGTCTCATTATGTTCCAACCAGACCTCCTTTTTGACACAGCACAGAACATTGGAAGCAAGCTTCTTCTAAAACCTGAGCATACTCAGGGATATGACCACAGTAACAAAAGGAAAGGCTATGCTCAAAAACTTTTAATGGATCAACATTTCTTATACACAAAAAGAAAAAATCCAAGAAACCTTGTATTTAATAGATCCTTAAATCTAGCCACTACTCATTTCCTCAACAAAGAAGCCATCTTTTTGTTTTAAACATACAAATCTGCCCATTGTTTCCTATATAGCATTGTCTCTGACACTTTAGTTGGGCTACCCTTACTTCCAGCATGACCTCTTCCATTTTCACCTGTATAAATATCAAAGAACTGATGAGACATGCAGGATGCTATTATAAGATCTGGGTCAAGGAATGAGTTGATAAAATGAAGTTTATTTCATTTGATTGGCATTCTAACCTTGATGAGGCTCAGAGAAGAAATGAAAGAAGTTCTTACCCATCAAAGCTGCCAACAAATTTCAAGAATATAAAAGAGTTTATCAATATATACAGCTTTTAGACAGACACAAAACCTGAAACTTTGAGTTTTAGCAACACAAACTGATACAGATATTAACACTACTTGATCATATGGTTGGCCCAAGAAGCAACAAACAAAGAAATCAGAACTCATGTAGCCAAATTCCCGTGAACTTAGAAAAACTCCACAAAACTATAATGGATAAAGATTATTTATGTGCGGAAAACCTGTTAACATTATAGTTTTTTATCTCATTTACTTAAAAGCAAACAAACAAACAAAACAGAACACAGGTTTCCTTTTAGGTGCGGTAGTAAGTAAATGCTAGTAGGGCATAACCAAATTACATTCTTTTCCTCTAGCAACATTTCAAATTAATCTATGCGAGGTCCCCTGGTCTCCTTGATGATAAAATTCTAATGTAATATGGTAAGAAAGCAGGATGTGGAAAATTCCAAATATACCACACTTTACTGAATCTACACTGCCATCAATTTCAGAGATATTTAAAAATAAAATAAATATAGTAATGGTAAGAAACTATTTATTATAAGATAATGTCCTAGCTCTGAAACATTATAATGTGGAAAAATGAAATTTATAGAGTTAATGAAACACAGGATGTCCTAGTTGTCACCAAGGAGCACTGTTGCGGTCAGTCTTCATGACAGTGTCCCGGCTTCCTTGTTGAATGCCCTTTATCCTTCAAAGGAAATACCTAGAGTTGATATCGACTCAGTTGATATTCTTGTATGTACTCATTTTTTAGAAAACTACCTGAGCTGCTTCTAATCATTTTGATCTGAACTGAGAGAAACTGGAGTATAAATTTTTGTAAGATAACATCAAACATCTACTAAATCATTTGAGATTTCTTTCTAAACAGGCTGCAGATATGATTACAGCAGCTATTTAATAAACGCAATAAGTAAGATTAATATTGCTGTACATTTGACACTACGATAAAATAAAAATGCTGCAATCATGTCTGAAATGTACCTAATGTTAGAGAGAAACCATCCATGACTATTGGGCTTATTAGAGCATTTGGGCAACTCAGAATTTAAATAGAACCAGAGGTACCAAATTTGGACAAAGCACTGCATTGTAAGATACAATGTTTGGTAGCCTATAGTGTTAGAGATGCTTTATTAGTTGTTAATTTTAATTAGCTTCTTTGTATTTTTTTTGTCATGGTATACTAACTTTACTTTTTTCCCATTTGTAAACTTTAGTGAATAATTGGTAAATATAATTTTATATATTAAGTGTACAGTGTGATAATTTGATATGCATGAACATTGTAGATTGATTGAGGTGACAGATGCTTTAAATAGCTTTGGTTTTGATCTACAAAAGATATATATGACACTAGTAAATCGTATTGAAGTAAAACAAATGAATGATTGAGACATGCCTAAAAGTTAAAATTCTTTGTAAAACACTGAAATAAGATTATTAAAAAATCAGAAAACAAAAGTTACATATTCAGTGTCACTATTTTCTAAGCTGTAATTACTTTAATTAATGGCATGGAAGATAGTAGCACTAGAAATCATAATTGATAGACAAATAAAAATAGAAAGAATAAGGATTTTAATGTGGTGACTTTAAATATAGTATCTAAGTTAGGGACTTGAGATGTCACAGAGAAAATGTTTCTGCAATTGTAAATAAGTTACTTGAAATATGTAGGAGAAAGAAAATTTCTTTGCCCAAAATGTCAATAAACTCAAATCTAATTTTATTACTTCTGAGATGGTTATCTCTATTCTTCATTGTACCTTTAGGTTTTAACCTCTTAGTCCTTCATTTATCTTCATTCTTTACTGAGCATTTCTTAAATTATAACTCTATATTATGATCTTGAATTTTTTATTTAAAAATATTTTTCAGATTTGTTGAAACTAATTGATATTCATCATGGTATAAGTTTAAGCTGTACAGCATAATGGTTTGATTTACGTATATTGTGAATTGATTACGATACATTTTGTTAACTTCCATCATCTCATATAAATATAATAAAAATAAAAAAAATTTCCTTGTGTTGAGAAATTTTAACATCTACACTTTTAACAACTTTCCTTTATATCATACATCAGTTTTGACTGTAATCATTATGTCGTATATTACATCCCTAGTAGTTATTTAATTGAAATTTTCTACATTTTGACCATCTTATCTTTAATTCCTCCTCCACTCCCTGCTCTGGTAACCACAAATCTGATCTCTTTTCCTATGATTTTGATGAATTTATTATTTTTTAAAATTAGATCCACATGTAAGTGAAATCATACAGTATTTGCTATGACTTCTCTTAGCATAATGTCTTCAAGGTCTATCCATATTGTCCCAAATGGTGGGATTTCTGTGTTTTTTATGTCTGAATAAAATTCCATTGTGTATATATACTACAATTTCTTTATTCTTTCATCAATGGACACTTAGATTGTTTACATGTCTTGGTTATTGTATACAATGCTGCCACGAACATAAGAGCACAAATATCTTTTCGAGTTCATGTTTTTGATTCCTTTGGATATATTCCCAGAAGTGTCATTATTGGATCATATAGTAAATCTATTTTTAAAGTTTTGAGGAACCTCCATACTGTGCCATTTCATAATATTGCCAGTAGTGCACAAGGCTTTTACCTTTTCTCCACACTCATGCCAGCATTTGTTATCTTATGTCTCTTTGATGATGGCCATTCTCACAAATGTGAAGTGCTTTCTCATCGTAGTTTTAATTTGCATTTCCCTAATGACTAGTGATGTTGAGCATCACTTTGTGTACCCATTGGCCATCGGTATGTCTTCTTCAGAAAAATGAATGTGTATTTGGGTCCTTTGCCTATTTTTTAATTGGGTTATTTTGTTGTTATTGAGCTATATGAGCTCTTTATATATAATCTTAAACATCTTATCAGATATATGGTTTGCAATTATTTTTTTCACTCTGTAGGTTGTCTTTTCATTTTGTTGATGTTTTCTTTTCTGTGAAGAAGCTTTTTATTTAGTTTGATGTAGCTCCACTTGTTTATCTTTTATTTTATTGTCTGTGCTATAGTTGTCATTAACAAAAAGTGTTACCAAGACCCATGTCAGAGAGCATTCTTTTATGTTTTCTTCAAGGAGTTTTATGGTTTCAGGTCTTACACATAAGTCTTTAATTCATTTTGAAATATTTTTTGTCAATGATGTAATATAGGAGTTTAGTTTCATTCTTTTACATGTGAATATCTGGTTTTCCCAGTACCATCTTTTCTTCACTGACTATTTTTAGCTTCCTTGTCAAATATTAGTAGGCCATATATGCTTGGGTTTATTTCTGGGCTCCTGATTCTGTTCCATTGGTCATTTTGTCTGTTTTTATGCATACCATACTGTTTTAATTATTATAACTTTATAGTAGAGCTTGAAATCAGAAAGTGTGTTGCCTCCCACTTCATACTTCCTTCTCAGGATTTCTTTGACTATTGAGGTTCTTTCATAATTAAGAGTGTTTTTTTTTTGTATTTCTGTAATAAATGCTATTGGAATCTTGACAAAAATTGCATTGAGTCTATAGATGGCTTTTGGCAGTTTTGACATTTTAACAATATTAATTCTTCCAATCCATGAACATGGGATACCTTTCCATTTATTTGTGTCTTCTTCAATTTCTTTCATGAGTAAGTCTCGTAGTTTTCAAAGAAGAAATCTTCCATTTCTTTCATTAAATTTATTCCTAAGTATTTTATTGTGTTTGATGCCAATTTAAATGAGATTGATTTATTTTTCCAAAAATTCATTGTTAGTGTATAGAAATGCTACTGATTTTTGTATGTTAATTTTGTATCCTGTAACTACTGAATTTGTTGATTACTTCAAACAGTTTCTTTGGTAGAGTCTTTAGAATTTTCTATATATGAAATTATGGCAGCCCTAAAGAAAGATAATTTTACTTCTCTTTTTCCAATTTAGATGCCTTTTATTATTTCTTCTTCTTGCCTGATTGCTCTAGCTAGGACTTTTAGTACTATGTTGAATAAGAATGTTGAGAGTGGGCATTCTTATCTTTTTCCCGATATTAGAGGAAAAGCTTTCAATCTTTCACTACTGAGTATGGTGTTAGCTGTGGGCTTGTCCTATATGGCTTTTAATGTGTTGAGGTATGTTCCTCCTATGCCTAATTTTTTTTAGTTTTAATCACTGTCAAAATGCTTTTTCTGCAACTATTGAGATGATCATATGATCATTCTCTTTCATTCTGGTAATGTGTTGTATCACATTAATGATTTGCATATGTTGAGCCATCCTTGCATCCCAGGGATAAATGACACTTGATCATGGTAAATGATATTGATTTAAATTGTAGTATATCTCCTGGAATTTTTCTTCTCTTTGATTTTTTTTATTTTCATTTTTTTTTCATGTAGAATGCATACTGTAAAAAAAGTCTCTAAATATTACCATCCCTACTAACAAAATAGTACCCCTATCAAACATAGGAAAAAAACTTTACTTGGAGGAAATAACCAGTACTAAAGGCTTTGACCAAAACAGCCTTTGCCTTAATATTCCCCTCAGCATATCATTCCTCTCCCCACAGTAGAATTTCTGAAATTTCTAAATAAATGAATATAAATATATACATAAATGTAATTTATATATATAAATTTAATTGAAAAGTTATTTTTCAAAATGGGAGCATGAATTTATCTTCCTATTCATACTGTATGAAAATAAAAATTTATGACATTTTTTGCCAACATCGTTACATTTTTTTCTTATAATTTCTTATTTTCTATATAATTTACACATTCCTTTGATAAGCCAAGATTATATATAAAATATACTTATTTTAGGGGGAAGGAATGTTTTTATTTATGTTTAAATGTTTGATTTGATCTAAATGTAAATGTGGTGTTTTAGCAAGGATAATTTTCCGGGTAATTAACCAATTGGTCCAATGCCACTTATTAAAATTATGCCATCTTTATCACAGGCTAACTACCTATAGATACTTGAATATGTTTATAAACCATATATTATATTTATTTGACCTGTTCTTTCCTGTATTTCCCATTCAAATATTTCTCATTTTTTTCACCTTCATTCCTTCCTTATTTGTTTTTATATATCCAAATTTTATTTTTGCCAATTTAATAGAATTTACTGTTAATATTTTCATTCTTATCACTTTAAATTCATAGATTGGTTTAAAGATATTTGATTTTTTTCAAAAATATGTTTCTAGCCAGTAGCAAGATGCATCAATTTACTTATTGTAGAATTGTGTGTTCCTTAATAGGATTTTATCATTTTGCTATATATTTTATTTTCTGATAGCTTTTCTAGATAGCTGGTCTCCTTGTCTGCTATTTTTATTTTATTATATTTTCTAATTTGTTATTATTTTTGTATAAGAAAGCTATTAATAGTGTCTTTCACAGAGAAAACGTAATTTTGATAGAGTTAAACTCAATTTTTCTTTTATAATTATGCTTGGGTATTAAGTCCTAAAGATATTTCCCCATGTTATCTTCTAAAAGTTTTACTGTTCTGTGCTTTCACATTCTACATTTAATTCTTGATATATTTTGAATTAAATTTTGTATACGGTGTGAGACTTAGGTTGAGATACTTTTTTTCCCTTCAGTATTTACAGGCTCCAACATGATTTGATGAAAAGGCTATCTGTCTTCCATTGAATTGCTTTTGCACCGTTTTTTGTTGTTATTTTTAAATTTTGGCTTGTTTTTGTTGTTGTTTTGTTTTGTTTTGTTTTAATTTCATTCCTGTTTTTGTAGATTTCTTGAGATTTTGTACATAAACCATCAGGTCATCACTAAATAGGAACAGTTTTATTTCTTATTTTCCCATTTGTGTGTGTTTTTATTCGCTGTTCTTTTGCTTACTCTGCTGGCTAAGACTTACAACCCTACGCTGAATAGCATTGGTAAGAACAGACATCCTTGTCTTGTCTCCTCCATTAGGGGAGAAGCATACAGTGTTCCATAATTAAATGTGATGTTAGCTGTGAATTTTGGGGTAAATGTGTGGGTTTTAAACAAATTGAGGAAGTTCTCTATTCCTGGTTTGCTGATAGTTTTTATCCTGAACGGGGTTTGGATCTTATCAGATGCTTTTTCTGCATCAATTGACATAAATGCATTATGTTTTCTTCTTTAGTTTGTTGGTATGGTAGATTACATTGAATAATTTTCAAACTTTGAGCCAGCCTTTAATACTAACTCCCACTTTGTCGTGGTATACAATTAATTTTTACATTACTGGATCCTACTTTCTAATATGTAGCTGGAGACTTTTGTGTTTGAGTTCATGAGAGATTTTAATCTCTGGTCTTTTTTGCTTTGTGCATTAAGTTGATACTTGTCTTATAAAATGAGTTGGGAAGTATTTCCTCCTCTTCCATTTTCTGGAAGAGTATGTAAAAAAATGGTGTTATTTTCTGTTAATTCTTCTGTAAATATTAGAATTATACAGCAAAATCACCTGGTCTTGAAGATTTCTTTTTTGAGAGCTTTTAAATTACAAATTGAATTTCTTTAATGGTTATAGGAATATTCAAGTTGTCCTATTTCATCTTGGTTGAGTTTTTGTAGTTTGTTTTTTGAGGGATTTATTTTCCTTCTAAGTTGTTGAATTTATGAATATAAAGTTATTTGTAGTATTATCTTTTTTAATGGCTGCAGAATCTTTAGTGATATTTCATTTTATTATTGATATTGATGATGTCGTCTCTATTTTTAGCTTTGTCAAAATTTCTAGAGGTTTATCAACTTTATTGACATTTTCAAAAGAAGCAAGTTTTTATTTCATTGACTTTCTCTATCTTCCAATGAGAAAGGGGCACCTTATTGCTGGCTAATGGGTTTGGAAGTTCAGGCTCTCCACTAGGCATCTGGTCATACCACCCTAGCTGGAAGTGGCAGTATGTCTTATTAGTGATTCCTTCCAATTATAGTGAGGGGGGGTGGTCTCCTTATCATTAAGTGGTATTGAAAATGCCGGCTTTCCACTAGCCCTCCTCTAACACATCAATGAGAAGAGGAAATGGCACCTTGTTAATGTCAAGTGGGAATAAATATCCTGGCTCCCCACTCAGCCTTTTTTGATCCTACTATGGTGGGGGTTTTGAAGAGAGATTAGGATGTGTTGTTACATCCTGGCAAGGGGAAATTTTTGTTTGCAATAGGGCCACAGAATTTTCTGTGGTGTTTGCCTGGAGAGGAATAATTTTTGACCAAATGTTTTCTGTATTGATAAATTGCCCCTCTTGGGCCTTTGGCTAAAAAGAGCTGGCTTTTCTTGAGCCCCTTTTTTTTTGTCAGAGCTCAATAGCATTTTTAGGTTGCCAGTGTCTTTAGTACTTGGTCTACGATATATGAGACAACAACAACAACAACAACAACAACAACAACAACAACAGCAGCAGCAACAACAACAACAACAAAACATGAGGCTCTTACCCCTGTGTTGTTCCTTGAATCCTTAGGGTTGTTGCCAGTCTTTTCCCATCTTTCAGAGTCTTCTTATGTATGAACACACACACAACACACACAAACACGTACACATATACATATACATACATACACATACACACACAATACAAGACTTTTTTTAGCTGTATGTAGCAGGAGGACTAAGGACAAATACATATATTTCATCTTCCTTAAGTATTTATCTTTTAAATTGTTCCATTTGATTATATTAAGATTTTCTACTTTATCAATATCTTGCTATATTTAGCCTATCTTGCTATATTTAGTCTCTCATTTTTTCATTTATCATTCATGTATTGTTAGTTCTGTCAGAATGTTGTTTTGCATTGCATTTTGCATTGCATTTTGCATTGCATTTTGTATTGTATTGCATTATATTTTGTTCTTATAGAAATCCATTTTATCATCTTATTTTTAATGTAATTTCTTTTACTGAATGTACTCATTTAAATTCCTCTATATCTTGACTATTGTGAATAATGCTATAATTAAAATGAGAGTGAAGGTATCTCTTTCAAGACAGGGAAACAACCTAAAGAAAATGTGAGATAAACTAGCACAATAGAACATTATTCAGCCATAGAAGAGGATATCCTACCATTTATAATAACGTGGATGAAACTGAAGGGCAGTATGCTAAGTGAAATAAACCAGACAGAGAAAGACATATACTTTATAGTATCAATTATATGTGGAATATAAAAGAAAAAAGTCATACCATAGAAATAGATAGTAAAATAGCTTTCAGGCTGAGGGTGGGAGAAATGGGAAGATGTTGATCAAAGGGTACAAACTTGAAACTAGAAGAAGATACATTCTGAGGATCTAATATACAAATGATGACTATAGTTAATAAAACTGTATAATATACTTAAAATTTGCTAACAGAGTAGACTTTTTTCTTACATTTTTAATTAAGTTTATTGGGGTAACATTGGTTACTACACTTACATAATTTTCAGGTGTATATTATCTTTTGAAATCTGCATATTCTATCATGTGTTTATGACCCAAAGTCCAGTTTCCTTCAGCTACCATATATTTCATCCCCTTTATCATCTTCACCCTTCCCATAAACCCTGTATTTGTCCCCATTTACCCCATCTACCCCCCATCTCTTTCCTCATCCCACTAGTAACCACTCGTTTATAGTCCTCTGGTAACCACTGACCTATAGTCCATGTTCATGAGTCTCTGTTTGTTTGTCCTGCTCATTTGTTGCTTTTAGGTTTATATCCCACATATGAGTGACACCATGTGATTTTCAGCTTTTTCTGTCTGGCTTATTTTGCTTAGCATGATTCTCTCAAGGTCCATCCACATAGTTGGAAATAGTAGCATTTCATCTCTTGTGGCTGAGTAGTATTCCATTGTATATATGTCCCACAGCTTCCTTAGCCAGTCATCTGTCATAGGACACTTCGGTTGCTTCCATGTCCTGGCCACCGTGAGTAATGCTGCTATGAACATCGGTGTACAAATATCATTTTGGATATGGGTTTTCAAGCCTTTGGAGTAAATACCCAGTAGGGGCATTGCTGGATCACATGGTAGATCCATTCTTAGTTTCTTGAGG
This sequence comes from Cynopterus sphinx, assembly GCA_030015415.1. Taxonomy (NCBI): domain Eukaryota; kingdom Metazoa; phylum Chordata; class Mammalia; order Chiroptera; family Pteropodidae; genus Cynopterus; species Cynopterus sphinx. Next base: position 16,188,876 of record CM057388.1, read on the forward strand.
AACTTCCACATTGTTTTCCTTTGTAGATGTACCAATTTGCAGTCCCACCAGCAGTGTAGGAGGGGTCCTTCTTCTCCTACTTGTTTTCTATTATTACTTGTTCTGTTGATTATAGCCCTTCTAACATATGTGAGATGGTATCTCATTGTGGTTTTTATTTGCATTTCCCTAATAGCGAGCGATGTTGAGCATCTTTTTCAAATATTTGTTGGCCATTTATATGTTCACTAGGCGGAAATGTCTATTCAGGTCCTCTGCCCCTTTTTTGATTGGATCATTTGTTGTTTGTTGCTGCTGCTGCTGTTGTTGTTGTTGTTGAGTTGTATGAGTTCTTTCTATATTTTGAATATTACACTGTTATCAGAGGTGTTCCTTGCAAATATATTTTCACATTCGGTTGGTTCTCTCTTTACTTTGTTGATGATTTCTTTTCCTGAGAAGAAGCTTTTTAGTTTGATATAGTTACATTCATTTATTTTAGCTTTTACCTCCCTTACCTTTGAGGTCAATTTCATAAAATCCTCTTTAAGTCCAAGGTGCTTGAATTTAGTTCCTGTTTTCTTCTATGCATTTTATTGTTTCAGGTCTTATCTTCAAATCCTTAATTTATTTAGAGTTAACTTTCATGTGTGGTGACAGACAACTAACTGTCTGATTTCATCCTTTTACACATGGCTTTTCAGTTTTCCCAGCACCTTTATTAAAGAGGCTTTCCTTTCTCTACTGTATGTTTTTGGATTTTTGTCGAAAATTATTTGCCTATATAAATATGAGTTTACTTCTGGACTCTTGGTTCTCTTCCACTGGTCAATGTGTCCATTTTGCTGCCAATACTAAGCAGTTTTAATTGCTGTTGCTTTGTAATATAATTTGAAGTCGGACAGAGTGATGTCTTCAGCCTTGTTCTTTTCTCTCAGGATGGCTTTGGCAATTTAGGGTCTTTTGTGCTTTCATTCCAATCTGATGATTTTTTGTTCTATTTCTTTACAAAATGCCAATGATAATTTGATGGGGACAGCATGAAATCTGTATAATGCTTTAGGTAATATGGTCATTTTAACTATGTTGATTCTTCCAATCCAAGGACGTGGGATATCTTCTCATTTCTTTGTATCTTCTTCAATTTCTTTAATAGTGTCTCATAGTTTTCATTATACAGGTCCTTCACTTGTTTCGTTAAATTTGTTCCTAGGTATTTTATTCTTTTTGTTGCAATTGCAAAAAGAATTATTTTTTTCACTTCTTTATCTGACGCTTCATTATTTGAGTATAGGAACACCATTAATTTTTGAACATTGATTTTTGTATCTAGAGACTTTATTTTATTGTTTCTAGTAGTGTTCTTGTGGAGTTTTTAGGGTTTTCTATATAGAGAGTCATGTCATCCACAAATAGTGACAGTTTGACTTCGTTTTCTATTTGGATGCCTTTTATATCTTTCTCTTGTCTGAATGCACTTGCTAGGACCTCCAATGTTATATTGAGCAACAGTGGTGATAGTGGACAGCCTTGCCTTGTTCCTAATGTTAGAGGGAAGGTTTTTAGTTTTTCACCCTTAAATATAATGTTGGATGAGGGTTTGTCATAGATGGCCTTTATTATGTTAAGGTACTTTCATTCTATACTGATTTTGTTAAGTGTTTTGATCCTAAATGAATGTTGTATCTTGTTTAAGGCTTTTTCTGAATCTATTGATATGCTCATATGATTCTTATTTTTAATTTGTTTATGTGGTGCATCACATTAATCGATTTGCACATATTGAGCCATCCCTGTGCCTCTGGGATGAAACTCACTTGATCGTGTTGTATAATCTTTTTAATATGTTGCCATATTAAATTTGCTATTATCTTATTTAGGATTTTTGCCTGTGTTCATGAGAGATATTTGCCTGTAGTTTTCTTTTTGTGTGTGTGATCTTTACCAAGTTTTGGTATCTGAGTAATATTAGCCTCAAAAAATGTGTTGGGAAGCATTGCCTTCTCTTCAATTTATGGAGAGGTTGAGGAGAATAGGTATTACATCTTCTTCGAATGTTTGGTAGAATTTGCTTGTGAAGCCATTTGGTCCTGAACTTTTACTTTTTTGTAGGTGTTTGATGATTATTTCAATTTCTATATTGCCAATCAGTCTATTTAGATTTTCCAATTCTTGATTCAGTCTAGCAAAGTTGTATTTTTCTAAGTACTGGTCCATTTCTAATAGGTTATTAAATTTGGTGTTATATACTTTTTCATAATAGTCTTGTATGATCCTTTGTATTTATGCGATATCAGTCATAATTTCCCCTTTCATCCCTGATTTTGTTATGTGTGCCCATTCTTTTTTTTTCTTTATCGAGTCTAGCTAGGTGTTTGTCATTATTATTAACTTTCTCAAAGAACCAGCTCTTTGTTGTATTTATTTTTTCTATTTTTTAAATTTCATTTATTTCTGCTCTAAATTTGATTATTTTATTCTTTCTGCTGACTTTACGTTTCATTTGTTATTTTTTTTTCTAGTTTTTTTATTATTTTTTTTTTTAGATGAAGTCTTAGGTTGTTTATTTGGGCTCATTCTTGTTTTTGGAGATAGGCCTGTAATGATATGAACTTTCTTCTTTTGCCATGTCCCAAAATTTTGGTATGTTGTACTATCGTTATTATTTGTTTCTTTGTATCTCTTGATCTCTCTTTTAATTTCTTCTTTGACCCAGTTATTCTTCAGTAGAGTATTGTATTTGTAGTTCTTCCTGATTTCTCTCTGAAGTTGATCTCTAGTTTCAAAGCATTATGATCAGAGAATATGGTTGATATGATTTCAACCCTCTTATATTTGAGGCTATTTCTGCGTCCCAGTATCTGATCAATTCTTGAGACTGTTTCATTTACACTATATTTGTCTTTGGAGCTGAGATGTGTATCCTGGAGGCAGCATATGGTTGTTTTTTTGTTTGTTTGTTTTTGTTTTTTTTTTTTTTTTTGATCCATTCTGCAACTCTGCTTTTTTATTGGTGAGTTCAGTGCATTTGCATCTATGGTCATTATTGAAATATGAGGTCTTCTTATAACTACTTTACCTTTTGCTATCTGGTAACTCAATGTTTCCATTGCTTCCTTATCCTTGTGCTTCTGTTTTTTTTTTTTTTTTTCAGTTGGCTTTTGTGGAGTTTCCCTTTAGTCCTTTTTGTTTTATGTCATATACAACGATTTTGAATCTTCAGCATGTGCTTACCAATATGAATTTGTAAAGGATAGTTATATATGTACAGTCATCCATTTTTTTTTCTGTGTGTGCCTTATCTCCATTCCCCTTTGCAAATTTGGATCTTTGAATCCCCCCCTTTTCAGTTATTGTTATTTCAATTTGTTCCTATGTCTGCGGAATGTTCATTACTATCTTGTTATAACAATTATCTTCTTATTATTTAAGATTATAATGTCCTGTTCTTCATAAGGGTTGCACTTCTCTGCTTCTAATTGCCCAATAGTTACGTTACTCTTAATTATCTTTTTTTTTGTTTTGTCATTTTGTTTTAGGTGAACTGACCCCTTTCAGTATTTCCTGTAGTGCATTCCCATAGTGGAGAATTTCCTCAAGTTTTGTATGTCTGGAAAAGTTAATTTCTCCTTCATATCTAAAGGAGAGCTTAGCTGGATACATTATTCTAGACTGGTTGTTTCTTTCACTTAATAGTTTAAATATTTGATTCCATTCCTATCTGGCTTGCAAGGTTTGCACTGAGAAGTCCAAGAATATTCTAATGGGATTAATTTTATACGTGGTGATTTTTTTTTCTCTCTAGCTACCCTGATAATTCTGTCTTTGTTGCTGAGTTTTGATAATTTTAATACAATGTGTCTTGGTGAAGGCCTTTTTGGCTTGAGATAATTCAATGTTCTGTTGATTTCTTGAATTCCTAGCTACCGTTCATTCTTTAGATTTGGGAAAGTCTTGTCAACTATTTTTCTTAAAATGCTTTTTTATCCCTGTTCCTTTTCCTCACCTTCAATAATGCCGATTATTCTTTCATTTCCTCTCCTGATAGTATGAACTAGTTCTTGTATTTCTCTTTTGTTATTTTTCATTCTTCAGTTTCTCTCTTCTTTCTTCAGATTTACTTCTAGATTTCTGTCTTTGATATCACTGATCCTTTCCTCTAATTGGTCTACTCTATTTGCCAAACTTGCTATTTCATTTTTCAACTCTTGCAGTGTGTTCTTCATCTCCAAAAGTTCTATTTGGTTCTTTTTGAGGGTTTTAATCTCCTTGTTCTGCTCCTATGTTTTTTTTTTGTTTGTTTGTTTGTTTGTTTTCAATTCCTAAAATTGCTGATTTGTTTAGGATCTCATTTAGTTTTTTCAGAAGTACCATTCTGAATTTTCTATCATTTAATTCACATATTTCTATGGCTATAAGCTTATTTTCTATTGCTGTTTCTCTTTCTTTCTGAGATAGCTTATCATCTTGGTTGTTCATGGGGTGTAGTGGACTATTTATCTGCCTGGACATTAATAGAATTGTATTCTGCTGTTTTTCCAGAAAGAAGATTTTTCATTTAAAGGTTTCTCTTAGGTGGTATCTAAGACTCTTGGATCCCTGCTTTATATAAAGTCTTAATAAACTTTTTAAGTTTTCTCATAGAAATTTTCTCAGAGAAACTCAGCAGCATTTGCTCAGATTCTCCTGGGGCTCTGCGTTGTTTGGGTCTCTGGGGATATGGGGGGAGTGGCCCTCTGGGTTGGGGCTTGGAGCTGTGGCTCAGCCTGGGTTTTGCAACCACAGTCAGCAAAAATCAGCTGTTGTTCTTCTGCAGTCCCATCCCACATCTGTTCTTTCTGCCCTGATGAATTGGCCCTGGCACCGACTGGTCATGGTGAGCTCATAGTACTTCTAGGCAGGGCTGCTCAGAGAACTTGCCACAGCTTCTCCCCTCCCCTTCCTCCTGCAGGGAGCTCTCGCTGCTACAGAGAGGCAGCTTCTTTATTCATCCCAGTCCAGCACCCAACACTCTGGGTTCTGACCTGTGGTAGCTCTTATGCACAGATCCCATGCTCAGACGTGCTGGTGTGCAGTTTGTGTGGTTTTTGTTGAGCTTCAGATGTTCAGCTTATTGTTGTTTCAAGGAGAGAGATCTGGGGATATCGCTCACTCCACCATGTTTCCAAAGATCGACCAAGTAGTTCTTAAGCATTCTAGTTCCACACACACACGAATGGGATCTATATGAGGTAATGGTTGTGTTAATTTACTTGATCATGATCAGTATTTCATAAAGTATTTATCAAATCATCATATCATATACTTTATTTCTTAATTATTTTATTAAATATATTTAGATGACTTTGGTTAATAAAATCATATAGGTTTCAGGTGTACAATTCAATAATACATCATCTGTATATTGCATTATATCTTTACCACCTAAAGTTACATTTCCTTCCATCACCATGTATTTAACTCCCTTTACCTTGTCTGCTTTGCATCCTCCCCCCTTCTGTCTGGTAATTGTCTGTATCCATGTGTCTCTGTTTGTCTCGTTCATTTGTTGCTTTCAGTTTTATATCCCACATATGAGTGAAATTATGTAATTCTTTTTTTTTGTCTGACTTATTTCACTTAGCGTGATATTCATAAGATTCATCCAAGTTATTATAAATAGCAGTATTTCATCTCTTTAGGGCTGAGTAGAATTCTATTACATATATAAATATCTCTTAACTTCTTTATCCAATTATCTGCTGAAGACACTTCAGTTTTTTTTCAGTGAAAGCTCCATACAGGACAACATCTCTTGGCACATTGTCGTATTTTGCAAACAGAATTTGAGACATGAGAACTAAAAAGTATTAGTACTAATTTACTTACAGAAGCAGTGGCTGATGTGTTTGATGGTATTTCTGCATCCTCCATATGCTGCTTTCAAAGCATATGTTACCATAATGTTGTGGTTGAGTACATGGTCTGTGTTCATACTCTCATTCATGTCCCACCTGAGGGACTCACACCACTAATATGTGTCACTAGTGGTAGCATAGACTAGTGGTGTAGTACCAGGTGACTGAAACTCAGCTTCCTCTTCTGTAAGAACATTTTAAACCTGCAACACATAAAAGTTCTGTGAACATTAAAGTAATACATGTATCAGAAACAGTGTCAGGTTTTGTCCATACAAGTATTAATTCTTGGTGTTAAATATTTTTTTATCAAAGGAATATTGTTTATAAAAATATATCAATCTAGAAATCATATTATCAATAATATGTGTATACATGTATACAGTGCTATGAGGTTATATACACACATCATGTATTTTTACCTTTGCCTAACATGCATTCATTTATAAACACTGATTTCTGCTCTGCCTATTGACAAATGTCACTCTGACATCAAAAAGTCATTCTATAGCTTCTTTTAATACTCCCTCCTCCAAATAACATCTAAATAGTAGTTTATTATCAAAATTGCCCCACTAAGGTGATATGTAGATATTCTATGTAAAATCGTTTCTCATTCTTTTTTTTCCCCCCTAAGATAGAATCCTAGAAATAAAATAAGTGAGCTTACAGGGTTTTTTTTTTTCCTGTTTCTATGATCGTGGATTTTTGGATTTTTAAAATAGACTCCACATAGAAGAGATAATACAGTATTTATCTTTGGCTGACATATTTCATTTAGTTTAATGCCTTTAAGGTCCATCCAAGTTTTCAAAAATGACAAAATTTCTTTTATGGTGGAATAATATTTAGTTGTAGATATATACACCACAATTTCTTTATTAGTTAATCTATCAATGGATGCTTAGGTTGTTTCCATGTCTTAGCTATTGTAAAAAGTGCTGCAATGAACAGGAGATGCATATATCTTTTTGTGTTACTGTGTTCATTCTCTTTAGACAGATACCCAGAAGTGAAATAGCTGAATTCTGTGGTAATTCTATTTTTAATTTTTTTGAGGAAACTCCATACTGATTTCCTTAGTGGCTGCACCAATTAAATCCCCACATCATCACCAGCACTTGTTATTTCTGGACCTTTCAGTAATAGCCAATTGTGAGGTGATAGCTCATTGTGGTTTTGATTTGCATTTCCATGATGATTAATGATATTGAGCAAGTTTTCATGTACCTGTTAAACATCTGTATGCCTTCTTTGGATAAATGTCTATTCAGATTTCTGCCAATATTTTAATCAGATTTTTTTTTTCTGCTATTGACTCTCCTAAAATCTCTCGATGGATCACAAAGCAACATCTAACTTCAGAGAACTACTGATTTTAGTCACTGTTTCATGTATTTATGCTCCAATCTTTATTTACTTCCTTCTATTAACTTTGGGTTTTGTTTTTGTTTGTTTGTTTTTTAGTTTTTTTAAATATAAAGTTACATTGCTTATTTGAGGTTGTTCTTTCTTGAGGTTGGCTTTTATCTCTTGAACTTCACTTAGAACTACTTTTGCTATATCCCCCCAATTTGGGTATATTTCCATACTCGTTTGTCTGAAGGTATTTTTTATTTCTCTTTTGATTTCTTCTTTGACCCATTGGTCTTTAAGTAGCACATTGTTTAATCTTCACATATTTGTGAATTTTCATTTTCTTTTCTTTGACTAATTAATTTCAAGTCTCATACCATTGTATTTGAAGAAGATGATTGAAATGATTTTAGTCCTCTTAAATTCATCAAGACTTGTTTTGTGGCCTAACTTATCTATCCTGGAGAATGTTTCTGTGCCCTTGAGAAAAACATGTATTCTGTTGCTTTTGGACAAAATGTTCTTTATACATGTTAAATCCATCTGCTCTAAGACATTGTTTAGGCCTGATATGTCCTTATTTTCTGCCTGGATGATTTATCCATTGATATTAATGGGGATATTAGAGTTCCTATTATTATTGTGTTACTCTCTGTTTCTCCCATTACATATGCTAATATTTGTTTTATAGATTTAGGTGCTCCTAGGTAGGGTGCAAAATATTTGCAAGTGTTACATCCTCATGTGAGATTGAGCCCTTTGTCATTATGTAATGCTCATACATGTCTCGAAGTATAACTACTCCAACTTTCTTTGGATTTCCTGTACATAAATGTCTTTTCCCTTCCATTCTTTTTGAATTTGTGTATGTGTGAAGCAGGTCTTTTGATTAGAGAATTTAGGCCATTTTCATTTAGAATAATTATTGATAGGTATGCACTTATTGCCATTTTGTTAATTGTTTTCTAGCTGCTTTTTGTAGTTGCTGTTGGTTCCTTTCTTCTCTTGCTCTCTTCCTTTGTGGTTGGATGACTTTATTTATTGCTATGCTTATATTCTTTTTCCTTTCTCTTATGTGTATTTACTATAGATTTTTGCTTTGTGGATACCATATGACTTTCATGTAACAATTTATATCTATAACAATCTATTTAGGTTGATAACAACTTAAGCTTGATCCTATTCTAAAGTTCAACAGTTTTACTCTCCCCTCCAATGTTCTTGATGTCATATTTTATATCTTTTTAACTTAATTATTGTAATCATAGTTATTTTTACTGCTTTTATCTTTTAACTTTTATACTAGCTTTGTAAGTAATTAGTCCACTACCTTTAGTGCATATTTAAATTTCCAGTGAGATTTATTCTTTCACATGTTTTCTTGTTATTAAATATTGATGCCTTTTTATTTTAAATAAGTCACTTTAATATTTCTTGTAAGGCCAGTTTAATGGTGATGAACTTAGTTTTTACTTGTCTGAAAAATTTCATGTCTCTAATTCTAAATAAAAACTTGGCTAGATAGATTATTGTTGATGCAAGTTTTTTGTTTGTTTCTTTCAATACTTTCAATATATCGTGGCACTCACTTCTGAGCTTCAAAATTTCTGCTGAAAGAAAATATTGTTGATCATCTTTTGGGGATCCCCTTGTACATAACAAATTGTTTCTTTCTTGCTGCTTTTAAGATTCTGATTGTCTTTAACTTTTAGCATTTTAATTACAGTGTATATGGGTCTCTTTGGATTTATCTTCTTTGAAATGTTCTGAGCTTCCTGAATTTAGATGCCTACCTTTCCTTCCCAGATTAGAGACATTTTTAGACATTATTTCTTCAATAAGTTTTTTGTCCCTTTGTTTTTCTCTTCTCCTTCTGGGACCCCTATAATGCAAAAGTAAGTCTATTTGATGTTGTCCTATAAGTCCCTTAAGCTAGCTTCACTTTTGTTCCCTCTTGATTGGGTGAGTGCCACTGCCTTGTTTTTGAGTTGACTGATACTTTCTTCTACTTCATCTAGTCTGTTGTTGAACCCCTGTTATGTATTTTTCACTTCAGTTATTGTATTATTTATTCAGCTCTGTGACTTCTATTTGGTACTTTCTTATATATTTTCATCTTTTTGTTTACGTTCTCACTGTGTTCATCCTTTATTCTACTTTGTTCAGTGAGCATCTTTATGAACATTACTTTGAACTCTTTATCAAGTAAATTACTTATTTCCATTTCATTAAGGTATTTTCCTTAAGTTTTAACTTTTCTTATCATTTGTAAAATACTTATTTATACACTTTGGTTGACTCTCTGTATTGGTTTCTATATAATAAATGAAATAAGCACCTCTCTCAGTCTTGAATGAATATCGTTGTATAGTTGAAACTTGTCATTCAACTGTAATCTGGCTCTTTGTTCTTTCAAACCTTGTGTTTGTTTAAGTAGCCTATTACATTTATAATAGCTCCTATTAATTGGAGGTGTGCTTAGACCTGTCAGTGTTCCTAATGGTAGGATCTTAGCACTTGTATTCAGGCTGATTGGAAGCCAGAACTTCAGGCAGCAGCTTTTAAAAGGATACAAATATATACAATCTGTGAGAATGTAAGAGTAAGCCCCACTAATACCAGAGCCAGGCAATCTCGTCATGTCCCATGGGCAGTAGTTGTAAAAATCAAGGCTCTAGAAGAGCATGTTAACTCTTTTCGGGTAGATACCAGCAAGCTGGAGCAAGGCCAAGGGAGAGTGCCAAGATGGCATCCATTGTCTATGTTTCTTGAGAGCAGCTTTATAGGCCAGTAAATTTGTGCCAAGCCTGGTGCCTGTCCCTCAGTTCAAATCTACAGGTCAAAGATGCCTCCTTCATAGAAAGACTGTACTTTGCCTCAGTGTGCTGTCTGTGCAGCGCCCTGGGTGTAATTGGCTTCAAAGAACTGTCTTTCTAGTTGCCATATTCCTGTGTGACCCAGGAATGCAGACCCCATGGCCACCAGAACCAGGCAAGTAAGGGGCATCCTCTGGGCTGCAGCTGAAAAACCTGGGCACCCGATGAAAAAACCAGGGCAGCAGACATGTGTAAACCTCACCGCCAGAAGACACTAGCACTTGGAAGTGCAGCTGAAGGAGAACAAGAAAATAGAATTCACCTTTTGAGGTCTCTGGAAAAAATTATAGTCAGCCTCTAGATGCATGTCTAATTAGAAGCCTAATGATTTGATAATAGGCCTTCTTCACAGAAAAACAGAGCTCCTGTGTCTGTTGCATCTAGCTCTGCCTTAGGGGTGTTAGCTGTTTAAGAACTTTTTTCTGTTGGTTGCAGTCTTGTGGGACCCTCTAGCATAGGCCTCACCAGCCACCATATACCGACAATGTTGAGGTGTCCCCTGGGAGTAGCCACAAAAGTCAGCTCCAAACAGGTGTATGAGTTGTTTTCTGGATGATACCAATTATTATAGTTCCATTGGAGTAGGAACACAAGTTTCATGGCCTTCAAAACCAAGTGGTCAAGAGATGTCTTTGGATGTCAACTGCATAAATTAGGGCACCAGACACATGTGAAAATTCCCTTCCAAGAGATTGATACTTTGGAGCACAGCAAAGGAAGAGCACGAAGAGGGCGTCAACCAGTCTTTGTCACTGGAGAGTGTTCCAACAGGCTACTAGGTGTGTGTATTAAACTAGATATAGCCAATTGTGATGTGATAGCCCCTAAAGTTGATATTTTAATATAAGCAGGTGAGCCTCCTTCACTTTAAGTCTAGGAGCAATTGGTGGCCTCTGGGCTGGTCTCTGGGCCCAGTGAGTCACTGCATGCAAGCTATTTAAAAGCTGTTTCTCAGATGTCTACTATCTTGTGGGTCTCAGGATGTGAGTTCCATTGGTTTTTAAAGTTAAAAGCTTTAGGAGCTCATCTCTGAGGTGAAGATTTAAAAAGTTGAGGTGCCTGAGGTAAAGTATGAATCCTTCACTCCTCAGGAGGAACTTTGCATTTTTTTTTCCCAGTTGTGGGTCACCTCACCTGGGGTAGGGTTTGTGGTAAGATTGTGTCCAAGCCTCTTCTAATGCTTTAATATGGTGTTATCATTTGCCCAATGTGTAGTTGTCACTCAGACAGCCTTTAGTTTTTTTAAAGGAAATTGTTCCATTTGTAGATGCAGATTCAGTGCGCCCATAGGAGAAGGTGAGTTCAAGGTTTTCTTTCATCACTATGTTGAACCAGAATCTCATTTCTCATTCTTTGTAAGATAAAATAATTTACTATGTATTCATATTTAAACATTATTAATGAAACTACATCAATAATAAGTTATTCTTTCTAGAGGCAATATTTAGTAGTAAGCTAAATGTTGCAGAAACACTATAATCAATGCAATACCAACAGTTATTTTTTGAAATAATGGGTTTTGAGTAAAATAGATTCTAAACAAACAAATCTTCGTCTAAAAAGGTTTGAACCTAAAAGACATGAATTAGGATAGGTATTTAAATTTTATTTTCTTTTTTTTTTTAGTGAAATTTATTGGGTGACATTGGTTCTGAACATTATAAAATTCTTAGGTGTACAATTCTATAATACATCATCTGTACATTGCATTGTGTGCCCACTACCCAAAGTCTAGTCTCTCTCTATAACCATACATTTGACTCCCTTTACCTGCCTCAACTTCTTCTCACCCCACTTCCCTTCAGATAACCACCATACTGTTGACCATGCCTATGAGTTCATTTGCTTTGTTTGTTTCTGTTTCATATCCTGCATAGGAGTTAAATCATATGGTTTTCGTTTTTTTCTATCTGACTTACTTCACTTAGCATAATACTCAAAATCCATCCATGTTGTCACAAATGGCAGTATTTAATCCTTTCATATAGCTCAGTAGTATTCAGTTGTATATATGTACCACATCATGATCCAGTCAATCATCAAAGGACACTTAGGTTGTTCCATGTTTTAGTTACCATGAATAATTCTGCAATGAACATAAG